>WAAD01029196.1:2399-12416 GCA_013389945.1 Fregata magnificens | reverse complement strand
AAGCAGTAATATCAATTTATCAAATTTCTGTAGCCAGAAATAATATCAAATTGTTCCTTTTTATTAAACTATAGAAAGATCTATAATGATTCCATCACCCTCTTGTCTCTGTAAACCATCATTTGGTTCATCTCTAGTGACCAACCTGGTAGCATAGTCAAATGATTACACAGATAAAAAGAATTATTTACCTCTGAGTGTCATGCCTGGAACACCAAGTAGGTGAATTTATCCACTTTGTTAGTTAGCACTACATTTTAGTTCAGCCTAGAATCCTCAGAGCTAAAGTTTTACATAAAAATAGTTATAATATGTTATAGTTTCTGTAGCTAAGTCAGAAGGTGATGATAAAATATACACTGCCAGAACATTTTGTTTTCAGCGTCTCCTCTCTCCAATTCAGTGCATAATTTCCTTTTCCCTCTGGTCCATCTCTTCAGAGCCATGATAATATCCAGTAAACATTCATATCCGTTTCCTCCTTTTTAAAAAACACATTCAATTTAATATTTGCTTTAAGAAATGTTGTAGCCTCCTATTGTATTGTGCCATTTCATATGGAGTGAGCAAATCCACATGCCCAAATATGCAATTCAAATCTTCCCTGTCATATACCAAAGCAACCAAACATATCACAGTGACATGTGTTTTATCAAAAAAAGATGCTGTGCACACCGCTGCACATAGGAACTTCATCCTGTCATTGAAGCAAGTTCTAGAGCTGGGGACTCTCCAGTCTCCCTGAATGTCTCCATGTATTGACACTCAAAAAAAAAAAAAAAAGTCATCGTCACCTCTGCTAGCTTGGTCATTATATTTGTCCATGATAAGAGAAGTGATCTCAGAGTGGAGACTGCTTTTTAGGCTGGAATAATGTGAATGTTTCAATGCCAGCTGCCAGCACTGCCTTTGTCCACTGCAGAGTCAGCTTCAGCCAAGTTTGTTCTCATTCATGTCTGCATATTGGCTGAAGAATGGCATTTCTGATCTGGTAAAAAATAGAAAATAAGCTGAGCATCACCAGCATACTAATGGAACCCAAATTTCCTCACAGCTGGTGGTAGACCAGTGAATGCCGCCAAATGAACCCCACAGCTCTGTGACAAGGGGGCACCTACTGAGACCTATTCACCATCCAGTTCTCAGGTTCTCCTTGGAGACCTCCATTGAAAAACACAGAAAAAAATCTATAGGAAAAACCCAGTCTCTTCCAACAGTGTGACAGTTGTCCTGAGTTTATCAAAGGCTCAGAAATTTAATGAAATCAGCATGGACATTTGGACACATAATTTTTAGCTAAGGATATCTGCAAAGACTGTATTCTGCCCTTAACTGACAGGGAATAATAATAGCAGAAACATACTGTAACAGTCATTCACTGTTCTAGTGATCTTCGTATTGCCATGCGGAGAGGAATAGATATAAAGCGCATTCATACTGATATCTGGGACAGTGTGGGAATTAATGGTGTGGTAATACAGAAGCAAAGGTCTAAGCATCCACGTTCCCTAGCTCAGCATGTCAGACTCTTCTCCGTGCTGCTGGATTTTTTTTGTTCTCTCTACGGTACACATGATGCATCTCGGTTGTAATAACCATTTTCTTTCTATTTTCTAATGAGAGAAAAAATCAACACAGGATGATTTTTAGCCAGGGAGTTATGGGTGCTGTTTTGTTTTCTTTAAAAGCTAACATAACAGGTTTGATTTAAGAAGTTCTAGAATTAATAGAAAAACTGTTGTTCGAGATTGGTAAAATGCTATTTAAAAAAAAAAAGGCAAAAAATGTCACTGGCAATAATTTTTGTACTGTGTGACCAGGCACTTGAAAAACTTATTTTTCTCTGTACAGAGTCTAGGGGGAAAAAAGGATATATTTGAACCTAATTCATCACAGAAATAGTTCTTACCAGACTGAAACTATTGGGCAATAGATTTGGAGGATTCTAGGGGGAAATCTTGGTTAGTGAGTCATTTTGTATTAAATGAGCAGGCGAGTTTGGCCATGGTTCACAGCATACGCAAGATATAGCTTTTGAAGGTTACTACTATGTTCTCTTTTTTCCAAGTACTAACTTGCCTGTTCAGTTTTAACTAAACACACCCTTATGAAAGTTCTCAGTCATGGTGTTTACAAGGAAGAATTCTTTAGTGGCATGTCATGCCTCTGGTTTTGGAAATTTAAAAAAAAAAAAAAAAAAAAAAAAACCCCACAAAACCAAAAACCCCCCAAAACCCCACCAACTTTGTGGTAATAGAGTATTCTGAGAGATACAGCTGTAGTAAACTTTAGCAGAAGCTGAGTGTTGTGTGTACTCATAACCATACCGATTTTGATAGAATAAGTACATGAAGAAAACAAGGAAGATAAGCCTGAGTTAAATAGTAGGGACATATAATTATCTAGATAGACACCTAGATAGTAACTCTTACTGCTGATGATGACATTTGGTAATGAGAGCTGTTACTTCACAGCAAGAAGATCAGGTTAATAAAAAAAGCTATGAATTGATTTGATTTGACACATTTAAGAAATGTAAATTTTACAAGAAAATATAAAGTGAGTGAAGTCATTGTATAGTAGGTTCTATTATTTTCTTCTGGTTTTAAAATTATGACTTTTCTAGGAATGTTATATAAGTATTTTTCAATAGGATTTGAGAAGTTACATTATTTTCCTGTGTATGAAAATGCTGACTATTTCTGCTCCCAAATGTTGGGGAGGTACTAAACCAGCTATTTCTATAATTAATTATTCTGTAAAGTCTTAGTAATTTAAGTGACNCCAAAGAAAACTTTACAGAAAAAAACCCCAAAACACCCCCATCCCCCCACCCCCGATTTTAGTTCAGTGCTATGATTGTTGTCCTGCACATTTTGAGTGTCCCTAGTGCAATCTGGACAACACAGACAATATGAGAATTTATAATCAAATTGAAGGTGGAGAACACATTGGCTGCTGTCATTGACAGTAATGGGCAACTACCTCTGTTCTATACAGGTATTTTCTATTGATCTATTTTTTGCACTGCATCTGATATTGCAGATGGTACATTGTTGTGATTGCATTTAATGATTAAATTGACATTTCAGGCTTGGCTGTTTGGCAGATTTTTTTTGGTTTTGTGGTGTTCTTTTTTTTGGGAAGTGTATATCTGATAATAGATAGTCCACATGCAACTGTGTTGAGTGCTGGTAGATATTGCTTGCTTCTCAGGCTCCTGTAGCTATCAGCAGGAGATATATCACACGTTTTCCATGGGGGCTGGGTCAGTTGTTAGAAATGAAAGTGAAGCTATTTGTCCTCTTTCTTTTTCATTTGGTTTTGCAGTAGCATCATGGATTTTGCTCAGATTTATGGGAGACTGCCTAGACTAAACAACTGGCATTGCAAGCAGCAAAAGTCACTCTCTACTCAGTTCATTTTGAATTAGAACCATCTATTACCCCTCTACAGTGAGTTTAATAACTCCCATAATTTTCCGCTATGGATTCACATAAAGGGCATGTTATTTTTTTAAGAAAGAAATACATTTTCTTCTACTTGGACCTGACAAATCTATTAGGAAGACCTTCCATTAACTGAAGGAAGGGTTTCCTTTATTTTGCACAAGTTCCTTCCTAACCTTTCACGTAATTTACTGTAATTATGCTCCTATATAATTATAGTGTTTATATTCTAAGTATTCTGAATTCTAACTTTGTGCAACAGTTATTCTAGCTTTTCAGTAGATGACTTTTCTGTGGTGCTGTGCATTCCTGAGGTAGTGCTCTGTGTTGTAGCCACTTTTTGGGGCACGTTTGTTGAAATGTAGGGAGAATTATTCCTTAAAATGAATGTTCATTTTGTCCTAAGCATACTTCCTTCACAATCTTTCAGCTTTATTGCTTCTTTTATTAGCGGCTTTGTAATTTACTTAGTCCTGGACAAGGACTTTTTGGGAGGGGAGGTAGGGATTATTTTGGTTTTTATTGACAAACCTAATGCTATTACTCTTACTCAAGTATAGGCTTATTTATGGGGACAGGTTCTGCCCCACACGCGTTTTGTAGCTGCCACCCTAGCTGGACAGACCTTTTCAGGACAATTAAAATAACTGGTTAACATAAAAGCTTTGCAATTGGTTATACAACCTCTGTGATAGTGGTTCATTTTATAAAACCATCCTCAGAGATGCTCACCCACCCTTGCCAGCTGAACTTTCCTAGTCTGCCACACTGAACTGACCTGGAATTTTCACATCAATGTATTTTTGTGTGTATTTCCTGGTATATCAGACTGTGAACTTCAGAACACACTGGAAGCTTTCCAGAAATCACAAGAGGTATTACAAGGGCGGGGCAGCATTTCTCATGGTGCTTCAGTATGTTTGCAGTTCCAACTAGAATCAAGTGGAAATGAAATAACAAATTTGTCCAAAATTCTTAACCTTCCAATTTAATTTTAGTTGCTCTTTATCTGGTAGATTCTTTTCTGTCATCTGCAGGATGGTCCCTGGTGGAACTGATGCATCTCTTTCCTTCAGGTAGAATCATAGAACCATTAAGGTTGGAAAAGACCTCTAAGATCATCAAGTCCAACCATCAACTAACACCACCATGACTCCTAAACTAGGCCCTGGAGTGCCACGTCTACACCTTTTTTTGAACGTCTCCAGGGTTGACGACTCCACCACCTCTCTGGGGAGCCTGTTCCAATGCCTAACCACTCTTTCGGTAAAGAAATTCTTCCTGATGTCCAATCTAAACCTCCCCTGATGCAACTTGAGGCCATTTCCT
Organism: Fregata magnificens; assembly: GCA_013389945.1. Classification (NCBI taxonomy): domain Eukaryota; kingdom Metazoa; phylum Chordata; class Aves; order Suliformes; family Fregatidae; genus Fregata; species Fregata magnificens. The sequence continues at coordinate 7,638 of WAAD01029196.1, read as the reverse complement.
CTCGTTCTATCGCTAGTTTCTTGGGAGAAGAGTCCAACACCCACTTCACTACAACCTCCTTTCAGGTAGTTGTAGAGAGCGAGAAGGTCTCCCCTCAGCCTCCTCTTCTCCAAGCTAAACAGCCCCAGTTCTCTCAGCTGCTCCTCATAAGACTTGTTTTCTAGACCCTTCACCAGCGTCGTTGCCCTTCTCTGGACACGCTCCAGCACCTCAGTGTCCTTCTTGTACTGAGGGGCCCAAAACTGAACACAGTATTCGAGGTGCGGCCTCATCAGTGCTGAGTACAGGGGCACGATCACTTCCCTATGCAGAGTAATTCCTATGTCCCTAATATGGTTTTCCCAGCTCAGCTTTTACTCGTGCATTTCAGATGATGAAATGTTATTTATCTGAAATATATGCCTGAAATATTTGTGGAAGAGAAAAAATATAGTGTAAATATTTTCCTCCAAATTCTAGATATAATTAGAATATCCTTTCTTATTACATGAGAAGTGGAGAATAAAAGGTCTATAAACATGCCATTAGAAAATGAAATTCTAGTCCCTTTTGCTTTTGTCCCTGGCACAAAGGTGAAAGAAGCTAGCTTTGTATGAGGCCAGCTGAGGTCTGACAACCTATTTGTGTTTCTGCTGTCCTGAAGTGCAGGTGGAAACAGAGTAGTCCATGGTTGGTTCATAATCCTTTAAAGGAACATCACTATCTGCTGTAATGAAGAAGAGTTCCCAGGCCAGTCTGTGTTGTGTACAGAATGAACGTAAAATGGGCAAAACAATGAAAAAATCTTCACAGATTCCCCATTCTCTTTCTCCAATGGGTTATTAATAAAACATAAAAATTGTCTAAGTCATAATCTTACTATAGTCAGTTCTGTTTGGACCATATATTCCTTTGGATGGGAGCCATGTCACATAGGGTGTCTGCAGCACAAAATCATCCCAAAGGGCAGAGGCTACTTAGGGGTAGGTGTGGGACAGGCATATACAGTGAGCAGCAGCCACAGCCCAAAACAGCTTCTACTAATTAAATTCCTTTATTCCTTCAATCAAATAGCTGTTATATTCTGTTGAATGTAGTTTGTCAGTAAAACATATAAACAAGTTTACCATAGCTTTTCAGCCTAGGGTAGAGAGCTCTTTGCTGGCACTGAAGTGTCCTAAACCTCCCAGGCAACAGATTACAGTTGAGTCAGTTTTCCTAATCTTGTCCTTGGCTCTGCAAGGTGTGAATGTGTCAGCAAGTAAAGAGTTTGGCCAGCATGCAGGGAACATGCCTGGACAATCCGGCACAGTTACATATGTGGTATATGTGGTATAGGTGTGAAAACACAGTATTCGCATCCATTACAGCAGCAGTCCTGGGCCACCTCCTTTCTTCCCACACCTACGAGGCTTTTGACTTAACTAGTGTTGTGCTTTGCTTTGTGCCACTTTGAAAGATAACTCTCTCTGGAGGCATAATTAAGTCAGTGTAGCCTTGACATATGCGTAAGATTTTTTTTTTTAAATGAGTTTAAATCCTGTTGCTGCTGTATTAGTTTCGGACTAGACATGCCTAGGGCACGTTCACCGAACATCATTCGTTTGAACAAAATGCCGTAGTGGTTATGCATGTGACACTGGAAGGGAGTATTTGAGGAAGATGTTGCTAACTCATAGACCTGTCAGATAAAAGCAGTATTCAGAGAGGACACAATAGCTGACCTGTTTGCCAACTTGAATACAAAGTTAACTTTCAGTAGGACTGTGCAGGCTGAATGTATTTACTGAAAAGGAAGGCAGAGTATCTTGTGAGAAAGAAATACGGAGCTTTAAAGTCTGGAGACACAGACAAGCTTCAAGTTACTTATGGGATCTCTGTTAAAACTATTGCTCAGCAAAATAAGGAGTTTGTTCGGAGGACTCTCTATTTGTATTTTCCTGTTCCTCATTTAATCTAATTATAAATTCTACAAATTGTGAGTAAAACATATTAGTACATGGGACAATTTGACGTGCATCACAGGAACTGTTAGCTGAGGCCAATCATCTCTGCCGTGTGTTGGAGAAAACAGGACCTTGGCCAAAGAACCAAGAGAGCTGGAATCTGAGCCAGCGGTAGAGCCAAAATGAGAGAATAAACATCTCTTCAAACACCAAATCTTATGGAGGATGCCTAAAATTTGCCTAGGTGGTTGGGCCTTCTTATAAAAGCTATCTTGCAACAGATTAATTAATGCAAACAAGCTTCTAGGTATCTTTCTTCTTTTTGCTCTGGAGACAAATCAGTTCCTTGATAAAAGCTTCTGATGTTTCAGACAGCCAAAGATTATCACAGGATGAAATACTTCTCTGTATTTAATTATCATGTTTTTAATTTGAATTTATCAGGAGACTGCTTGAGTAGAGCCTGCAAAATTGTCAGGCAAAGGAATCTTCTAAAAATAAAATGTTGTTAGCAAGATATTCAGCATGCATAAAGTGAAGGAGTTTATAAATAGGTTTAGGAAGAATTGAGCTCATTATAAAATAAATCAAAGATGGATTTTTAGGGATATGGCCGTGTTTCAAAGTTATTTTAAATGAACCTAAATCCTGACTGCATAGACTTTATCTCATTCTTTCTATGGTACCAGGTATTCTCCAGAGCCCCTCAATAAAAGGGAATGATATGAGAAAACATGTGTGGTAGAAAGCAGGTGTAGAGCTGTCTGCCAGCAGGAATCAAGTGGTCTCGTCCACCCGACATTAACGTGCAGTTGTTATCTTCCTTTTTTTGTCGTTGTTTTGTTTAATCAGAAATGTCACATGTAGCCTCCCTAGAAAGAAAAGTGCATACTTCAGTGGGGGTGGGTCACAGGAATCAGTTGGCTAGGTGTGTGGTTCAGCGCAGGAAAGCTTTGCACTGCAAGCTGCAATGGGAGCTATGCCTGGTGGAGGGACATTGTGGGAATGAGGAGTAGCAAAGAGAGGAGTAGCTGGCAAAGAGATGGATTCAGTGTAAAACCATTCAGTTTTGAGACAGCTGTGTTTCTAAGGTAATCGGAAATTTCCTCAAACAAAAATTTACCTTTGAGGAGGTGGAGGTGATTCTGTATGAACATTTTTCTAGACATACCATCAAGGGAAAGAAAAAAGGAGAGAGAAAATGTACACGTTGTTACTAGGAAAAAAAGCTTTTCTGATAATGATAATTTCTCAACAAAATCTCACAGTGCTAAAAAATCGTCGTGTTGTATCTAATTTCTTGCCACTTGTTTAAAGTTTCAGCCACCAGCGTGTAAAATTTGTTTAGATGTTGTAAACAACATTTTAAAAAGGAACAAAATTATATAGATTTGACGTAGCATAGTTTAAAAAATGGAAGTCCTGCTCAGCCCGGCTGTTAACCATTCATCTTAGTAACAAGACCTTTAAAAGTTGCTTTTGAGTGACAATATATCTGGAAGTACAATTATTATCTGAGTTTTAATTGTACCATTTCAATTGCCACTCCAAGACCCATTATTTACTAGTTCCTCATAATTACCATGATAAGCCTTATTCTCTAACAATCTATAAAATAATAGTCTTTTTGTTAAACAGAATCCAGCTTAAACATAAAATTTTATATGCTGTGTGACAGTACCTATTTGCTATGCCTTTTTATTTCATTTTAAAAGTCTTGCAAAATTTTGATAACCAAAAAGGAATCTCCTGATGCTTCAGAGAAGTGTTAATGAAGTCGTTTACTGTGACCTGCTGAAATTGGCTACTGCTTGGCATCAACTATTTGTAAGAGTCAGTTCCAATGGGCATATATATATATATATGTGTGTGTGTGTATATATATATAAAGTACAGTCATTTTGCATGAAGGCCAACTGGGAAAAGGTTGGAATCATCTGACCCAGAATTTTCCCAGATGCTGAAAGTGTGAACATAGTGGAAATTGCACTGAAAGCAAGCCTAGAATTTGACCATTCCTTTCAGAAATCCAAACCTAGGTGAAGTTCCCATAAGTTAAGGGCATTGAGTTTTAATGAGGAGTTAATTTACTTTTCTAAAATGAAAGTTTAGAGCCATATTATCAAATTAATTAGGCTCTATTCCTAGCACTAATGTTGATGCAGACTATATACAGGAAAAAGATAAAGACCAATTTTGACCCATACAGTATTTATTCCCTTCTGACACTCTACTATTTCTTCTTTTTAGTCTCTATACATTGCCGTGGAGATAAGCTGTTGTGCTGAATTCACAAAAATAAACCCTTCAAGTAAAATAGCTTTTTTGTTGAAGGTAGAAGTGTTGCCCTGATGATTATTTGCTTCGTATAGCTAACCTGTTTAGTGCCCTAAGATCAACTTCTTTGAAAATCACTTCATGGGAATGATAACTGGAGATTCTATTTAGAAATAGATGGATGACTTTGTAGAAATAAATTAGTGGTAGTTTTGCAGTGAATGAAGCCACAAAAGAAGCTGACCTGTTTCCAACTTCTGAGACTGTTTTTCACAAAATAGAATAAATTTTAGCTTGAGAATCTTGTTAATATGGTTGCCTAGGTTGACTGCTAGGATATTGTTTAAACAATTCAATAGTGATGGACTGTAGTTAACTAAGGAAAAATGTAGGATTGCTTTAGGACATATCTGTGTTCTTGTGGAATGGAGGGACCGTATTCAAGGAAAAGATTTGGCAAATAAGGATCCCTCTAAAATCTGTTGTTCTCAAGCTAATTAGATAGTAAGAGTGAATGCCTGGGCAAACAGTTTGTCTGTGTCATGAAAGGAGAACTGAAACATTTTGCTTGAATGGAAGTACAAGTAAGATGAAGCTACATAAATATTTTTGTTCAGCACCAGGATGAGTGAACTCACCAGGAGTGCACTTTTAAAGCAAATCTCCTGATCTTACCATACATTCGTTTGTATTGTGGAGTGATCTGGGAGCACCCAAAGCAGATTCCTTACAGATTAATCCATACCAAAACCTGCACTCCAGGAGTGTACTTAATGTGCTCCAGCTTCTGATGGGCACTCATCAACAGAACTAGACTAGAACCGGTCCAAAGTAATTCCCACCACTCTCCTCCCACAGAGGCCTGTACTGGGGTCACTTTGGTGTTTAACACCAAATGTCTCCCTGTGCAGATCTGCTCTTATCGCACTGTTGTACTTCCTACAGTAGATGTAATCTACATCTGATGAATGATGTAGTCATGAGACTCTATAACATGATGAATAGCTGCTAGTGGAGAAGAAATAGTAGTTAGAGCA
>WAAD01029194.1:1892-60299 GCA_013389945.1 Fregata magnificens | reverse complement strand
GGTTCACAGGGCAACACAGACTATCGCTCTCCTCATGCACAGTTACACATTGTTGAATAATCAAACTTTTCCAGCTGTGCAGTCTTGTTTAAGTCTGTGCATCGTGGATGGGTCACAGGGGCCTCTAATTGTCCCAGGGTAGATAATGCTGCATACAAGCCTACAACCTTTGTTCATGGCACCCAGTGGCTAGGTTTTCTGCATCCTATCATAACTCCTGTATCCCTAATGAGGCATTGGACACTCAGCTGTTCCCTGACTGACTTTTTGTCCTGTGATTTTGAAGCTGTTTGAAGGCAAGCAGCCTGTGCTTCAGTCTCATCCTCTGGAGACACGACTACAAAGCTGTCATTTTACTTACTCTCTGAAATTGGTAGGTGCCGCTTCTGTTTCATTGGATTTAGTGTTGATTCATTCAGGCTTGTCCTCCGGCATCTTGGTGAAAGGGGAATATTAGTAGAAGCAGCAGAAGGCAAATGATCATCACTGAAGGCAAAGAAATTAATTACATCTTACACGCAGTGCTAGCTTCAACCTGCAGAGCATGAATGATACATGCCGTAAGTGCCCTGGAGATGCGTCGGTACAAAATGAAAGGCAGTCTTAGTGGCCTTTGCTTGTGATTCTGGCTGTAGTCCCTGTGAAGACGCCAGGGTTAGAATAAACACAGGCTTGTTGCAAATGCTTCCCACTCTTTTATGGGCCAGGATGCCATTGCTGGAAGAGTGCCTACTGTCTTATTGTCCAGGCAGCACGTATGGGGTTTATGTAGCCTAAACTATTCAGAAATCCTTAGGTGTCACCATGAAGTACGCTTGCCTATGAAGTATGATTTGTTCTCCTAGGGGTATCTGACTTCTACCTTGCTATAACAGTTCTGCATATGCACCAGTGGCAGACTATGATAAGTGGCAAAGGTAATGAACTTACTTCCTGGGGAGCCAGATTAACATGGAGATCTTCTGGAAAAGTTTTGTTCATGGAGAACTCTATCATGGCTGGGACATCAAGCTGGAGGTACTGTGTAACTGAATTCAAGCAGAGTTGCAGCCTGGTCCCAGCAATGTGACATCCCTGGAGCAGATCTGTGCTGCCATGTGAAGAATCAGAGGGGATAGGGAGCAGCTGGTCTCAGAACATGTGCCTGTGTGGCCCTTGAGGCTCTGTTTGGTGTCACAGGCTACTCCAAGCTCTCATCAGCTGAAGAGTACATGACTTGCCAATGATGGTCATGGTTGATGAATAGCAGAAAGAAGGAGTGTAGGTCTTCGGTGTCTCGATAAGACTGAGGAGAAAACCATGGGGCCATTCAGGATATTGGAATGTCTGTCTCTATCTGATCATCTACCTAGAACTAGCGTGATGAACAATTTAACTATGGGTTGGTGGAGCATATGCATGCACACAAATACTTTTTCTTCTTTGGAGAATGAATTGGAAAACTGGAGGCATCCTCCGATGAAGTTTTCCTTTAAATGGATATGTTTCAATAGAAGATTTGTACAAATAAATGTTTTCTGAGAGAAAGACACTTTGTTAGGGGAAAAAAAAAATCCTGACAGTGTCCGGTTCTGGCCAGAGGGAAAGGAGGGAGCTCTGAGCATGTCCCGTCTTATTGGTAAGAACAGGTACGGTAACATTTGACTAAGGACTAATGAGGTGGTGGTAGTGTCCATAATATGGCCATTTTGACAGTGGGTTTTTTTCCACCAAACCCTAGACCTTTTCAGACTTCAGTGCTGATGTGTAGTTAAAAAACTCAGGGCTAGCCTTTCTTCCTCGGCTGTTGCCTCTACCTTCATGCCTTTGCCTATAGCTTCTCCTTCCTAACTCCTACCCTATGTATACTACTCTGAGGAATGAATATTTGTCAGTTGCTCCAGCATAGAGCATATATATACAATGCATATTCACACACATTCTTAGGAATTTCAGACATGTTCCCTATTACGCATTTAACTAGTTGCTGCTTGGCTCTCCAAATGAAACTGCCTTGCTATCTCACTATATGCTGAAGCTATAGAGTTAGTTATTCTGTCAGGTCAGCGTGGGAATATCTGTTGGCTGCTGTGGCTCCTTGACTGCTGGAGGGAGGCAGCTGGCAAGAACTTTTGTTCTAGGAAAACCATGACGTCCACATCATATCAAAAGCCATTAAAAAAATCTTGTAACTTGTTTTCCAAACTTCAGCTTTTACCCTAATTTTCTTTGGGTCTCAGTATCTCCACTTATGAGAGAGGGATAGTGGCATTTAATTATCCTATAAGTTGATCAGCAAAATAGAGGACTTACTTAATTTTTTGTCTGACAGTAGTTATTTTCAAACATACGTCTTTTCCATCAGTTAAGCCATCTATTCCTTTTTGGACTTCCAACTCAACTTATTCTATATCTGTTGTAATTTTAATTACTTGCTATGGGTATCATTTATTTTGATGCATTTTTTTGAGCTAGAATGACCAAATAGCAAAATTCCATGTGAGGATAACATAGTCCTCAAATATAGGAAAACAGGCTTCTTTTTAAAGTGCAAAATTATCTCAAATCTTTGGTTAATAAGCTTATCAACTTCTGTTCACTGTAGGACCTTTTTTGATGTTACAAGAGTACCATTTTGAAAATGGTTTAAAAATTTGCTGAATATTACCTTTAATTTTCCATATAAAAATTGTGATGGGTGGCTAACATTTTTCAGCTTGTTGAAACGAAAGATATGTATACATAGTATTTCTTAGGATCAGACCTAGATTAGTAGATAAGACTACTCTTACAGGTGGAGCTACTTCCTAGTCTTATTGCTCCTCAGTGTAAACAGGCATACAAGTGTAAGCAGTTGAAAAGTGCAGAATACCTTGATTTCATTTGACCTGTTGAAATATTCTAAAATAATTTCCAGTTTCTCCTTTCACTTGTTTATGCATGGAAAAACTCTACAGAGAGGAAAGCATTCTAGCTTCCCTCTATTAGGACCTGTGCTTGGACTCAAGTGTGGTATTCTGAGATTGTGATTTCAAATCCAGACAGAGTGATGTGTTACTATACAGCGTTAGTAACATTTTGAAGAGAAAACTAAACATGACAGTTGAGCAGATTTGCAACTGAAAGAGAAAAACATGAACAAGGTTAAGAAGCATATAATTATGTTCACTCACACTGCGACTAGCATGAAAATGATTTATTCCAAATGGTTACAGTTGCACGCTTAGTCACTTCCTTCCCTGGCTTCAACCTAATTCTGTTTTCTGGCATTTTTCTGCAAAAAATGTTTGTTCTCTTTTTCATCATCAAAAGTTTCAGATTTTTGTAGCTTTTAATAAGTCAATCAAGTCTTTTTCAATTAAGAAAGCTACAGCAGTTTTTAGATATTCCAGCTTTGGTAGCTGGTGTTCCTGAGAAAGCCCAGAATCTTAATTATACTGACAGTCTTGGTTAGTTAACCAGCCTGTAATCTGCTGCTGCTTAGTCACAGAGGTCACTTGTCTGTGCCGAGTAACAATGGACTAGAACTTTCTGGTTTAAAAAAAAAAATACAAAAGGTGAATTGTTGCAGGTATGTTTTGACTATTCCATTCTGTATTTGCCATCCTTTCTATTGTTTTCCCATTGGTGTGTCTGGCAAACAGAGCTCTGAAGAAACTGTATGTGATTTAAATGACTTATTAGCTCATCTTTTCAGGCCATGTCTACCCAAGAAAATTGTCTTAAATTAATGTGGTAAAATAAAAAAATAAACATACAACCAAACCCCAGCATATTTAAGTGGTTTACAAAAGTGCAACAGAGTCCCATATAGTTCATTTCAAAGCAAAAATCTTGGTTACTGCAGATTTATTTTGGTTTCTGTGACAGTATGCTCTACTGTTTATTAAAACTAAGTGTCTTTTATCCAGTAGACAGGACAGCGAACAAATGACAAAACCAGCTCAAAGAGACTCAAATATTATACATGGCGTTTGCCTGCTGCGTCACAGTGTAAAACAATGAATATCTGCAAAATGTTAATTTCTGATTGACCAAAATGTTGAAGAGTGCTGAAGGCACAGGGAGGAAGAGAGGAAGCTGACATGAAGAGAAGAATTAGAGTTTTCACCCTTCCTTCTCTTTCTCGCAACAATAGTGGGATAGGCGTGTTGTAGTTTTTGCGTTTTGTAAATCCTTTCATCCAGTATTCTGTATCTCCTAGGTAGGTAAGAAGCTTAAAAACACCTTTCTCTCTTACAGCTTAGTTGCATACAGAAAAGGTTAGAAAGCAAGAAATGCTGCCAGTTGATAACCAAGAAGAGACTCTGGTCAGCCCACATAGTGGAGACACAGGGGAGCTGAACCTGAGCGAGTCAACAGCTCCATTTATACGTCCCTAAATGGTAACAGGAATTGGGAGAAAATAGTAAGGACTTATAAACATGAACTCAGCTTCAAAACCGAACATTTTGCCTCCAGACACACAGGAAGCAGACGCATCTCCATCCACTTGTTCTTACAAGGTACCTCTTTTGTCATAGATATATGACAGAAAAATCTTCTGTCTATGTAATAGGGAAATCATGTGGCTTGCTGATTTGATCTTACAGCATATGTTTGCATCATCATTCATTTGTCATTTGGACAAATTGACGGGATTGAAATCCAAAGCATGAATAGACATGTACCAATATAATTAACACAACAAAAATACTTCCTGTGGGGATTTCTACTGCTGTGTGTTGAGCAGTTTCCCTTGTTCCTTTGTAAGACTGTAAGCTCCTAGGAAAGGAATGTACTTTATTCTATCAACGTGAGACTAAAAAGGACCCTAATCTTAAGATAACTACGTACAATCATAAATAAAATGATGTCAAAATGTTGTTTAGTTTGAAATTCATAGGAAAAGTAGAAAAGAAGGACTTTACATCATCAATATGCATCATTTCAGCTGTATAGTTTAGTTTATACTATGATAATTGAACCCCACAATACAGTCTCTGTGGGATTCCTGCTAAGGTGATGTGCCTTGGTGCTGTTCGCATGTATAAAGAATTCACATAGGGTAGTAAAAGCGAAGACATAAAATTCTCATGTTTCAATGTAAAAGCCAGAAAGTAACTAATGGGTGTTAGGGGGGGGAAAAAAAAAAAGGTACTGTGTGGCCATGTTACTGAATAAGAGCAGTTTCCTTTAAATACCTAGTACTTGCCACTCCAAGACAGAAAGCTGGAAGAGATCCAGTGCTCTTATCTGACATAGCTATTTCAATGTTCTTCTCGCTCTGTGTGATTTAAAGTCAAGTAGAAATATGTTGTTAGAATAAAGATATCTGTAAATGGATAAAAATCTTGAGCTGTATCAGAACACCACTGTATGAGAGAATCTCCAAAAAGAAAACTATAAATGTCCTGGAATATATTTGCTCCTTGCATAAATACCATGGTATTTGGGATTCTGTATCAGATACTTGCTGATCAAAAGATTAATATTTTAAAGATGTTGATAATTCGTATGTTCACGTTAAGACCAGGGTTTAACATGCCACCCTTTCACACACACAGAAACATGAGAGGAACACAGGACTGAGTATGCCAGGCTCTGTAACAGTTGAACTGCAAGACTTGATTTTGCAAAGCTTGTTAATTTTGATAAAGTTTTATCCAAAGCCACATTTAGAAAAGGTTTCCAGTAACAGTTACTACTCTGGTTATTTGTGTCTGTGCACAAAGTCCAAATCCGCTCGTGATGGTCATGGTACCTTTAGTGAGAACTGTGGAAGCCTACTTCTGTCATTACCCATTACTGACATGGTGGGAATTAGCATAGTACTGATAAACTTCCAACTTGGATCTCTACTTAAAAAAGATTGTTGTAAATTAGATCAGGGACATCGAGAAAGAGAAGATTCCTACTCTTTGTAGCAGAGTTTTTCACAGTCAAATGTCTTAACTGATGACAGTATTATGACATAAGGAATGTGGTTCATTTGCAGAATTTCACAGTGGGAGAGGATTCTCCGCCGGTGTATTTTTTTCTCTCTCTTTTTGAATATTTAATCCTGTATCATATCACGAACTAATACAACAAGTTGTACCCAAAAGATTACGGGGGGGTAGTTGCTGATCCTTTTAAGTCTGCAAAATTAGCTTCTTAAATGTTCAGCATATAATTGAATAGATATGCTAGTGACCTTTCTTCTGTTGCTGTTCTTTTTCACAGCTACTGGAAGTACTTTATGGCTATTTTATGTCCTTTTATTTTAAAGTGTTTATCTAGTACATTTGTATTCTTTGCTTACATTGCCACTTACCTGGTATTTTTTACTTGAGGCCACTTGCAGCAAAAATGTATGAAATCCTGTATGTCCCACTGTGCCCAGAGTATATTTCAAAAAGAGTAAATGCTTTCAGTGCTTTAGAAGTTTGCAGCCTCTGCCACCCTTTGCTAGTATTTGTCTTTCGCTTTCTGCACAATTTGCTTGGTACCATATGCTACTTCCTTGTCAGAGGCTGGCTGGAAGTGTCATGTGTGTCAGTAGCAGCTTATTTTACTTGCCACAGTTTAATGCAAAAGCAGTCAGCAGCAGCAAAGGAATCTGCTTTGTTTCAGTTCCCATTTTTTCCATTGTTGCCATTCAGGAAAGGTAGAAACCACATAGGAAACCATTTATGAAATCATTAGGGAGTTTCTCATGTTCTCAAACATAAAAGAATTAAATATTATGGAGAGTTTTACTCATCATTATATGGAGTGATATGCTATTTAAACACTTTCCAGGAGTGCTAGTGAATAGGCATATTAGTGAGTCAGATATGAATGCGTATGTCAGAACAACAGTAACCTTCAGCACATGTTTTTGATATGTCTATCAGAGGTCACTATTAGGAACCTAGTGATGAATTTCATGATTTGACATAACAGTTACTGGGAGTATGTTTTGCTGATTTCTGTTCCCTATGGAATTAATGACTGTCTCTAATTTGTGCTCTGCATGATTAGAACAAGGGTCAGAGGTAAATATTTTTTGTAGAGTCACTGTTTGGATAGTTTTACTCCTGATATTCAAGGTGATTCATCTATCATATTTTATACTAAGATTCCATTTATGCATTTTTAATTTAAGCATTAGTAACTCTTGTAGAACTTGTGAGTATGTGTTAGACATGCTTGTGTGTGCTGTAGGTGATGCTTTTAGAAGATTGATAAAATCCAAAATGGCAATATTCTGTTGTCTTGGAGTTTAAGACAATCTATAGGAGTTGTTGCTGGGTTTAAAACAAAATGAATGAATGGGAACTCACTATAAAGTGCTGCTGCCTCTCCTGAGTTTTCTCATTACCTTTATTTAATGGAATAGGTTTTGGCATTCATCAGTCAGCTGTACTGGCCTCCCATTGTCTTTACTTGCCCAAGAAAGGGAATTATTTCATGTGAAGAAAATGCAGTATGAATCTGTCTGTTAAATGGAGACTGCCTTCCTAAGTCAAGAGCCGTGTAAACACCATACAGTTAAAATTTGCTTGGCTCTGGTTACCACAAGAGGTAGAGACCATTTAGTCTAAACATACTGGCATGAAAAATGTTCTTCTGTTATAAGTAGCTGTCCCTCATACTATTAAATGTCTTCATTTAGGGTTAGGGAGCTATGCTGTAACGTTCAATTTGCATCTTAATTAACTTTGAACTGAAGCAGATAACTTATTTGACATTCTAAAAGGGAGCTTTTGTGTCCAGTTATTCAGGATTAGTATTCCACAGGGAAAGAGGCTGAGATAATGAGATTCTCACCACTTTGTGAAAAGTCCCTCAGGTACTGGTTAAAAGTCTTGTTTGCAAGGTTCATTTCTGCTAAGTAGTATGAGAATATAGGATGTCGTGTTTCACCGTTCTCAGCTCCTTCTCAGATCTACAATTAAAGGTCAGTTTAAGTTATGCATATTCATCCACATTACACTGAAGTGAGTAGTTTCTGTGAGTCTGTGTGGGTATCCAAGTGCACTGGTACCAGTTTGTAAGGTAGCAGCCTTCAGGTTCATCACAGCTTGGTGACAGTGGTGGTGCTCTGTGTTTTGAGGTGTTTTCTTTTCTCCCTGCTACTCCCTTTGTTCAATATATAAATCTAAGTTGTATCACTTTCTAATGCACAAAGTAGTAAATAAACATCCATTTGATATTTATATATAGGAATTTTGCTATAGCAGGCAAGGGATGTGTTTTGATTTTCCTGAAGACCGTTGCAAAATGTTATTGCTCTGGAAAAAGATTACAAGGGAAATGCGATAATCCTTTTATCAAGATACTTGTCATTCCCATTTAATCATAGCTGAAACAATAATGGATGCTTCTGAAGGCAGTCAGTCTAACTGTGCTCACAGCATTTCTTCAATTAGTTCAAACACTGCATAGAGAAACAGTTTTGTGTGACTTTCAAGTAAATTTCACTGCTATTCCTGAGCTGTTCAACAGTGCAAAGCTCCTATGCACACAGCTGGAAAGGAACGGAAATTATTGTAGAAACATGCATCACGGTTCAAAAAATTAACATACAGAGTTTTTCAAGATAATATAACATTCATGAAAATTCAGTGCGCTTTTCTCTGTAATGCATTTCCTCTTGTTTCAGTTGAGCCAAATAGGGATTATTACATAAAACAAAGCAAAGCATTATGTTTACTGCCATATTTCGTGGCTTTATCTCAGTCTATGGTATGTAATTATTCTTGCCAGTTCAATGGGATACTTAATAAGAAACTCAGAAGAGTTTGTGAAGGAAATTTCTATTTTTAATGTCTAATTTTTAACCTGTTGAGTTAACAGGTCAGTTAAAAAAAAAAAAAAAGTAGTATCGTGTATTCCAGATGGCTAAAAAGGTTGTTCTCAGGCATACTTGCAGCCTCTTTGGGACCCATTTCTTGTTCAGGAAATGCAAATGAAAATAAAAATATGCTTGAACCTCAACAAATAAATACAGCAGCTAGATAAAAAGGTATCAATTTTATTAATTGATTCAAACCTTTTCTAACCATGAGGAACTTTGCTATTCTCCTTCCATCCATTAAAAATAAACAAACAAAACCACCTGATTTTCTAGTTGACTGCTGACCATGCAGGTTTCCATCTCACGAGGTGAAGGTATGTTTTCAATTTTCTTTCCATAAGACAGTATCTTATTTTGCTGTCCAGATGGTCACTGTTGTATGTCAGCCTACCTTACTGTTACTGCCTTTGAACTGGGAACAACTTATCTAGATCTATAATACAGCTTTTTTTTTTTCCCCCTCCTCTCTCTCTCTCTGGACAGGCAGTACATTTTACTAATTTAAAATGATCAGAATTTCTCCATATATGTAATTTTCCTTCTCAAAATCCTGAAATCTCTCCTCTCGAAAGTCTTGAAAATCCTCATTATAAATAAGGGTAACATACTTTAATAAGTAACTATAACCCTGTGTTTCCAGTCCTCACATTTTTAGCCTTGTAAAGGTTTGGGTTTTTTCCTCCTCCTACTTCAGACTTTCCATGTTTGAAGACAATAGTCAGTCATGTAGCAGTGCTTCAGTGCTTTCTTTAGTGGCTGGAGAAAAGAGGGAGTCACTGAATTCTGAAACTGACATTTTAACTTTTTTTCTGATGTTGGGACTTCTTGCTGTCCCAGAGGTCTGTTACAGTGTCTCTGCATTGTCTCCTCTCTCTGAGGCTGAGGTGCTGTCTTACCCATCATCATGGACTGCTGCAGATGAGCCAGAAGGTCTCAACACTAACATTTGTAACTGCCAAAGAAGTAAATCAACAAGAATACATGGGAAATGAGTGAGTTATCACCAAGAAACCCTTCTCTCTGAAGGAGAGTTCCATTTCTTACGTTTATTTATGTCTTCTTCCCTATCTGGCTTTTTTATTTTGATCTTTTCACCCAGAGGAGCACCAGCCGTGACCCTCTTTACATGCTTTTGGACTGCCTAGATGGTATCGTGCGTTCGTATAGAAATTAATTTTTTTTTTTCCTAGGAGCTGCTGTTTTAGTAAATTGACATCAGATTTTATGTTGTATATATTAGAAATTGGCAGGGAAAGTTACCCCTACCCTTTGCCAGTTTTCCAGTTGTTTTGTTTTTCTTTTTTGTTGGTGGTTTTTTTTTTTTTTTTTAAGTCACAAATTGTGTTGAAAATCAAGGTTTCACGGTTTATTTAATGAGGTGATGATTTTCAAAATGAGAACAAAATTCTTTCAGCTTATTTGAAGTACTTTATGCTGATAATTTAGAAATGTTTCATTTAAATTAAATATATATAAATGTAGAAAAATAGGAATTTTATTAATAATGTGCTTAAAATATTAGAGTTAGTTGTTGAATTTCTTTGAATTTGAAATTATTTTCATTTTCACCCACTGGCCTGATTTGGTTTTGAATTCTTGTAAAAAGAGTCAAAACTTCCAACACATTTTATCAATGAAAAGTACAGACTGATGTTTTGCCAGAAGTCATTTCAGATTAAGTTAATCAGCATTTTAATACAAGTGTGATTCATTAAAAACTTAATCTACTAATTTAATGATATTGTGCATATATATGTAGAACTCTGAGTTTTTAGATGCATAAAACTGATCTAAAAAAAGGTCGGTAAATAGATGCCAACATGAAAACTAGTTTTCATAGATAACTGCAGTCTGTACAAATTTGGTTGGTGGGCTGTTTGCTTTGGCAATTTAAATAATTAATGTCTTTAGAGATTGACTTCTAGAAATTGTTTAGGTGTGTCTATCATTTATTGTAATTTATTGTTTATCTTGGGTCAGAAAGTGGGAAAGATTCACAGCTCTAGGTGTGTTTGGGCATATGTCTGTATTGGTATCCCTTTTGATGTGAGAGGTAGACAAATGTTACAGTTCTGCCAACAGCTTTGCTTAGGAGGAAGGGTAAATGTTGGAGGCAAAGATTATCTTCTTTGTTAACTCCAGTTCCCTGTACGCAGCAAGAATCAAATAGCACTTGAGTTAAGCCTCGTCAGTACTGTTTCAAATCTCTTTCAGCTGGGCCACAGCCCAAAAATTATACTCTGTTAGTTTTTTCGGGGTGCTACAGTCCCAAGTTCTGATGAGATCAGATCTTTTAAATTATTTTGTGGCTCATTTTCTGTGATGTTTCTCCCTGCTTTTCCCTACTGTACATATACAAGCCTCCACAAAGCAACAACCATTACCACTTTAATAATATGCTCTAATTTCTGACCAGTTTTGCATGTCTTGGTTTTTTGTGTGACATTGACATATGCTTGCCTCTTACCCAGATAAAGGCTTCTGTGGCCATTATTTGACTGATTCTATGGAAGCATATGGACTCCTCGCAGTTATTTTCAATGAAATATTTTTTAGAGTTATAGTTGAGGTTGGGATTTTCTCAGGCTGTCATGCCTGGGCCCAGGCTGGATGTGCCAAATCTAGGGTTGGGCTGAGGATTAAAGTTACAGATTCTCGTGTTAAGAAAGGTGCTCAGAAGCAGACTTGTAGTAGAGTTGGGGCAAGGAAGATCACCGCTCTTACTGAGGAGGCATTTCATCATTTATGGGCATTTCATTATTTACTGAAGCTATATGGAAGTAGATCGGGTTAGGATTAGGGAAAGATTGGAGCTTTCCATTTTGGGAAAGGAGACCACTGGATCTGGAGGGAATTTGGGGAAGCAAGGAAGAGCAGGACCTCTTACAGTAAACACACAAAGGTAAATATATAATCCTGTCCTTTAACACAAAGAGGTCACGATTGCTTTAATTGTAATCAGCTTTAATGAAAAAGCCCAGTTCTTGTAAATGACAAACTGAGGAAGTTTAGGGCAGAAGGGATAGAAGGGACTCTGTCAGACAGGATTTGGTGTAGGAGGGGAAAGTTCTTGCAAGGATTAGAATTGTGATAACTCTGGAGTAGGCACCAGCTAGGAGGGGTTGAGAGCTATGGAGAAGGTTGTGGTATTGAATAGGGTTGGAGACTTCTTGGATGTTAGAACAGGAAAGCATGACTTTGTAGAAAAAAAGTGGGTTTGGGATGAGGGACACATCGCAGAAAATATAGCGTGGTCATCTTTAAATAAGACCCTGTTTTCAGGTGGTGACACTAACACAAGGCTGCTTGCACACTTCCTTAAAGGCTCAAGGGACTCCCTAAATTTCTTCTTGTTTTACATATGCCCACAGGATCTCTGATATTTTAATAGGAGGAATTTCCATTTATTAGATCATCGCCAGGGTCCAGGTAGTGCAAAAGTATTAGTGCCAGGTCCTGCACTTGGGTCACAACAACTCCATGCAACGCTACAGGCTTGGGGAAGAGTGGCTGGAGAGCTGCCTGGAGGAAAAGGACCTGGGGGTGGTGGTTGACAGCTGGTTGAACATGAGTTGGCAGTGCGCCCAAGGGGCCAAGAAGGCCAACAGCATTCTGGCTTGCATCAGGAATACTGTCGCCAGCAGGAGTAGGGAAGTGATCGTGCCCCTGTACTCGGCACTGGTGAGGCCGCACCTCGAATACTGCGTTCAGTTTTGGGCCCCTCGCTACAAGAAAGACATTGATGTGCTGGAGCATGTCCAGAGAAGGGCAACGAAGCTGGTGAAGGGTCTAGAGCACAAGTCTGATGAGGAGCAGCTGAGGGAACTGGGGTTGTTTAGCCTGGAAAAAAGGAAGCTCAGGGGGAGACCTTAATGCTCTCTACAACTACCTGAAAGGAGGTTGTAGCAAGGTGGGTGTCAGTCTCTTCTCCCAAGTAACATGCAATAGGACCAGAGGAAATGGCCTCAAGTTGCGCCAGGGGAGGTTTAGATTGGATATTAGGAAAAATTTCTTCACCAAAAGGGTTGTCAAGCATTGGACCAGGCTGCCCAGGGGGAGTGGTTGAGTCACCATCCCTGGGGGTATTTAAAAGACCTGTAGATGTGGTGCTTAGGGACATGGTTTAGTGGTGGACTTGGCAGTGCTCGGTTTACACGGTTGGACTCGAAGACCTTAAAGGTCTTTTCCAACCTAAATGATTCTATGATTCTATGATAAAGCTCATCCTCCCTGTTGGCTACCCTTGACACCACCTTTATCCTTTGGACCTCACCACCTATACAGGAGTAAAGCATTCACAAGCTGTTTGGGACTAATAGTCATGGTAATGTGGTTACCTCATTTATTCTAGGTTAAAAGTGGAATTGGGGGAAGTTGTCACCTGATAGGGAGTAACTTGCTGTATCAAAGTCCTTGAATGCATTTGGATTAGGAAACTTTCTGACATACTTGCTACAATGAACTGGTAATGGCTGAAGTTGTACTTTCATGCAGTCCAAATTCAGCTGTGTGTTCTGCCACCATCCATTTAACCAAGTCCAAAAAATTTGATAATTTTATATTCTGTACATAATTTCTTCTGAATACCACTGCTAGTATGACTCTCGTATAATAACCAAGGTGGATGTGTTTGATACTCACTGTTTGCTGATTAGGGCTTTTATATAACACAGACTACAGAATAGGTTCTGATGGCCTTTCCTTGTTGGGAGGTCATGTAATCTTTCAGTTTAATGAAACCATTTGGGTATACTGAATAAGAGAAAAATCAATTTCTGAGGTATTGATTGGAACAAAATTCAAAAGGTCAAGTATAATGCTTGATCTTGAAGTCTCTGGCTTAATACTGTGTTCAGCTAGGTATTAAGTATTAGGCTTGGCTGCTCATCATGGATCAGGATCATGAAATAGAGCATGAAATGCTGTTTTAGTCAAGAGTAGCTGGCTCTCTGCATTTAGGACCACTGAATGGGGAGTGTTCAAGGATTGTCTAGATTTACCAATCTTCAACACTTGCTAACATAATTTTAAATTAAAATACAAATTCTGTGTAGGTCTTTAATGTATAAATTATTGGCTGGAGCAGTGACAGTGGACAGTATTACAGAAAGGGTTAATTCAAGCCCTAGGAGTTTATAATCTTACTGAGAAAAAGGTATGACAAGTGTTTTCAAAAGAGTGGAAGAGTGGAAGATAGGATAGTTCTTTTCGGAACTGTATATAGGCCAACTTTCTGTACGGCTTGATGGTGTGATATCATTGATCCATATTGACTTCATTGGAAAGTTGAGAGTAATTGCTGCCATTATTGAATTGATGCTATGAAGCTATCACAACAGACAAAAAGTATATGCAGTAGCTTCACTGCTGTTAGAATCATGATGCTTCAGTTTCATAGCGTTTTTATACACTGATAAATCAGGGTAATCTACCAGCTTTACCTGAAGGGTGGACCTTAGCACAGATAGGAAAAGCACATCAGACAATAGACAGATAGGCAATTAGAGAAAGAGGAAAACCTGACCATACTTTGGATTTCAGTCCTAGTGTACTTACATCTTTAACATAAACTATTGTTGTCCACATTCTGTGATGAAAGGTTTTTGAGAGATTTCTTTGGATTCACTAAATATTTAGTAGTAGTGTTATTACTGCCTCTCTTTTCAGAGTTACAACTGTGTTTATGGAATGAAATGCACATTTCTCTCTCCATCCTCACTCTTTTACTTCATGATAGTATGTAAGGGTGTTAAACTGTTTCTTCTGTTGGGTACGGAATGCACATCTCTAGAAGGTCTCCCATAGTTGTCCTACCCAACATCACATTTGTTTTCTTCCCCAATATTTAGGCTTATGTGAAAAGGCAACTTGGGAGATGGAAAGGCATGGTGAATCTTTCTGCATAGAGCAATTAAACATCACTAAAAGAGAGGGGGAAGAAAGTAAACAGACTCCAGCAAGATATGTTGTCTGGATGGAGTGTAACATAGTCAGGCTGAAGGTATTGGACACTGCATGGAATGAGTTAAACTTCAGTCCTGAATCTTCAAAATTCTGTTTATCCTGCAGCAAGAAAAGGTCTCTCTCTTTAAAGGAAGTTAAAATTATTCAATGGGAATAAAACTTTTATGGCAAAAATTGTTCCCTGAGGAAGAATGGAATTACAGGAACATAGAGACTTGCCTGCCGGTCTGGTCTCAGTGGGAATGACACCTTGTAGAAACAGCATTTGTTCATTTCTGACTGTGTATTAAAGTGATTTCTTTGGACGCTTGTGGTGATGCAACTCTCAGACCGCAGCCAAATTGCCTCCCACAGTGGAAGCTACTTGAATTGAAATAATTAGAAAAGTTCTGTTAGAAACATGTTACTCATAGAGTTTTGCTATTGCAGCAAAAGGCAATTCATTCCTCAGAACTGTAGAAAGGTTTTTACTTCAAAATCATTTGGCAAGCTGGATTTAACTAACATCTAATAAACATGGAATTAATAAAAACTAATGCATATTCAGAATAGTCTTAATTTATTACACTCATTGCATTAGCACTTTTAAATGACATTGTATTTTAGAATGTATAATGTTTGAATGCATCCATTCCCTGAGATTGCAAGCAGCTTAATGTTATTGCAAAATATGACGGGCTGATAATAATAAAAGAAATCAGCAGTTTTATTGTTTTAGTTAGATTCTGAAAATCAGAGATGAGGAACAAGATAACTATGTTCATAGATTTTATTGGTAAATTCCTCATCTGCATAAATGTGACTCAGTTAATGACAGCGAAATGGTTCAATGCTGAAGTGAGGGTGCTTTAGGAAAGGCTCTTTACCGAGAAGTTTATTTTTCTTTCAAGGAGGATGGTATAAACATAAATCATATTAACCTACTGATGATAAAAAATTATAGTCTTAAATGCCACCAGTGCTAGCAAAATTTTTAAGGTTGGTTGACCTGAATATTCGTGGCAGACATCACCTCTGGCATGCTTGTGGCCGCTGCTGAGGTGACATACTGAAATCAGTGATGAGGTACAATTTTTAATCCACGGTGTGCCTGTGGGGCTGGACAAATACTCTTTCCCTGAAGGTATACTGCATTTTCAGAGTATTTAAAAAGCTAATTAGGGGAAGGAGGTATGCCAAGCTTCATGTTTCCACTGTTTTAAAATCCCAACTCCTCCTACAACTGGTACATACCACTGTAGGCAGAACTTTATGGTTTGTGTTGAGCAGACTTCTCTGTTAAATTAATAGTGGGTATATGCCTTTGTCTTTAGATAGGCTGTAAATTAAATTAAAATATTTATGTTTTTTCTGCTTTGATAGAAATGCATTTTGGTTTACTGGTTTATCAAATTACCATTGATTAAATAACTAACCCGTATGATTTCTGCTGAAAGCCAGAGAAATAGAACTTTGTATTTTATATCTTCCATATAAGCTCAGATGATCTGAGAAATCTGTGTCACTTCAGTGAGCTGCTTTCCTTAAATCCTCTGTGGGCCAGAGGGCATTAATTGTGATCCTTCAGTTAGCCATCCCACAGCAGCTCTCAAATGCTTATTCCACAGTCAGGGCCAAATTCAATTTTTAGTAGAAATAGTTGCAGTTCTGTGCTCTGTAGAAGAGTTCAATCAGGTTTCGGATGCCAGATTTAGTGTCTCTATTCCTCAGTCATTTTTGTAGATGTTTTAACTGTATCCAACTCTATCATTGTGTTGTCTGGAAACTTCGTTTTAAAGTAGCGATAATTTTTTTGAATGCCCGATTCTCACCATAGGGGCTGGAAATGAAATGATAGGGAAAAAACAGGGTTTATGAGACATGTCTAGCAACTGAACTATATTTTATAGAAATAAACTCGTAATTGCAGTGTGCAAAGTATGAAAATATTAGCTTCAGTGTTTAGCATTAGGTTTGATGGGCAAATAAACATACAGATGTTGCAACTGTGAAGAATTGTCATCGCAGAGTCAAAACTTGAAATGTAAGTTGCAGGAATGTTGCTAGTAGTTTGAGCTGAGATGCTGAACTTCAGAAATAGGCTATAAAAGTATAAAATGTTCTTTGTAAGGAGGCTTAGGTTTCTGCATTTCAAAATTATACTTAGCAATTATTTGATTTTAATTTTTTGCACAATCAGACAAGAGTGTGAGACTATGTATGCATGTGATGACTAAAATTAATTTGATAGAAATGAACACATTTTCAAGTGAAGTCAGATTCTTGGAATACCAGTTACAAGAGGTAGCAACAAAAGCAAAAACATTTATACCTCTAGATGCCCCCAGTAGGCATGCGACACCGTCTGAAAATTGAGAGTGAAGTGTTTTGGAGTGAAGACAGCATCTGGGCTTGTGGATTTGTGAGCTGGGAACCACAGAGGGGTGAAAGCACAGACACGAGGGATCCAAACTCTGAGGGAGGAGAACTGAGAATTGAAGGCTGTAGGGCAGGATGGATTGGGAGACAGAGTGGGAAATACAAGGATTGCTTGGGGCAACATTTACTTGGCATTTGGAAAGGCGGACACTTGAAGATGACTGCCTGATACCCCATAGGACAGCTGGGTGTCTGTCCTTCCTCCTCTGTTCTCTGCAGCACAAGACTGCTGGGTATGTCCTTCCCTTGCTGTTCATAGCCCTCCCATGGCTGTTTTCTACCCTCTCACAATTCCAAGATCTCAGTTTTGATTATAGTGTGAATATCTGTTAAGGCAAATATTAGCTATGTTAAGGACTTTGCTTTATCAGGAAATGCATTAAGCAGGCATGTAAAACTACATGCATATCTTCATATGCACATGACCCACGTTTGTGTTTTCAAAAACATTTAGACTCATAGTTAAGTATTTGGGCTATTTACTAATGAAAAAAATCACATTTTTGAGGTGCATGTTTCACACACATTTTGTATTTCCACTGACTGGGAGGCCAAGGAAAATGTCATTTTCAGAGTGCATGCCATAATGTGGTTGGTCTGATGACGAAATCATTAGCACTGGTGTATTTTGTCTTCATTGCCGTTCAAAACAGCGAGGAGTTCCCAGTTCAAGAAGGACAGGGAACTGCTGGAGCAAGTCCAGCAGAGAGCCACCAAGATGATCAGGAGACTGGAGCACCTGCCTTATGAGGAAAGGCTGAGGGACCTGGGTTTGTTGAGCCTGGAGAAGAGAAGACTGAGGGGGGACCTTGTCACTGCTTACAGATATCTGAAGGGTGGATGTCAAGAGGATGGGGCCAGGCTCTTTTCAGTGGTGCCCAACGACAGGACAAGGGGCTATGGGCACAAATTGGAACACAGGAAGTTCCAGCTGAACATGAGAAAAAACTTCTTTACTGTGAGGGTGACAGAGCACTAGAACAGGCTGCCCAGAGAGGCTGCGGAATCTCCTTCTCTGGAAATATTCAAAACCCACCTGGGGTTTTGTCCTGGGGTCCTGTGCGCCCTGCTCTAGGTGAACCTGTTCAAGCAGGGGGGTTGGACAGGATGATCTTCAGAGGTCCCTTCCAGCCCCAACCATTCTGTGATTCTGTGAATTCTGATGTGAGAGAGAGTACATTTGTTACTGGACTAAGACATACTTCATTTTAAGTGGTATCTAGAAACACATGTGCTTTCTGCTGACACTCATATTTTGTATGAATTCATGTGGCAAAGATTGAAAATGGTAGTGGTATGTACAGTGAATACTATTATAATGGCATGCACGTTTTATGAACGTGAAACAAAGAGGATAACCTACGAAGTTTATTTTGGCGAACAAGATTTGGAAGAATAAGAATATATGTATAATTTCTTTAGTAACTGGCAGACCTGTAGGAAATATTCTGCTTCTCTGGCTTCATTTACTATGGGCTATTTTTTTTTAATGTACATTTTAGTTAGTATACTATGTTATTTTTTAATCCTTCATAATAGAGGAGGAAACTTGTAGGAATCTTCAATATTTCAATATGAAATTTTCAAAGCAGTGCAGGTGATTTAGAAACACAACTTATGGAATGTGATGACAAATCTAGTAGCTAAGGCTTGTTATCATCATGGAGTTTATTTGGTTAACTTGAATAGTATGGGATCAATCCACCCTCTTGTATTTTAGTCATCTAACAATGTACGTGATACCTCAAACAAACAAACAAAGAAAACCAACAAAAAGGAGTTTTTAGCTTGCAGTATTTTAGGTCCAGTCTTACTTTGAGTTGGTATCCCCTTTCTAGAAGTGGACATGCTTTGATTTTATTTTGGACTTGTACAAACAGGGAAGAAAATGGAACCTTACCAAGTAACAACAAAATTAAATAATCTGTCAGTATTAATGGAATAAGCAGGGGGTTTGGTTTTCATGATCTGTGCAAAACAGAACTGAGATCCCAATGAATGATGCTGTGACGTGCATACTTAGAAAGAGAACTTATCTTGGTGACAGAATCCATGCTTCTCCTGTTAACATCTAAAAACCAAAGGACAAAAAAAAATACAGTCTGAGTGATCCAGTGAAAATAAAATCTAGTTGTTTAGAAATTGAGTGCAAAATCTGAAAATAAGCCAAGAGGTTTTTATTTACTCCCCCCCACCGCCAGATTGGGCCCTCACAAAACAGCGGTGTTCCAGTGCTTATTAATGGAAAGTTCTCTTTTGGAACATCTGTACACTGCGTTTAAAAGGTGGATGATTCTTGACTTTGCTGAAGCCTGTAGTTAAATCAGAGGTCTAGGTAAATGTTGGAAGTATAAAGCCATTGTGAATCCAATCTCCAATACGTACAGTTCCCCTGTGCACGGAGAATGAATCTGTAAGCAGTGTGAAGTGAGCGACGTAGGTGCACCACACAGAGGAGTGACTGCAGGAGTGTGCATCTGTGGGCATTCACTTAGGAAGGAGACATCTGAGTTCTGGTTCCATCTTAATGAAATTTTTGGCTTTTCACCTCAAGACTGATGAAACAGTCCTGTGAGCGGGGACCAGGTCATCTACCCTGAAGTCTGTCAGTAGCGCACTCTGGCCCCGTGGCAGCTGCATTGTCACCCTCCTTCAGTGTGAGGGACGAAACACTGCCCTACCTAACCTATTCTGTAGTCTGGTAGTCAGGCCTGGAAGCGAGAGGTATGGGCTGAAACTATGTCAGGCTGAGTTGTGTGATATCCTGAGACACGTACCTAATGTCTGGAACGAGGAGGGGAATTGAATGCACTCTAATGTTTGTTACTTTCTACTAGCTACATCTTGCTAGCTATTCTTTTTGTGTATCATGTTTCTGAATTGCCCTCTGGGAACTAGCTGTCTCTCCCTGATGATTATATAGGGAATGTAGAGTGCTATCACTAGATGGCATCTATCTAATTTTGCGCATTGAAGTTACTTGGAGAAATTCACATGGGTGTCTGGATCCAGCCTGAAATTTCCAGTCTGCAGTACAGAAGGGGATACTACATGTAGGGATGAATTCAGTTGTGCCTCCACTCAGTAGAAATTCTTTGTTTAAACCCTCTAGCTGTTTTGAAAACTAGTTTGAAAATGCTGAAAATTGAAGGGGATTGGCAAGATATACATGGAATTTGGGACAAACATTTAGAAGGGGCTTGTACTGTTTGGTACATCAGTGAACATCAGTATCAGCAGTAGGTAGCGTATTTTTCAGCAGGTAGTTTCTAGGGTTCCACTTTTCTCTCAAATAGTAGCACTGAGACGTGGTTAGAAATTCCAGGAGATATATATGCCATGGTGTTTTTGCTTCTCACATGAGGTGGCATCTTGAATTGAAGGGAAGGGAAAGAGGAGAAGAGATGCATCTTTGAAATAGCTACAGTACATAGAAAACATTAGCTGTGGTGCTGAGGTCCTGGATGATTTCTATTTGCCTCATGCTGGGGGAAGTAAAGGAGTCAGAATGATGAGATAGACTTTAGGCAACTTAGTAGTCCCCATCCCTCAATCATTGGTGTTCCCCCCCAATGGGACGTAGAGGGGTGACGAGAAGGGGAGGCCACCAAAAACGGGCAGTTCTCTGAGCATGGGAGTTGGCCAAACTCTTTGTCACAAAAGAATTATCTAGCTAAAGTAGCATTTATTTTGTGAATTGTTCATGAACAGGCATTCCTCTTCACTTATATATTATTCACAAATGTTGAAATATTTTGTGAACAAATGTTAGCCCATGGGCATAAACTTTCTGCTTGAATTGTTTGCAATTTATTGGTCATGGTGTGCAGTTGGTCACCTAGGTCACAGAGTATTGTTTCTGCTTTTAGGTTCCGCGACTAAAGAGTAATGAATTATGCGTAGCTCACAGTAAGACACATTTTTATTCACTGCAGCTGTGGATTTGTACTAAGAGGTGGATACCACCTCTGGCTCAAAAAGTCCCTTATGCTGTATATTGCCAATACGTGGGAGCACACAATTTAGAGAGTATCAGTGTGTATTTTTTCCATCCTAAATACTTTTCCTAACTGTTGGTGGCTGATCACTGTCAGAGATAGGATACTGAGCAGTCGGGACCTATGGTCTGATCTCTTACGCCTGTTCTTGTATTTATATGAAATCCCAAACACTTCCGTATATACCTCTTTTGATGTGGTTGGATTTAACATAATACTAAATTAACTGGGACTGATCTTTTGGGGACCATCTGAAAAAGCTTTGCACATGAGCGCAGACATCGTACGTGGGGTTGGTTTTATGGGTTGCTTTTGTATTAGGTAGATTGTTCTGCTGAACTACGGCAAAGATTATTTTTGCCCACTTTACTATTTTAAACTAAGTGAATGGTTCTTATTGGACCTGTACTGTACTCTGAAACAGAGAGAAAGTCATATGAAAATTCAGTGAATTGGAATTCTGGGAAACAGGGAGTAATAAAAAATATTTTGCATTTTTAAACCATTTTTCAGTATAGTTTGGAGTAATTGAATGGGATGAATGAAACTTAGTAACAACAACACACTAAAGATTTGACATCTATTCATTTCAATCTTTCCTTTCATATTTATTCTTTTAGAGCGTTCCTCCTTCTTGTTAAAGGCTTCCTCACACTAGTCTAGTCCTGCACTCCGTTGTAAATGGAGTATATGTCTTACACCAAAATGGTAAACTTCTTTGCATGGCATTACATTTTCTGTTGTTGTTTAAAATTGAGAGGAAAAAGGGGGCGAAAGATAGTAAAAATACAATGTCATTTTAATGGTACATTAGAATTGTTTATTCGTATGTATTATAAACAATTGGTTACTGCATAAAGTAATTTAAGTATTTTTTTGTATGCTACTATTTACATTTTATAGTATACTCTTGCAGGCAGTGTCATTAAGACAACTAGCTACATTACTGAGCAATGTAAAGCCATATTTTACTAGTTATATCATCAGTAAGAAATCTCTCTCAAAAACAATTTTTCCCCATCTTGAAATTTTGTTTGAGCTTGAGATTAAAAAGATATGTATATAGATTAGAGTGAATGCTAAAACAATACTGTACACTTTGTTTTGGTTAAAAAGAATCTATATTCCAAAATAAAACCAAGGAAAACCTTCTAAAAGCAAGCAGAAAAGTCTTATTTACATCGTCAGTACAGGAAATGACATGAGCTCATTAGTCTTTGCTTAAATTAAGCCTGTCCCATTGGTTTCCAGTGCTGGTTTCACTTGCTGGTGGGAGAAGGTGAGACCAGTATGAGGGTTCTCTTATTTGTTGGTGTGCAAAGTTTTTCTGCACTCAAACCCCCTCTGCTATGCTACTGCTTATTCGATTGGACTTCTTCATACTTAAAATTGGAAACACATTAAATGTGTTTTCCTGGCTTGGGACTTTTATAAAAGAATCACTATTTAGCTTGGTTTCTTAGGAAAATGGGGTTTAAGTGATTACGTTGTCGACTCTGGGTCCCCCTTTGATAATTTTTGAACTTTTGGCTGATTTCGGCCAAATCTATCTGATTGTTGAAGTCACTATGATAAAGATTTAAAAGAAAAAAACCAAAACCAAACCATTTGTTGGTTGGAGAAGAAAGGTCCACATTGATGCTTCCATGGAGCATAAAGCAGTTGTAACTACACATCAGCCATAGCGGGGCAGTCATCGGCCTGTTGGCCAGTCAGCATAGTTGGATGGGTGAATCAGCACCTGCCTGACACCAGGCTTCCCATGCTGTGTGCTGCCCCGTGGCCTCTTAAAAGAACAGGGCACGTGGGAGGGGGAGCTGACAGAATGGCTGTTAGCCATAGGGTACAAATCCATTGGAAATCACACTTCATGGATGTCCTGCTCATATTTCAAATGCCTGTATAGTCTTATATGTCCTTCTAAGAAGAGCCAAGATGAAGTGTCCTAAATATGAGTTGGTTTTACTCTCAATAGGTTTTGAATTTCACATCGCATTACTTTGTTTCCTGTGGGCTTATTCATGTCTTACTCTGTAATGTGTTGAATATATGCTTAAAAAAAAAATCTGAGAATAATTTATGTGAGAAACATTAGTGTAATTCTCAATATAGTAATGGGTATTAATGGAGGATTAATAGATGAGTCTTGAGGACATTCTAGAAACCTCACAAAATCCATTTACTTTTCAAGGTATTCAGCATTGCTGTTGTTATGATGGATTGGGCTGTCTTCAGTAAACAAGAAATCCTTGTACATTAACTGTAGCAATGTCAATATGTTCTTAGTACACCAGTCAGCTATGTTATAATCTCAAAGGTAAGAATATTGATTTGAGAGCACACTTAACCTGGAGGAGTGTGCTGCTTGCTTTCTTTCACATACTGAGTTTTCTCATGTAACTTAAATAAAGAGACTAAGCAACAGACACCCTCCCACCCCGCCTCCACCTCAGCAACATGAAAGTACTATTGTGAGGCTTGGCCACATTCCTTCCACCGCTGGGTAAGTTCTTTGATGCAGGGCACAGCTTTTTGCTTGGGGGGCAGGAAGAGAGGGAGAGGGAAGAAAGAGTGTACTCAGGGTACTCTTTGCAGTGTTACCTAGCTTTAGTGGCTTTCACGGATACAGGACTTCTAAAACCTGATATCCTACTTAATTCTCACCTCTAATGGCACTATAGAGGTGTATCTGAGACCTTTTGCAGCATGCAAAAATGACAATGCATCTAGAATGATTTCAAAGGGGCAGAGTTCATCAGATGCCTTCAAGAAGCATTTTGGATGACAGAAAACTTCTGCTGGGTTCTCCCTGAAGTCACCCAACAGGATCAGGCTCACCAAATTTGGAGGGCTCAGTTGGCTTCTTCACAGAGGATATGCAGGGGCTGGAGCTACTCTCATGGTCGTTGCATGTCTCCCAGATGAGGGGTGAGGGCAGGACAGTAAACTTTGATTGTCTTTATTTACATGTGACTATCTTAAGGCAGTGGAATGGCCCCAAACTAGGTGCAGTGAGATTTTTTGCAGTCTCTGTGAGGAAGGGATGCGGGTTCGCTTTTGGAGGGGACGAACCCTACAGAAAAGACCTCCAGCGTGGACTCTGGCTCTTAAAAGATATACAAAGACTGTGAACAGGGAATTAGTAATCAGAGGGATTCAGGAACAAAGAAAGCTTGGGGAGGAAATTAAAACAGAGAATTGTGATTTCATAGCAGATGAAATGAAGGTAGCAAAAGAGAGGCCATGCTAAGTGTAATCAGGCATTGATTCCCTGTAGGGGATGACAGAATAGGCAACGCTGCTGGGACTGTGTGCCAGTTGCATTCATAGCCAAAGTATGCATACAGCTGTTGTTTTGAGATAGCATTTCTCTGTAATGTGCCATTCCTGTGAGTGGTGAAGCGATAGCTAGTTTATTTGAAATCCATCAATGTAAAATGTATTGCAAACAAAGGCTGCACATGCTATCATGTTATACTTCTCCCCATTTTTATAGTCTCTCTGCATAAATATGTACACCCTCCTCCAGATTGTTCAGTTGAGGGGCTGTACATGAGTGACTTGTGGAGTACACCGGGCTGTTGCTCTGAATAATAAGCAAAATTGACTTAATTGTGTAGAAAAACACGTTATTTATGCTGATTTAGAATGAACTAGCTCAGGTCTTAAGGGAAATGTACTGTGTATCTTGTTGGATACAAACAGAAATGTATGTGCCGATGATTGGGTAGTGCAGTTTTCTGCCACTCCCTGAGCACTGAGCTGTCTGTCTTCAAGCATCCTCAGTTCAGCTCTGAGGAAATGGCTTTTGCCCACCCGTATTTTCGCAGCTGTTAGTTGGAGATGCAATTAGAGGTGTTCTCTGTGAGAAGATTAGTCCATCACGAGGGCAGTTAGGACCTTCTCCTGTCTCAAAGACTTCATATCTGAAACAGCCAGAGAGCCGAACTTAGGACAGGCAAAGAAAAATTTTAAACCAGGAGTTTCATCTTTAAAAATCAGAATATAGTATCAGGCTGATTCTGAGGAGTAGGGTAAATAATTTGCCATCATTTTACCATATATTTTCATTCCACATTTTTAACTGTAATTAATGTCCAAGCTCTTTAGCATGTTCTGCTGGAAAAAAATAATGAAAGGAGCAACGAAAACCAAGGATATGAAAATATCAGTGTATTTGCATACACAACAACACAGTTTCTCTCTTTCATCCTTTGGATGGGTTAAATCTAACCATCTAGGCTAGCTGCTCTGTGTTAAGCTACACTAATCAGGGTAATGTCTATAGGAAATACTATAAGATATATTGTAGAGAATTTAGCTATAACAACAAAATGAGAATGAGCATTAAATTAGTTCTTTGAATTAAGTTATACCAAACCTTCCCCAGTTTTTTGCAAGTATAACAGCAAAATACTATTAAAATTCACACATCTAATTGATATCTGTGTATTGCTAAAATTTCTAGCTTAGACTTGGTCTAGTACATAACACAGGCTTTTCTTTGGCTAAAAAAATGCTTGTGTCTCTAAACAAATGACAGGCAGTAAGGGAGATTTAAAGCGAATGGATTTACGATAGAAAATAAAATTAGAATTAGCTTTGTGAGCAGAATTTAACAGCTATACAAAGCATCAACCTCTGTCCTGTTTACTCATCTTTGGCTTTTTATCAGGTAAACATTATTTGCTGCTTTCACTCAGTTAATATTTGCTTTCAGTTGCCATATTCTTTCTTGGCTAGTGTTACCGATTGTACCTGTAGTTTAATTATATTAAATTATCTCTAAGTTTCATGATATGCTATATCTGTCAATGAATATACAGCCACGAGGGAAGGTTTTATCTGNGCCTTTTATGTTTCTTTGCAAAAAGGAAATACAGAAAATACTTGAAGCCTTTAATTTACAATTATGCAGCGAAAGAAATTTTTACAAACTCATTAAACCCATCTAAAAATAAAGGGACCTCTGCTTTTTGGACACTGAGAGTGGAATTCATGTTGCTTAGTTTTCAATATCTGCAGTGTAGTGATCTACACCTAACTTAGCAGTCTAGGTTCCCATCACAGTGCTGGGAGGCTGAGTCAGTACAGTCAGTGGAGTCTACAGCGTGACCAAATATAAACACCACATTTAGGCTGAGTTTAATTCCATTGTCTGTGTTGATTCTGTCTCCACTGGCACAGTAAGAGTTCAAAGCAACTCATTCAGGTGTAGATGTCAATACTGTAGATACCAAGAGTCAGATGATTTGAACTGTGTAAGAAAGATGATTTTTCTGTATTGCAATGTGTGACTTTTCTCATTGTTGCGTTGCCAAGCGTTTGACGAATCAATAGACCCAGATATTAAAAAGAGATGACTTTAAATTTAAAGTAGCAAACATTTGATATACTAGTGTCTTTCAAATATTGACTAACAATAACTAGAAAATAGATCAGTACTTTTAATTTAATCTGTTAATTTACACTGTTAAAGATCAATGAGCTTCATCAAAATATAAGAGGTTGGAATAGAATTCAGAAGATCAGAAGCATAAATTCCTATACATATACTTCCTCCCTCTACCCCATCAGCTGTCAAAAGCTATATTGTCAACGTAATGCAAGCAGTAAATCCTGAGATCTCATAAACTAGCTGGAAAGTAGGTGTGAGTTGTTTGAGACTATCCTAAACAAGATAGGTTGTTTTAGAAAGATGAATTTGCAGTTCTGAATGTGATGTTAGATGTCCAGCCAGCATTTATTCCACTTCTATTTTACATTCTAGGCAGCTTTTAAACCGTTCAAATGGAATTGATATTTCTAAGATCTATGACTATACCAGTCAGCTAGGCCCATTTGGGTGTAAATCCCAAATACTACACAAATCATTTTAAAGTAAAAAGAAAACAAATAAATTTAAGTTTTGTGGTGGTCAAGTGCAAAATTGTGAAAGCTTAGGTTTTTTTCCTTCATCCAAATTGGAATGACTACGAACCTAATCAAAATACTCTGTGGAGGAAAATGAATACCAGGTTAGAAACAGAACAAATAAAAGAAATAAATAGCCACCATGTAGCACTATAAGATTTGTGGCCTAAAGGCTGAGAAAATTAAAGGGAATTTGGCTGTAATAAAAGTACTGCATCATAGTGAAGTGTAACACAATTGTAATGTTAAGTCCATTTTGTAGGAACAATAAAAAAGACCTTAAAAAGGATTTTTTAAAAAACCTATCCCATGTGACATTGCAAGTAAACCGTACAAATATTTCTCATTCTTAATAATTACTTACTTTAAGCAAATCTACTTGACACGCACACCAGTAAATTCCCATTAGGCATATAAATACTAAATTAGGCCCTGTATTTCTTGGCAATCTGAACAGCTTGAGGGTGCTTGTTTTTATATTTTATTTGTATAGCTGTTGCTTCTGAAGTAATTGATTCTAGGTGTCTGAGAACTTTTTTTTTTTTTTTCTTGCCGAAGCCAGTCAAAATCTTGTCCAGAGATATTTCTCTGTACTTAGCAAATAATTGTGTTCCTGTAATGGCGATAAAGGGTATTTCATGTGCATGTCTCATAAAAAGAATACAGAAGCAAAGTATGAATAGCATCAAGACTGTGCCTTTCACATTATGAGAGACGCTGCATTATAGGATTGTCCTGCTGAGTTATTCACAAAGGCTTGGCTGGTCATAAACATTTCACATTTCACTTTGCAAACTGGATAATACTAACAGCCTTTTAGTCCAGAGTATTTATCATGACTAAATGCATTAAAAGTTGGCTTATTATCTCCATGTTTGTACTCCTATGCGGCAAAGCTATTCTGTGGAATAGCAAAGCCAGGGAGGCATGTAGGAGGAAAGGCATCCCTGTTGTCAGGCCTGTAAAGCAGCTGTGGATGTTTCTTCTACAGTCGTGATGTGACAGCAGGTTATACAGCCTCGATATTCATCTTCACTGGAAAATGAAGACATGACAGTCTTTTGGTTCCATTTCTGGATCCACATGGCCCCTTATGACTTCTGACATTTAGTAAGCCACAACACACTGGAGTTGCAAACCCCAGTTCTGGTCTCGGCATAATGGATTTGCACTTCCTTTTCTGCCAGGTGATCTGTAGTGGAAGAGGAGATGTCATTGTACTGAATATCTCACCTGATGAAATGTTTTCAATTAGGGGAGGTGTTGACTTGACAATTAATAGATTTTTTTTACTGCTGAGCTCTTTTTGTAGATGTAGCTTGAAACCTCAAGATATTTGTGACCAAAAAATGCCTACTCTGTGAAAACTCGACATTGGTCCACGTACAGCAATGATCATAGTTTAGACTATTCAAAAGATTGATTCATAAATCTATCGAAATCTGGATGGATTAGCTGTTGTGGTAGCTAATACATATGCATGAGTGGCTGCAGCCTCAGTCCCGGGCTGGATGTTTCTGGCTCTTTCATTGTGTCATCTTCTGGACTTCATATGATTTTATACTTAACGCATCCTGCGTTAACGCTTCTTATCAGTCGCTCTAAGACACAAAGTACTTCACTATTCTGTTTCTGTCCTCAGACAGCTTTTGTACTGATGAGATATTTCAGGCGTACCATCGATTCCTAAACCCTGTAAGAGCTGAAGAGCTTTAAAGCTTCATGACATTGTTCTCTTTTTCCCAACAGACTAATGGGAGACCTCCGCACACTCCCCTCCAACCGTATGTTTGTTTTCTGTGAGTGCTGTGTGCAGTGGTCCTGCTTGTTCCCTGCAGGCTGGAGGGTGGGGCTAGGGCAGCCTTCTGGGTACAGGCCCACGGGGAATTGTCCCATAATGGCTAACAAACCTCCCCCGTGCCATAGCCACTATGTAGGGAGAGGTTGCAAGGACAGTGAGACAGTTTGTCCTTTGCTGTGCTCTGGGAAGCACGTGCATCCTTTCTCTTTTTGGAGAGACAGATCTTGGCATACACACACATTTTCACAACGGAGATTCACCACTGCTCTGTAGAAGCGCTCGAACGGCAGCACCTGAGAATGTAAGTGGTAAGGAAAAGAGCTTCTGGGGTTAAGTTGTATGTCCTTAGAAAACAGGAGGAAAACTTAAACTTCAAAACATACGGCTGTGTTTGGTCTGCTGAAAAAAAGGGTATATCAGCCGCAGTCAGAACGGTAGTGCTGACTTTTATTTACTGGCATCCTTGTTTATTATCCTAACCCCAAAGCTGAGGACTGTGTGGACATGTAAAATGAATTAATTTCATTCTAAGAGTTATTTCCTAATGTGAGAGAAGACGAAATCATGAATGATAGCTTGGTGTGCTCTGACCTGCCTTTTGACTGTAGTTCCATAGCTAAACAAAGACCTGTTCATCCAAAATACTCTGACCTGTCACTTTAGAGAACTTAAATAAGATTTATCCATCCCCAAATCCATGGAACAAAACAATAACAGAAAGTGATTTTCACTACTGCTTGTTTAATGATGACCAAGACAGACAGGGATGGCACTGCTCGTAAGGTTATGTGATGTACACCGTTCCAAAGACATTGAAACAGCTTGCAGAGACTCATTCATCTTGGAAGTGATAAATATAAGCTTTTGCTGTAATCTTTAATTTGTGTCTTGGTTTGTAATGTGCAGCAGCACTCCAGCCAACTCAGATTCTTTCTATAGTCCCGACTCCATAACATTTGCAGAATGCGTTTCTGGAATTTATAGGGGTTAGTTCAGGAAAATATATTTAATTTGTGGGTCCTTGTTAGGATGAGTAATGAAACAATTATTTCATTCTTCTAAAGTCACACAGAGTAAGATCCAGGTTAAGCAGAATAAATGCATTTTAATTTTTCTAGTTTGCATGACCTGCAAATTATTATGTTCTCCAGCAGTGAGTTTATTCCTACCACGGTTATCCTGCTCTTACTTTCTAGTTGCCTGATATCCATAAGCTGTACAAAGAGGTCTCTACAACTCTGTTTTATTTTTTTTTCTTTGAAACTTTTTATTGCTCCCAGGAAATATGAAAGGTTTGTATTGATTATTGCCCTAGATAGATTTTTGCCTGAAAATACCCAAGGAGGTTGGGATTCCCTTCTTGTTAACCTTGCCTTGTGCTGATGGAAGGTACTTTTCCATTACTCAGATTCGAAGGCGAAATGCTTCAGCTTTTGGTAAATTGAGGCTGTCTTCAGTTTCCCATGTATGCCTCTCCAGTTTAAGATTGTTAGCTGGATAATGGCAGACTTCTATTTGATATTGTCTTTCATTTTCTGCACAGCACTAAGTTACAGTAACAACTGGTGTCAGTGGATACTGAGTTTGTACGGTGAAATCCTGACCTGCATTGGGAGTCTTGTGTCAGGAAACAAAGATTATCCCATTGTCTGCACTGTTGGTCACCCCATATATGTATTCAGTCGTGCTTTCAAGTGTGACCCCTTTGAGTTAAAGATTACGTTGTTTTAGTTTTATTTTCTATCCCTGGCTTTGCTATCGTCCTGAAGGTGGCAATGGCCCAGTAACTTCAGCGTTCTATGCCTCAGTTGTCTTATGGGAAAATAAGGGAAGAGTACTTGCTTTCTTTACGAAACACTTT
The DNA here is from genome assembly GCA_013389945.1 of Fregata magnificens. Classification (NCBI taxonomy): domain Eukaryota; kingdom Metazoa; phylum Chordata; class Aves; order Suliformes; family Fregatidae; genus Fregata; species Fregata magnificens. The sequence goes on along the minus strand of WAAD01029194.1, from coordinate 29,562 downwards.
GCGAAAAACTCAGTGTAAGAGTTAATTATTGCTATTATATTTTACAGTTCTGCATTGGTACTCATGACAATATGAATGATATATTACATTAGACTGATTGTATTGACATAATAACGGAATATAAATACTCATGTGTCAACGTGTGTCCCCCAAGTTACAGAAGACCTTTTGGCTGTAGATCTGATTCTTTTGCAGGAAGAGTAAGATAAAGCAACAAAGTAGTGTATCAGTGGCTGAGCTGAAAGTGTCTCTCAGCGGTGTATCTGTATGCATTTTGTAAACTGTGTGGTGGTAGCTTTCTATTCTGGGTTCACTGAGAAGTCCAGGGCACTGCTTATTAGGTCTGTCAGATGATGAGTGCTTAAAATTGTCTCATTTCTGTGCCTAAAAGCATCAGAAGATATACTTGGAGAAAAGCTACTGTTGATCTCATGCTGCTGAGCATCTTAGTTCCTGTGATTATGCTCAAGTTGATTATTTGCTTCGGAGGTTATGAGAGAAGTAGGAGCAAGGCAGATAAGAAGATTCTAATTTTTCTGTGTTGATATAGGCTTTAACTAGAGTGCGTTCTAACAGCAATGTTTAAATTGTATGTGCACCTCCCTCCTGTATGACTGAGATGGCTTGCTGTACAACTGAGCTTACTCTTTTGGCTGTAAACTTAATAGCTAAAGTGGTCTGCCTTTATATTAGACTAAGCTGCCTTGAATTTTCAGTTTTCATGCCTGTTACAGCTGGGGCAGTTATGTAGCAGGTGGGATCTGTATTTTTTGTTATTTCTGAACAAGCTTATGTTGTGGATTTGTATCTCAAAGAGGGATTTCTCTTTGAGTAATAACATGCCACTTACATCCTTAAATTGTTCCCTTATTGTAAAGAATGGCCTAGTCAAAATCAGGCAGATCATAGAATTGCCTCTGAATATCAAAGTACCCAGGTTTTTGGCTTTTCGCCTTTTAAAATATCTTTGTTTTAAACTAATGATACAAAATTGTCTATAACAGAAACACACTTGCAAAAGCATTGACATCTTTAAAATGGGATTAGCAATTGCTTTAGAAAATGCAAAGAATTCACATAGAAATTCAGTTATGAATTCACTTCCTGTGGATTTTAGGTGAATTGGGGTGCTTTTTCCAGCAAACTAATGAATTTTTTTTAACATTAAATATATGTTAAGGAAAGCATTTTATAGGGGAGATACCATTACATATACACACGTGCTCACCTACATGGATGTATAAAGAGGTAAACTTTACTGAAAGTAAAAAGCATCTGAGTAAAGAATCGTAATGGCATTCATTCTGATTCAGCAGCGCCTTATACATACGTGCTTAACATGGGCACTCTCACCTCTTTTCTTTGGGCTTTTTTAGTTCTTTTCTACTACCTGTCCATTGAAGTCCATGGGAATGGATTCTGTTGACTTTGTTTCAGGCTCTTAAAGCATATGCTCATTTTAAAGGCCTATTTTTGTCATGCCTCAATGAAAAAGATGGGATTATTCATATGATAAAACTTCTCTACTGAATAAAGTTCATAATTAGAGCTATAGTGAAAAATAGTTCCAGTCTGGCCAAGTTCTTGTTTCATATTGTCTGCGTAGATTTATGTTTTAGTTAGATACCCAGAAGACTGTTTTTAAAAGATTTCTGAAGTCCTTCAAGGTTAGGTGTCATTGTATTCTGAAGTTTTAGCTAGGATAAAAAGCACTATGGTACAGCACCATTCTTTTGGCATAATTATCTACCTGTTTTAATTCTCATTAAAAAATTAAAGTTAAATCATGGTATATAAAGTAATGAAGCAAAGGCAGACGTGGGAGCAGTACCTCTTAAATGAATTCACGTCAGGTGAGAAGAAATACCCTAGGCAGGAACAACAAGAACCACAGTTAGATTTTGTATATGAAATGTAGCGATCATAACAAACACAGTTTTTGCCCTTATATGATCATGCTGCCTGTGTCAAAATTGGAGTCCTCTGTGTGTATGTAATTTTTTTTGTTAACCAAATGTTTAATGATCAGCAATCAGCAACAGCGCCCATATTAGAAAACTTTTAAATCACACACTGATTGACAGTTTCAACAAACAAGTCAAAAGATAAATGAGTATGAGCAGAAACTGAATTACTCCTTCACCAGCAACTTTCATTGGCTTCCTTTAACAGGCAGTTCTTTAACAAAACACACAAATCTGGGAGATCTTTGATGTAGAAGCACTACAATATGACTGAGTCCTGGGAACGCTTATTTAAAAAAAAAAAAGGGAAAGGAAGAGAACACAGCCAATTTCAACTTCAGCATGCACAGTAAGCATGACACTTTTCACAACCACTCCAAAAATATAATACCAAAAGTGGACAGCACTTTGGAGTAAGATATAGATACAATATTATCTATTGTCTGAAAGGACATTTGTTGTTGTTATTATTATAACTTCCTCCTTTTAGTTTAGGCTAAAAAAGGAACGCGGAGACGTTGTCATCCAGGCAGGTTTCTATACTGTTCAACTTTCTCTTGAGAATCCATAAATGAACCCATGTTCACTTATAAAGAGGTTTCTTATGTGAATATGGAGTCTCCCAATTACATATGTCTGATGCAGCAAATTATGCTTATGTGGAAGACTATATCATAACTGAGTCCTGAGGATATATCACAAACTCCTCCCTCCCTTATACCTGGCTTTCCTTTACGGAGTACAAGAACTGGCTGGTGTATTCCATGAATTGCAGCCTGCATCTCTTTCACTGTTCGGCTACTTTGTTGCTTGCCCTTCTGTTCCTTTTTAAGAGCTATTTCATAAGGCGTGTAGATTTAACGTCTTTGCAGAAGCAGCAAAAGCAAGAACATCTGATATGCTAGTGCTTGATTTTGAACAGAGGAATTAAAGTAAACGAGAAAGAGACTAAAAAGATCAGTTACGAGTGGTCTTTCAAAATTATGCGGAGACTGAATATACCGTATTAGAGGCCCAGAGCAAATACATAGTACCTATCAGAGAAGACTTTGAAACAGCCGCAGAAAGCTAAAATGGCTGAACAATAATGTGAATGTAAATACAAACAAAATAAAGTTAAATCACAGTGGCCTTAAACTAAGACCGTGCAGAAAGGTTTGCAAGAATTACATGAAGAGAACCCTCTTTCAAATAGGTCAGGTCCAGCAAGTCTTAAGAGAGTCTGTAAGATGAGCCAGAAAAGACTGAAATATTTTCAAGAGTGCTCAGTGAGTTCAAATTCCTCCATGTTCATTATGAAAGTTGTTGATAGGATTCTTACTCCTACCTTTACAGTGGACATCAGAGGTCTTCCTCACAAAGCACTGGTAAAAGGAATCACAGAAAAATGGGCAGAATGAATAGCAATAGATCTTCAAACCCCTGTATTCTTCCTTCTACTAAAGGTGATGGCCAAACTACTGGCTGTGGTGTGTAACCATGCTAAAAAGTGCCTCTTTACTAGAGTACTGCTACTGCTGTCTCTGTTTCTACAACATCTTTCATGTAAACTTCGAGTGCTCAATGATAAACAGCATCAAGGCAGTAGAGATGTTTATCTGAAGAGTTTTAGTGAGAATCTTGTTTGGTGGTAAACATGGATGTAAGGCACTAAACAGGTAAGCTAAATCTACTGCATCATGTTTTATATGACTAGACAGTTTGATTTTTTTCATGTGGTGTGGTTTCAAACCAAATCCCTATTTGCTCTTGCCCTCAGAGACTCCTGTATTACCAAAATGTTGAGACCAAATCTATTAATGCATTTATAGTTGTATCACAACCTCATCTGCTGTCATGGGAAGCTATTATTATTATTGTGTAGGCTATTTCTATGATTGTTACATTTTCTTCCTGGGTTCAACAGTCTGGCCCAGTGGGTTTTGGCAGCCTGTTTGCTGAAGTCTGATATTACCCAGTCAAGTTTTCAAGGATCTAAAAGAGCCTGCTAAATACAGCTTGAATATATAAATGTTCTTTCCTACCAGTTAACATAAAAGCACTTGTAGTGTAGCCTGGGAAACCATTTTAATGTACAGTTATGAAGAAATACCTAACTGTGATGTTGAAGCATGAATATTTCAAAGTAAACCTAGTACTTAGGGTACAGTCTTATTCATGATATTATTATAACATATTTAGTATATCAGTTAAGAAATGCTTTTCGAAGGTGTTGCAAGTTGTAGATGTACTGTTTTCTTGCCTAGTCTTCATTGTTTCCAGATCAGTATTATAACTCATATTTTACAATAGGCTAAAGATGAACATGTCATTAAAATCTCACAGCATTAACTACTGTGCAATAAAAGTTGATAAGAACAGTTTTATACCAGTACTCCATTACTGTTAATTATTATTACCTTCATTGCACTTACTTGTTTCCAGCGGGGATTTGGTTGCGTCTAAACAAATGAGAAGGATTTTCAGAGTCAATAATATATACAGATGAATGCTAGAAAAACAGGTTAATAGCATGATTAATATGACAGCTGATCCTGTCTTAATAATACAATATTGGCTCTTTGTTACATAAACTGCAACTATGCTTTGTCCGTCAGGCTTGATAATACTCGTAAGTCAAATTTTCTTGCCACAGTAGCGCTGAATCTTCGGAAAGAAAGGACTGTGGTCCTGCAGACCGAAGCAGGATGATAATTCCACTTGTATATGAGGTGGCCCTTTCAGAGGCCAGATGTGCACACACCTCAGTGGTGTGCCCTGTAATAACACATTAATTAGAGCGACTAATACTGTCCACTCTGGCAGTTTGCTGTTGTCTTCCAGCTTTTCTGTTCTGTGTTTACCTGTGCCAGCTTCCAAAGTACCTCCAGTGTTACATTTGAATTGGGTTTTTTTTGAGATTGCGTCTGTGGCTTGACCTTGCTTTTATTTCCCGGCAGATACATTTCCCTGGCACTAGAAGTAATATTCCTTGATTTCAGCTGTTTCCCACCCAAAGTGAATTTGTGAGAGTCTGGCTCCATCCATATATTGTCTTTTTCATGTTAAGATATGCCCAGTTAATACTTGCTGGTGAACAGGTATCACAGACCATGCTTGAAATTTATTTCTTATTTTCCGTCAAGTGATAAGGATGAAAGTATGCCTCCCTGTTTTGTAACAGGCCAACAAACTTTATTTACCTCTTTTCCCTTTCAGAATGGAAATAGTGTTTTAATCTAATAGAAAATAATTTGTGAAAATAGTTATCACAGAATCACAGAATGGTTGGGGCTGGAAGGGACCTCTGGAGATCATCCTGTCCAACCCCCCTGCTTGAACAGGTTCACCTAGAGCAGGGCGCACAGGACCGCGTCCAGGCGGGTTTTGAATATTTCCAGAGAAGGAGATTCCACAACCTCTCTGGGCAGCCTGTTCCAGTGCTCTGTCACCCTCACAGTAAAGAAGTTTTTTCTCATGTTCAGCTGGAACTTCCTGTGTTCTAATTTGTGCCCATAGCCCCTTGTCCTGTCGTTGGGCACCACTGAAAAGAGCCTGGCCCCATCCTCTTGACACCCACCCTTTAGATATCTGTAAGCAGTGACAAGGTCCCCCCCTCAGTCTTCTCTTCTCCAGGCTCAACAAACCCAGGTCCCTCAGCCTTTCCTCATAAGGGAGGTGCTCCAGTCTCCTGATCATCTTGGTGGCTCTCTGCTGGACTTGCTCCAGCAGTTCCCTGTCCTTCTTGAACTGGGGGGCCCAGAACTGGACACAGTACTCCAGATGTGGCCTCACTAGGGCGGAGTAGAGGGGGAGGATAACCTCCCTCGACCTGCTGGCCACACTCCTTTTGATGCACCCCAGGATCCCGTTGGCCTTCTTGGCCACAAGGGCACAGTGCTGGCTCATGATCAGCCTGCTGTCCACCAGCACTCCCAGGTCCTTCTCAGCAGAGCTACTTTCCAGCAGGTCAACCCTCAACCTATACCGGTGCGTGGGGTTGTTGCTCCCCAGGTGCAGGACCTTACACTTGCTCTTGTTGAATTTCATTCGGTTCCCCTCAGCCCAGCTCTCCAGCCTGCCCAGGTCTCGCTGGATGGCAGCGCAGCCTTCTGGCGTATCAGCCACTCCTCCCAGTTTGGTATCGTCGGCAAACTTGCTGAGGGTACACTCTATCCCTTCGTCCAGGTCATTGATGAATATATTGAACAGGACTGGACCCAGTACAGACCCCTGGGGAACACCGCTAGTTACGGGCCTCCAACCAGACTCTGCACCGTTGATCACAACCCTCTGAGCTCTGCCATTCAGCCAGTTCTCGATCCACCTGGCAGTCCTCTCATCTAACCCATACTTCCTAAGCTTGTCTGTGAGAATGTTATGGAAGACAATGTCGAACGCCTTGCTGAAGTCAAGGTAAACAACATCCACTGTTCTCCCCTCATCCACCCAGCCAGCCACGCCATGATAGAAGGCTATCAGGTTGGTCAAGCATGATCTCCCCTTGGTGAATACTTCTGATAACCTTCTTTTCCTCTGCATGCCTGGAGATGACCTCCAGGATGAACTGTTCCATCACCTTTCTGGGGATGGAGGTGAGGCTGACTGGCCTATAGTTCCCTGGGTCCTCCTTCTTGCCCTTTTTGAGGACTGGCGTGACATTTGCTTTCCTCCAGTCCTCGGGCACCTCTCCTGTCCTCCATGACCTTTCAAAGATGATGGAGCGTGGCTAGTTATTTCAAAAGGGACAGGCATTTCATAAATTTTTCAGTGATTTCTCAGTTTAGTCATAGAATCACAGAATCATAGTCCATGTTTAACACCATAAGATAACTCCCTGTCAGTCACAGCAGGTTGTCCAGGCTGCAGACTAACTGTGTTTCAGGTGTGGAGGCCTCTGACTGGTTCCATGCACCGAGCTTTGCGCTGTCAAAAATACCAAGGCCCCACTGGAGCCAGCTCCGTGCTGCTTCTAGCACTTTGGGAGCAGTTATCCGCCTTCTGGCTTTCCTCTGTGGAGATCTAAATGGAGAATTGTTGTGGTCATCTGGATGTGACACTTAGGTCAGTGGAAGACACGTGTTCTAAAGTTACATAATGACATTCCCCCCCCCCCCCTTATTTTTGGCTTCTCTTATAATTTAAATAGATTTTGAATAATTGACCTTCTTTTTCTCTATTTGGGCTCTCAAGCATCTTTCTCCCTTATTTCAGATAAACTGAGAGTTGATGGTATCATACAACAGAAACGTTAATGAGAGAAGTATTTTTTGCTAATTCTGGATTAGACTATTTATTTTAAAGCCATTATGCTATGTTATTAATTTCTGTTATTATTTTCAGAGGAGTGTTTTCATTCTGAAATGAGCACCTGTGGAAAAGCATGCATCTGTGGTGTAACCTGCTCTTTTTGTCTTGGCTTATTTCACTGTGGGGCATAGACAAAGCGTATAAAGTGAAAACAATTTTTTTAAAAAAGGTGAGAGTTGTATAGAACAAAATGCTTGTACACATACATATTCTCTCTCTCTCTCCTTTCACTCAGCTTCTCTCTTGGTTACATAGAAAGCTAATGCTACAAGTTATGTGCAGGAGAAGACATGATTTAAATAATCTCTTCAAAGATCCTACACAGAATCTACCACATTAAATTTCTGTAAATCTATGAATGATGAATGCAAAAGTAGACAAGTAGCAATAACCAGAGACTATCAGTCTGAGAAAAGCTGGATAGGGAGGCGGCTAGTATACTATTTTTGGTTATTATGAGAAAAAAGAAGACTGAAGTCAGTGCGTGTATAGAGGGAAGCTGTAAGGAAGATGCTCAAGCAGGACTGTCCTGAAGCAAATACAAGTCAAAAAAGGATTTGATATGTGTGTAGAAGATGAGAGAAGCTTATAGCAAGTTACACTGTTCCAAGCAAGGACTGTAGTGGTTTTGCCTTCTGCTCTATGGAAAATAATGGTGCTTCTAACTTGTCTCCGTTTTGTTTCCCTTCACGGAGATATTGACTTTTTCCTCACTCTTATCTCTTCTTGCTGTTGCAGCTTGTGTGCTTTAAATTTCCTGCCACATGAATATTCTTTATGCTAATTTTTTTCTTTGCTTTCTTGTAAAAATGGTTTTCCTAGTCCTGTATCCATCTTTTGAGTCTATGAAGAGTGTATTATTCATATTTTAAAGTAACTGTATAATATTTATGAACACAGACAGAACTCCCACTTGTATAATACAATTGTGTAACTTAAGTAAGGAGCCCATAAAGTGCTCAGAAAGCTCCAGGTAATAACATCTCCAAATAGTCTGTGTTGCTTGTACTAAATTATCCATCAGGAGTGCGGTCTCATGGACAGTGTTTAGCCAGTTTGATTGCACATTGTGCATTCACTCACAGAAGAAGAATCAGGAAGATTGCTACCTGCTACAGACTCTCCTAATTTTCTGATGAATAACATTCTTGCACTAAAGAACATTCATGTTAAGTTTTTTCCATTTATATTTCTCCTGTGGTAGCATCTGGATTTTCTTGTTGTGAACTGAGACTCTGCTAGGCACAGTATAAACACATCAATGTCCTCTCCCTGACACCGTTTGGCTTGGGGTATTCCTGTTACCGGACTGAGGACTTCTGCCCCCAGGTGCCCAGTGTACATTCTTACCTTTTGCTCTCCATCTGCTGTTGGTACCACGCCCATGTGTGACTCTCCACATACGGGATCTTTGCTTAGTGATCAGGGCACTTAAAAAAGACTGATCTTAAGTTAGCCCATTCAAGTGCATTCATATTGTGTAGAGACCCAGAGAAGGATCTCTTTGCTATTCTGTGTTTCAGGGGGTTAGACCAGAGAAATTTAAATTGGGCTTTAACTCTTTAGACGGAGGTACATTAGCGTCTGAAGCTGGAGTTTTGACCTGGGTGTAACAATGTGACAAAACCTATTCAGAAAGTTGTTTCTGGTAAAATTATTTGCAGTGATTTTGCCAAATATGTGTGTACACATTGAGGTGTTGTCTTTGTCCAGTGTTTGTTCTGTGTCTGGCTACAAGCTTGTTGAGAAAAGTGAGAAATGACTGTAAACAAAGGTAGACTTTGAACTTCATCTCCCGTTTCTCTGATCACTAGGGGTAGCTGTTCTTCGGCATTCTCTTTATTGAGAAAGTTACCTTAATCTCTGTGTGGATCTGGCCAGAAATTATTAGCTAACATGACACAGATAACAAGCATCGCTGTACTTGCAGGGCCATGTCATATGAGATATATGTTAGCGAGTCTGAGTAATTACTTAATGACGAGGTGTAGTTTTCAAAAGCTTTTGACCTACCCAAGTTTTATTTAAGGTATAAAGTGTAAGAGGGACAGAATCTAAACAGACTCTTGTAGCAGAATCTGAAAATGTTTACAGCTTTTGTATTGTTAAACTACAAGCGGGCCTTAGATATTTGAAAGGTTAAAAAAGAGAACTTCATTTTTTTTTTTAGCATAGCATTTTGCGGTCTGCAGACAGGAAATGTATTTTGCAAAACTTACTGATCTTTGATTTGCAATTGAATCAAGTTGTCATATAGAGTCTTAGGTGAATGAGTTTCTGCAGTTAGCAAAACAGGGTAAGAAAGGCTTTAATTTTGTTCTGGCACATGTCCAAATACTGAAGAGATTTTTGGAGTGTGTTGTTAGAACTGTGCTGAACGGTCCAAGAACTTGCGGAGGTTAAATTCTTCATGAGGTCACAGATGGTACCTAGCATCCTTTGTATGAACCACCAGCTTTTAGAGTTTGTCTGAGTCTTCTGTGCTGGCTTCCATCACTTTGCAGTACATGTGCTGATGAAGGGAATTAATTTAAAAGCATTTTTCAGTTTAGCAACTTTTTATATTCATTTAAATATAAATTCCAAGAGCGGTACCAATGTTGTCTGTGCTCTAAACAAGTGCATGTTGTGCACACATAAAATTTATGGCACGTGCTGGCTTATTAATCAGTGCGTTGAATCAGACTTTTGTCTCATTTAAATATGGATTAAAAATTGGATCAGTCTTCTCTTATAACAATTTAACTGTTTTAACAGTGCATATCATTATGCAGCAAGGAGTATGACCCATGTTTTGTGAAAGGTGTGTTGTAGTTGGTGAGAGTCAGAGGACACTAATTAAACTGCTTCTGTAATAGTAGACACATATTTGGACCAAAGATTTTGTTTCTTGAATTTCAGTTTCTCTTTCAAAAGATTGGAAAAAACTGCTTCATAAAGCCCTGCTTTGCAATTGCACATTGCTGCCTAATAAGTCAACGGTAAACCTGCTGAAAATTGCAGATACTGTTTTCAGACCTCCTTGTGTTAGCCTTCACAAGATGCCATTCTGTCATCTGGCTTCTTCATGCTCAACTTTCTGTTTTCCATTAGTAAACTCATTCCCTAAATGGGCAGCTCTTAATTTTCTGCCTCAGTCTCCAGAGTCGGTCGATGCCTCCATTTTATGGCAGTGTCTCTTCATATCATGCTTGAAGTGGATGAGGAACCAGCTTCTAAGTGATGATGTGTTTTTTAATTCTAGTTAGTACTTTATAAATTCAGGGATGGCAGTGTTGCATGGAACAACCTCAGAAATTTAAAGTTAGCAAGAACTGGCAAATCCTGTCATTCTCTGCCCCAAGTTGAATGTTCTGTAGGATTGATGCTGGATTCCAGTTGCTTGATTTTTGTTTTGTCACTGATTTCCATCATATATCATTTAGAGCCTCTGAGTATACTACTCTTTGGTATTTCAATTATATATGAAAATGAAAGCAAAGCGTTGTTTGTGCTTCTTAGCAGCTTGTTCTTATTTTCCTTTTTAGCTCTATCAACGAAGTTGCCTATGGTGTATTTAGCTTTACCAGCTCTTTCAACTAATGCATTGAATCTTTCAGTTTTGTTGTCCAGTTTTTAATTAGGCTCAGGTTACAGGTAAAATTTAAGTATATTTATCTTTCAGAATCATATTGGATGCCATTAGGTAGGATCATTTTTTAGTGGATGAAATTTGTTAAAAACATAGCACTTATTTGTATGTTGCACGTTTCACAACATTGTGATTGCTAACAAACTAATGTTAAAACAGTTAATAAAGTTGAATTAAAAGTGCAACATTTTCAGTAATGCCATAACTATTATATAGAGTGATAAGCAGTTAAAGATATTTTGCATCTCATGGGATCTTATGTCTTTTATTGTATGAGAAATAAGCAGATGTTATTCACTGTGTTTCATTTAGCCTGCTTGATCTACCCTATGCACATAATTTCTGCTATCACTTGGGTAGTGATGGCTGCTTACTGCAAAAATGGTAACAAAGCTAACATGGCTATAAGCATCATTTTTTGAGCTTTTGTAGAGTATGTATGTACTTACGTATTCCAAACAAAACCTGCACATCTTAATGTTTTTGCAAGTACTACAACCTCCTTCCCTCTCAAAACTTTTTGAAACATGGATAAAAAGACCCAGAGGCTCCAAGTACACATTGTCCTTATATTGTTAGGGACTTTTCAGAGCACACTGCTGCTGTGCTGCTTATGGTGGATTTAACTGACATGTTTTCAGAGCTGTTTTGTCCCAGTCTCTATAGCCTCTCCTCTCTTGATCACTCAGTGGGCACAAGCAGTTGTCCTGAGAAGGTTAATGGGATTCCCCCAAAGCAGGAGAATCTTTTAGTTGGCACCTGCTCTGCTAACATAAGCTTAATGTCTTTAGGCAAGGAGAAGTAGTGTGCAGGGATCATGGCATGTCATTTATTGCCACCTTCTGACTTCAGACAGTGGCATGCTTCTCTATGGCTTTCTTTTTAACTGCCATAGTTTCATTAGATGGTGTGTGAGGATTCTGAACCTGGATTAGCAGAAAGATAATCTGGAAGCATTTTGGCTCTTCTCAGCCAAGTTCCTGCACTCAGCATAGCTTAACAAAGTTCCAAGATTGAAGTATTTCATAAGAAGAGCCTTCAACTTTGTCACTTTCATGTTTGAGTGTTTTGTTTGCCTTTTCATCTCAGTACCCTTGAGTTTAAGATATGGCAGTGTGTGTCTGTAGTAGCAGTTATGTGTTAGTTCCCATTTGAGGTTTCCTGAGTGTAGCAAAAATGTCCTGTATATTTAATTTGCTGTTGTTATGGATGACCATAAAAGAAGTGTATCAGTAACCTTAAAAAACAAAACAAAACAAAACAAAACCCATGAAACTGAGTTTGATAGTCTTAAACAAGCAAAACCAAGCCCCTGTTCTGCAAACTCATTTCCGTTCCAAGTACCCTTCTTACTCATGCCTCGTCAGTAGGAAATAATAACTCTTCCATAATTTATCATTTAATTTCTCTTTTGTAATTACAGAACAAACCTTGCCTGGAATATTTACTTTGCCGTTTTTGCTAGCTTTCCCATTCTCTTTTTTTATGATTTTGATTTTGTTCTTATTAACATTCTTCGCAGCCACACTGTCACTTCAGATTTGCTCTTTATGTAATATGGTTTACTACAGCATCCACTTTCTCATATGCTATCAGCACAATCTGACAAAAAGCCTTTTCATGTACAATTGCTCTTATATTTTCTTGGATCCCATTAATGTGGTTTTGTTCAATTATTATTTTAGTTGGTTTTAATATATAATACTGTCATGTGATTGTAGAGGTATTTTGTCTACATTGGAACACATACTCTAGTTAAAAATGAACATATGCACCCTTTAGTATCCCTGAAAGATAGACATTTAAATGTGTACCTTCAGTGTGATAAATTTAAGTAGTTTGATAAACGAGACCTCCAGAAACGTTTGTTTTTAGGCAGTGCTTGTTGTGGCAGTTTGGAAGCATAGCATGCTGAAGTGTAGTTGACATAACAAGTGTATTTTAAAATATATTTATTTACATACAAAAGATGATGCCAAACTGAAGTTACACTTTCAGCACTGAGTTTTTTAATATGTTTTATACTTTCATAAACAGTTGATATTTAAACTGATGCCACTTTTTTCCCCCCACAAATAGGCATGTAATTTTCCTTGTGATTTTGGAATAGGGATGTAGGGATATCTTTTGGTGCAACAAGAGTGGAGTGAGAGGGGTTACAGAAGAAAGCTTACTTTCTGCCACACTGTTCATAGTACGATAGCAAGTATTTTATTCATGAAAGCCTAAAGCAAGATAAATATATCTAATAAGTATCAACATTATCTTCATTCTCAGAATCTCATTCACAATTTTACTATATGCTAAACTCTCTTTCCGTGGCATTTATTATCAGTATTTTCCATGGTAACTGTGAGTATGTTTCAAATTAATAGAAAATTTGGTTTTCTTTGATTTGCAATGCTTGAACAGGTGGCTCTCAAACACGAGAAGTTCTCAGGTTAGTCACTCAGTTTTGTGCACTTGCTGTTTTCAGATTTCCATCAGATCAGCATGCAGTATTGGCAGTTCTTTCAGTCCAAAGAGTGTTTATAAAGTAAACCAGATACAGTCTGACATATTGTTATCTGTATTTATATTTGCCTATGTATGTGTGAGTATTGCGATGTGTTTGAATGATATGTCTATGTGTATCATCAAAGGCATAGATATATAGTTAATAGCAACAAAACTTGAAGCAGCAGGGAGACGGTGGAATTAAGATTCTTCTTCAAACTTACCATGTCCTATCAGCAGGGCGCATACAAGCACAATCTTAGAATGCATGCTTGAATACTATGTTTTCTCCACGTGAATGATGTTTCATACACCACTCAGAGTCAATGAACTGTCCCTTTCTGAAGTTTTCAATTTACTGATGTTTACTATTGGGAGATCTTTGCGTCCAGCTGTTTCTGAGAGGACTAAGTGGCTAGCAAGCTGTATATGGGCCTGCTAGTAAATTGCTGAAAGAAGCCATCCTACAATAGTCAGAGCATGTTGTAAGAGTCCTCAAAAACTTCTGTGGCTGGGCTGAGACTGTAACTCTAGATGGCTGCTGTGTTGCCACCTGGAGCTCCATCGTCCCTTTTATTAAATGCTACAGCATCTTTGAAGAATGAGGAGATGATGTGGCTTTTGGCAGGGTGGCACTACCATTAGTAATTGCATGAGAAACTTCAAAACTATCTGCCAGCTAATAAATGAAAATGGTAACTGACTGCACCTGTTGTTAGAATATATACAAGGACTTGCAAAGAATAGAGATGACTTCCTTACCAATAAACTGTTCCTTGAAGTTCACGGTCTGTGTGGACATTTGACTTCCACCCGTCTTTTCTTCTTCATGCGCCAGTCATGTGGTTGAGAGTTAACTGAACTAGTGTCAGTTACTCTGACCTACATAGACTATCTTGAGGAGCAATAATGGAGGTCCGAGAGCAAACACTCTGTAGATATTATAAGGAAAAATTTCAAGTCTTATATAGTGGTGCATGAATGTGCCCACTTTTACAGTACGCAAACAGACAGCATGTCTTTTAAGACCCTGGTTACAGGTCATTATAACACAACCTGAATATTTATTTAATGGAAATGCATCTGTCTGAATTTACATGTACATTACAACTAGTGAACAATATTTACAATGATCCTACTTAACCTTTTGCTTTTAATCTTCTGACTTTGTGTATTTTTAACATTCTTTAAACTTCACATATAATTCAGTAACACACATAGAAAGAGGAGGTTACTCATTAGATTTCAGCCATGTATTTCATTTATTTCATTGAAAGTGAAGGAATGAGTATAAATCTTAAAGGAAAAAATGTTCTTTGAGCTCTGTGATCTTACTGCATTGGTGAAAAAACTCACTTTATTGTATTTTTCTGATTTTTATTTTTTTTAAAGCTCCTTTTCTCACCTTTTTTTCTACTGTATGGTGGCAGTGTACGGCCATATCTCTGGTATTATGCCAATAAAGGTATACCAAGTGGGTGCAGTGTCTTAAAGAAGCAGAATGCTTGCCTACCTTCAACACAGCCTTTGCTAGACCCTGGGTTTGTAATTTTTATTTATTTATTTATTTTTATTTCTTGGATCTCTTGATAAGACATAAGTAGCATACTTTTCATATATGTTATCCTCCAGTAAAAACCTAATTTGAATCTGTTCTGATACGATATGTACATTCAGCAGTGATAGTCCGTGAAACTAGTTCATGTCTTTGGGCATTCAGACACCTTGCCTGGTTCTACTTCAACTGAGATAACTGGTGCCATTACAAAATGCTGTCACCAGATTGCCAACCATTAATTTCTCTTTTACAGAGCATTTATGTTAGCCATTGTTTCATTATGTATGGCTACCTAAAAGTATGAACACTACTGTTAAAATCAATAGGCCATACCTCTACAGGGTATGTTCCTCTTGACCTCTGAACTTCATCAGTCTGCATGACTGTTACCTTCTATAGCCACAAGTCACCATGCTTCCTGTATCTTTTCTTCTACCTATGTATTAATAGTTCTTCTTGAGCTTTCTGCTAACATCAAGGACTTTTCATTACCCTTTACTTGATCTTCACTGCGGCCCGTCAGTTAAAAGCTTAGTCTGTACAATTAATGATGCATCAGCACAGGATTTTAACTCACACACATCTCTCTTAAACCTTTAATGAGTCTTTCTTCTGCTCCTAACTTTACCCAACATAATTCCTAGTTGCTTTTCTACTGATTCTGTTCTAGTTAGATACTTTTATTTCCTTTCCTTTTTTGCTATACTCTTTCATGGAGCTGATGACAATTGTATGCAAATTTAGGTTAATTTCTAGTACATTAATTCTTTGGCTAATTAGGGATGTAAATAGTTAAAAAAATGAGACATGAAACTTGGAAATCTCAATTTAGACAAAAATTCTCTACAGTGTTTAAACTGAAAGTCCTGCAGAAAAAGAACTTCCAACATAAAGGATAATCACTTCATTAGAATGTCAAAAATGTTGCATGCTGAGTTTGAATTTTTCCGCAGGTATATTTGGGTTTTTTTCTGTGTAAAAATAAATAGGGAAAAAAACGCAGAGAATTTCTGCATAGAACTGCAGAGGAATATGCCCTGAATAGCAGACTTTCTTGATCTCATGCAGGATTCTGCAAATCCCTGCCCCGTAGGAGACTGCAATTTTCAGTTGTCTTCCCTGCATGGCATCACATACAGCCTCCCTTGCTCTGTTTGTTAGCTGCTACATTTAACAAATTGCTTTTTTTTCCTCTCTTGTAGCACAGAAGCCCAGGATCTTCAAACTTGTACTGAGAGTATAATCCAACAGCCACAGTAATGCTCTGGTTTCTCACTGTCCAAATCAATCTGCTAAATAAATGGCTATGCAATGGCCTCTTTCCTGGCAGTCGTCAGTGTAAAAGGATCATTCAAGTGCTCTTTTATCAATCTCTTTCATGTTCTTTTCCCCATTAAGTGCTAACAGCAGAAACTGTCTGAAGTAGAATAGATTTTTCTCTAGTTAACAATAGTGATTTTTTTAAATAACATTTGAGTATTGAAAACATTTAGTCACGAGCTTCTGGGAATAACACCTTGGAGTCATTTCACTGAGTTGCTATAAATAATGGTATGTTTTATTCAGGAGTGACTGATAGTACTGAATTCACCTGGTGAACCGATTGCATCAACTATTATTTGCTCTGACAATCCCCAAAACATCTTATGTTGCTACCTCTTATCTTGTAGTCCTCTGTATAGACAAGACGTGTAAAGGAATTCATACAATCTGGATTGGTTATATGTACAGGATGCTGATGAGTGTTTAGCTGAAGTGTTTGTAAATTTGACAGCTAAATGTTTAAACCACTTGCCTTTGTCCTCTCCCTAAAAGCTGGATTTTCATTCACTGCACATTCTTAAGTGACTTCCAGCCTCCTAGATTCACATATTACATCACAGTATGGTGTTAAATTAAATTAATTGCTCTGGATTAGAAAGGGATTAACTAATACATTTAATACATAGTTACATGGAATTACAGTTTTTGTCTGTTTGGGGTTTCAGGCTTTAACTTCTAAATAAAAGTATGGTTATGAACAAAACCAAATCCATAACACGCATGTTAGCTGAAATGACCAAACTTTGCCTGGTTTAGAGCTGAAGTCTTTGACATGTAGCTATTTTCATAAGGTTTCTGTCTGTAGACCAAGTTCTGTCATGGTTCCACCCATGTTTGTCTCAAACAGCGTCCTTCAAATCATTCCACAGAAATGTTATAGAGTATGAATTATGTATGAGTGAAACTAAACAGTTTTTTAGAATAATTACAAGTGGAATTTCCTTTGTTTATAGACATGTGCATAGCTGAAATCTCAGATCAAGGGAATCGGGGAAATCAATCTTCATTACCCATCCGTGGTGATACAAGAGTATGCTGGTTTTCCGTTAAAAGAAATATCATGGCATGTCTGTTCTATAAGTGATCATGAATAGGATCATAGAGATTATCTCAGGGTAATAAATAAGTCAACGTAGCAAACTTTAGAAAGGAAAAAAGAAATTATCTTCTTAGTTTTACTGTTCTACCTTCCTTATCTCTTCATGTTACTCTTTGATGTAATGGGAATATAAGGAGAAAGTGTGATGTTATTGGATGGTATGGAGTGGCTATGAGGACTTGAAAGAGATCTTTTTTTTCAGAAATATATTTGTAATCACTACATTTATGTATTTTTTTAAAAGAGGTGTATGTGTGTAGATCTGTAATGCTGATTGATTTGAATGCTGTTACACTCCTCTTAAGTCTGTTGGAATCTATTTATGTAGTACATAGTGCATTAAAATACCACATCTAAAACCACAGTAAGATTGGTTTTGTTGTCTTGAAAAATGCAGGATATGCCATTGCTTTGCTGCAGAAATACCACTTTGGAACTTGTACTAACTCAGTCTGTCCCTAGGTATGGAAGAATTCGAGTATCTTAGTGCTGGACATTTTTCCCTGTTTATGACTCATGTTTAAGACCATAACTTTTTGATTTAGAGTACAGCTAAGACCTTTAAACAATCTGGATGAGAAGGACTGTCTCAGCAATTCTACTATATTTTATTTTTAATTTTCTTCCCCCTCCATCCCCTTCCTCCCTCTCATAACAGCATATAATCTCCAAGCAATTTATATGATAGTTCATCATAGGAAAGTCTTATGCTGCTGCTGTAGGATGAGCTTTTCTCCAACTAATTTCCTATTTTCCTGCTGTAAAACTGCTGGAACACTTCAGTGGATGGTAGTTGGATATTCAATTAAAAAATACTGTACTAGGAACCTAGAAAATTGCTTCTTAGTAAAAAGCAGATTAACCTTAAGTATGCTTATTGTTGTCAGTTCAATAGTATGGATATTGCTCTATTTCTAGTTATGTTTGCCTTTCCTTGCTGCATCATCAGTGAATGACAGTAACATCTGATTAAAAGAATTTAACTTCTTTTTTACTCCCTGCCGATTCCTCCAATAGTTTTAAAGTTGAAATACAAACCAAAATAAAGTACCATTGGCCTTTATGATTTCTCTATCAAGTGTAAAGACCACCATATTTCAAATATGAAGTACCCGTGGCTTTTGATTTTGCATTAGAAATAGTAAGTGATCATTATATTTGCTTTGCAACAGACCACTTATGACGCATTCACTTCCTGTGACTCTCTTCCCCAAATAAGTAGTAGAAAAACATGGGGGTGGGGTGGGGTTGGGATCACCTTGGAATCATGCTGAATTTTTCTAATATTGCCAATGTGAAAAAGTAAGAGAAAAACTGATATAATGAGATATTTGCCTTATATATCAGAAAGAAGCAATAAAAATTGAAAACAGCATAGGTGTTCCTCCTTCCCTCCTTTGGCTTGCTTACAGTCACTCTCGCTTTCAAGAGAATTTTAGATCCTTATTCTCTTACCAGAAACCAGGGATCCAGCTCTGTCTTTTGAGACACCCTGGCCACCCTCCCCAACTTCAGTTGCCTGACACCGATGTTTCATAGAGTGGATTAGAACATTCAGTATTATGTATATTCCAGCAACATAATTCTTTCTGAGGATTAATTAGGATCTGAAAAATTCTGCACTTTTTTTTTTTTTTTAATTAAAGGGTTAGACAATCTAAATATTTTTTTCTGGTTTTTAGGCAGTTTTATGCGTGCTCATTTAGAATTAAATTTGTTTTGCAGTATCAGGAACTAAATATAACTGAATGCTAAAAGCGTGTTATACTGAGAGGCTTTAAATTCCAGACTTTTCCTGCATATTGATTGAGAAAGGGTAATTCACACAGTGAGGAGACCCCTCAGTACTCCAGTTGATATCGATAGAGGTTGAGGTATTTCATTTCTTATGAGGTACTTCACATCTCACAGCATTAGATCCATAGGGAGCTGTCCATGATGGCTTGAAGAGAAAAAAAATTACAATCTCATATTGAAGCTGTTGAGGAGAAAAAAATATCTATAATGAGAAACAGTTCCACATGAAAGATTCGTTATTTGCTCAGTTGCATATGATTTTCCATGCCCTTGTTGGTGTTTTTTTTCTTGCTTTCCTTCTCTCCCCCTCCCCCCCCCTTTTTTTTCTTGCTTTCCTTCTCTCCCCCTCCCCCCCCTTTTCAAATGTACTTTCCTTCTCTCCCCCTCCCCCCCCTTTTCAAATGTACTTGTTTTTCACAGAAATAGGTTTTCTTGAGTCAGGTGTCTTTAAAAAAAGTGCACTAGGCTTGGTTTATTAGAGTAGGGAATCTGTGTTACTGAGTAAATATAGTGATTTTCAACTTAAAATATTTTTGTGTTATTCATTCTTTGTGTTTCCTATATTAACAAAGAAAGGTAATAAATATACTTGTAACTGAATTTCCTTTTGCAGGCTTTTGATGTACAGTAAAAATATGCTTTGAAATGCTGTCTGAAAAGGCCTGCGAGCTTTTGCCTTTTCAAAGGATTTTTTTGTTCTTTAAAATGTCAGAAATGTCAAGTTCTGCCTTTACTGTCTTGTCAGAGGATTCCTTGAATAACTTCTAAAATGTTCATTTAAGAGATTTCTCAGGCAGCGGTTAATAAGGTGGCACTGTTGTGAATCCTTAAAGATTTGGGGGAAAAAAAAAATAGAAAAACGTGCATATAATTGTTCATGCATCTAAATAGTCCCATTGTTTCAATGAGGTTATTTGCACTCAAAAAGTTATTCCTATCCGCTTCCAGGATGGGGAACAAAGAGGTCTTTTAAAAAGTTTGTTTAAAAGCATGAGACATGCTTGAAAACTAGAATTGTAAAAAACAGGCTTCCTTTTTTGTTCGAATCTGACACAAACTTGTCCATTGAGATCTATAGCTTTGGAGAAGATCATAGTTTTGGTTTATTTAACTATACATATAACCTTCCACAAGGGATCTTGTAGTTGTACTTTGAGGAGCAAGTTGAAAATTTGAAGGGTAAAATATTGTTTCCATTAATTCTGCATGTAAGGGGCAAATATTCCTAGGGCCCAGTGATATACAAATTGGTACAAGGAAGTACAAAGAGGTTCTAAAGAGCATTTAAATTTCCTTGGTTTTGCCTATTGGTTACAACAGGTTTTGTTCCTACTGTGCTGGGAACTGTAGGATTGGGACTGAACAGTAATGGGACTGAAGGATTTATCAGTCTAAAATGAGACAAGAAGGCAGTAAGAAAGAAAACTAACGTGAGAGGTCTCTTTATATTAGATTGAACTAGGAAGCCAGATGCATTTGGGTACAAAGAGCTGTTCGATGAGAAGACAGCTGAGGCTTGATTTGCATGTTCTGGTAATAGTATACTTACGGTGCCCCAGGAAGAACAGGGACTCTAGAGGGCCTGTGCCAGAGAAGCCTCTGTTGCTGTGCAGTGCAGATTCTGCAGCTAGCACAGGCAGTGCAGGGAGCCAGGGGCAGGGAAAAGGCTCACACAGCAGCCTGGTGGCAAGCAGACTGACTAGAGTAAGGCCTGCTGGCGGGAGAAGGGTTTAGATTATATGATTCTAGTTCCTTGTTCCTCAGGAGGAGGTGTCAGAGGGAGGGAGGCTATCCAGATGGAAATAGCCGCTCCAAGGCCTCACTTTGGCAAGAACTGTGAGAAAGACAGAGGTTATTCAAACGATGCTGATTTGGACCTTCCATGCTGTATTATGTTGTTCCCATCATCAGGATGTTTCTGGGGCCCTGCTATCGTTCTGGTGGTGTGGCTGCCCCAGACTTGGCACTTCTCACAGGTGTTTCATAGCCAAGCGCTCGTCTTGGGTTTCTTCACTCTTCATGTGACCTTCAAGGTGACAAGTCCTTTGCCTTCTCCCGGGAAAGAATGTAAGCAGTGAAATTAGTTTTATTTACTTGTTGATGGCTGCAGCACTGTGTTAACTAATTTTGGCAGAAGCAAACCCACTGTAATCAAGTTGACAAAACTCTTGGCCCTTCTCTATTAGTTCATATGTTTTAATATAAATGAAGACTGCAACAGGATTGAACTGGATCTTCCCTTATAAAGGCTTACAGTTTGGGGGTTTTTTGGAGACAGGTACTTGCAGTTTTACTTTGTTGAACTGCACAACAGGATTTGAAAGATCAGGGTTTCTAAGAGCTGGGTATGAAAAAAAAAAAAATCTTGTTTTTGTCTTTGCACATCAAATCCATGCGTGGAATTTTCCGAAGTAATGGCAACATTGTTTCAACACACACAAAAAATTGTGAAACTGCTTTTTATATAACTTTTTTTTCATCACTGGTACAGTTTTGTCTAGAATTCAAAATTACTTTGTAAAAAGAGGAAACATTTATAAGCACCATATACCAAAAAATGGTAAATGGTAAATGTTAAATGCTAAATTGTAATGACAGACATAAAATGCCTGGTATCTCTATAGGGACTGTGTCTTTGTTTTAATATCTTAATTTAGGTTGGGTGTGGGTTTGGGTTTTTTTTATTAAGGTACAATGTACAGGACCCTATAATTATTGAGTACAGGATTATTGTCAGTCAACACGTAGCCTGAAATGATCAGTCATTTAATTAGAGCTCTGACATTTATTAACTTATCATAGTATTGATTGGTGTTTACCTTTTAGCTTGACATTTTTTTGAATATTTCCACAGAGAACGGATTTCAATAAATGTGCTAGTCTTTTTAAAAATAAAATTGTCCTTGGATACATTCAACTAAATCAAAAGGTGTTTATCACAGAGTCATGGTACAGCTGCTGGAGATAAGCAATGAAAATCATGCTAGTGGGTTGGATTTTTTTTTTGTATTCAGTCCTTCCAAGATTGTACAACAAGTGTTTGGGAACAGACACATCCCAGGAAACAAAACATGTGCTCAGTTTCTGGCCATAGGCCTTTAAGTATGGAAATCTATTTCCAGGAGAGCCTTTGAGTACAATATGGATTAAGGTTATAAAGTTGTTTTTAATCATGTATGTAATTTTAAACATTCCAGTGAAGTATCATTGCTTTCTTTTAACTTCTGTTATTTTAAACTAATATGTAAGCCCAGAAATGCAAGACAAACTTGTATCTGAATATCCTCAAACATCAGGAATGCCCTGAATCTCAAGCCTGTTTTGTGTGCTTACAAATAACTCTTTATAGTGGTGTTTAAGGAAAGAAAGTCAGGATGCCTGTCAAGATAAATTACTTCCTGCTTTGTAGCTTCTGTAGTCAATGGCACACACAGATGTAGATGATATAAGTAGGCTTATATTGATGTAGTCTGTTTATAACCTCATACTGCCTAGTACCTGCATATATTTATCCTTTAGAGACAACTTGGCTGAGGAGGAAAGTTCTTAAAAATTCAGAGGCTCAAGCTTCAGATTTTGCATTCACTACTACATCACTTTTCCTCTATAGGGGACCTAGATAGATTCTGACCACTTCTGCAGTTTGCAGTCTAGATCCTAATTCAGCTGTTGTACGTTGAGGCCCTGCATAATGGCATGGATAGCATCTCCTGACTGTGGTGTTGCCATACAAATGCTTGAAGGAATCCTTTAGGACTGAAGTAAAATATTTTTTAAGTTTATAGCTAAGACTCCAGCTGTTCTGGAATATGGAATTGAGAAGACATCTGATCTCACCATGGATATGATAAATTAATATTGCTCCCTTTTACTCCACAACACTGAAAACATGGAGTCTACAGATGTGTTTTTGAACATTATGGCTACTTTTGAAAAACGATGACTTTATATTTGAAATCTTGATACCTATTTCAGGTGGATATGCCCAAAATATCCAGGGTGCTTCACGAAGGCCTATTAAAATGTACTTTTAAAAGTTTGTGGGGTTTTTTAATATAAAGTGAGTATTTTGGGGGACTGTTCATAAGACAAAACTTCAACCTACCAAACTAGGTCTCTCTCACCACCCTCTACAGCGAGTAGAGGCTCAGGACCTTCAGAGGTGATGCAGAAATGATTACTTTCTCTGATGACTATAAGGGGACCTCAAGGGGTGTGGCCTTGCAAAATTTATGTAAATCCTTGTGAATACTTTATCACCAGTACATACCCAAATAAACTGGCTCCATTTCACTTGGCCAGATCCTGTTTATTTTAGTCCTGCTAATGAGAATACTTCAGTTCTGTGTTGTAACTGAATTCTTGATTATGGCTAAAGGGGGGGTGTTCTTTCATACACACAATGAATACTAATAGTATTTAGTGGTTTAATACCTATGGCTGATTGTATCCTTTTATATATCCTTTTTTATATAATTTCTTATAAATTTAGCCCATATTTATTAGCCTCAGAACTTGAAGAGATTAGATGATCGCTTAAGTAGTTCTGCCCAAATCTTCTTTATAATCTGCTGATCAGTTTTCAGATGGGAGACACAGTGCAACTGTTAGGTAAGCGTTCATAGCACTTCAGAAGTATAAACAAAGTGAAATTAAAAACCTTATCAAAATAACTATATTCCTTTGTTTAAGCTATCTCTTCAACTCAGCAAAGTATGAAGGTTGTAGAACTATTGGTGTCTTTATTAATACTGTTAAATGTTGGCATGTACCTACCAAAGACTCCACTGGAGACGTGTTCTTGAGTCCTTCAAGGTTGTGTAGCTAATGCAAACATGTTAGTTTGCATCTGTATACCTTGGAGTGCAGAAGGATCTGTAATGCCTGTGAAGGTCATGATCCCCTGCTGATATAAATGAACTCCATTGAAAACTGTGGAGATATGGTGATTTGTTTCAACTGAGAATCTGCCCTTAGATATGTACTGTTTTGAATGAAAATCCGACAGGAAAGATTTTCTGCACATGCTGTTTTTGAGTCATTCAACTAACATTGTTTGCCAGTGTGTGAAATAGGTAGGCCTGTATTATTGGCAATACTCAGCATTTATCTTCAGGCTATGCAATGTTAATTAAAAATACTTGTTTTCACTTAGTGGAGTATTAATAACAATGTGACAGTGCTTGTAAAATGTTTCATATGTTAAAAATGCATTGAAATAGGAGCTGGATATTGCTTGTAATATCTTCACAAGGGAGCCATATAGCCGTTATTACATATATTTTACAGAATAGAACTGTAGTTGAGTGCAGGAAAACTGAGAGAAAGGAGTGAACTCAACCGCATGATTTTTGAAATCCAGCGCCTAGAATAAAGTGCATAATTTTCCTAGCCCTTTTCTTAATTCAGTCACCCTGTACAAGAATGAACTATTTCAGGATAGACTTGTTTAAGTACAGCAGTCATGAGAAGTATGTTAATAGACAAGCAGATGCAGAGTATTGCAAATACAGACATGTTAGCTATGTTACTGGAGAGTGGAACATAGTGTGGAGATGTTCGATCATGTTTAGTTTCACTATGCCATTGTTTTAATATACACTTTTAAAATACTAAATCCAGCATTTTTCAGCAATTAAAAAGTGTAATAATCTAGGGTAGATCTTGAACTGTTACTGTCACATACATATTTGAGATGGAATTCTGCAGAGGAATATAAACTTAACTTAAAGGAGCAATTCAGCATTCAGAGGTACTTGGGACCAATGGACAATACCTTACAGAAGCTGGACAACATGGTGCAAGGCCACTGATGCTTAAGACTACTCCCACAGTAGACTTTGTAGTCAGGTGTCCCATTGACTTTAACAGGCTGTACACAATTTTGAAATACTTAAATCTTTATAAGAAGGATTTATCCAAACAGTAATATGTTTTTGAGTTTTAAATTTCTTTAAGGAAGAATGAGAGTCTGCGGGTATGAGGTTACGTACATTCTGGACCTGTCCTCATTCTACAGTCTGAAGCTGCATTTTACAGTGTATTTAGTTCTTGGGGAAAACATGAGGTGAAGAATAACTTCAATTATAGTTAAGTTTGCTTTCTAGACATTGACTATTGACAATTATGTTAAGAACTTGAAAATGAAGTATTTTTTTCCTTGTTCACTGTTCAATATTTCTATGCCACTCGCTGAGTGAGGTTATTTCATATTAGCTGCCTTAAAGATTTAGGTTTGCTTATAGCCAGTTGTATCATTAGTTGCCACCTTCAAAGTTACAGCTTACTAGAGAACTTTAAAAAAAATCCCAATATTTTACATTGATTCCATCTTCTTAGAAAAATAGGCTCTAAATATAAAGCTTTAAAGGCTGTGCCAATGTGGAACTGCATCTTTGTCACCTGAAAATGCATTGGCATAAGCTTTTACTGGTCCTGTTTACCTAGCAGTTTAGAAGGGATCAATTTTGTTGTCAAGGCTGACAATAGCTTGCAAAGCATAGTAGAAGAGTCATTATTTACTTTGGTTCCTATGCAAGCACTGGTATGAGAAATGGTCACATTACTGTGAAATAGGAAGTCAGTATCTACCTTTAGGGTTTCCTTGAAGGTTTCAAGGTGAAGTTCAGACCTCTCTCCAAGACCTGTGTTTGATCATCTGTTCCCTGCAAAGACTGTAAGCAATTTCAGAAACGCAAAGTAGTAGGAAAATTTCTAAGTCACCCTGAATACATAAGTCCCATTTTTTAAAGTAATTGTTCCTTTCAGTTGATAGAGAATGTACTAATCATTTCAAGGCATTTATTACTTTACACATTCGCTTTTCATGTAAACATTCTTTCCTGATCATCTCTAGTCTTTGCTTTAATATTAAGCATATTGCTCTTTTCACAGATTATTATTTTTTTTTAGCAAGGAAATAACTCTAACTGAAGTATAATATATTGTATATAAAAAAGTTATACACCTAGGTGCCTGCCATGATATTACTACTTTTGTTTTCACTAGTATTTATTTTAGTATGATTTACAAAATGAGACAGTCACATTCATAATATAGACTTCATAGTGTACTATAACTGAAGCCCAAATATTATGGTCAGTATACATAGCTATTTCTTTAACGTTTATGAGAATCTGGTCCTTTCCCTGGAAATGTAATGTGGTACTGACTTAAGACTTTGTGTAAAGACACTTTCACTGTGGTTCCTTTCCTTTGCACCAGGGCAGTCCAAGGTAGTGAGTAATGAATGATTGCTTTAGAGAAACGAAGTTCATCAGACATTTTGGATTTTCATATAGTTTCTGTACTAACATGAAAAAAAGATTATTCAAAACAGCTAGTAGACACAGAACTACTATGGTAATATTGTATAGAAAAAATGCTGGGCAGTACGATAAAAGTGTTAACTACACTTTTCAAATAGCTAATAATAAGTACTTTGCTTGTAGATAGAAATAAAAAGTTAAGATTTTTTGGGAAGGTATACAACTGATTCTCTTAAGACCTCTCAAGTATCTCAAGAGCTCAGTCTTCTGGTGATGCTAAGAATGAATGTGCTGTTAAATGAAGAGATTGTCCATTTTCATTGACACTATTTGCATTGCAACATCTTGGACATTTTGAAACTCACCCGTTCTGTTTTACAGGAGTAAAATAACGAATGCTGCAGACTAAAGCACTACCAAACTGCATTGTGGGCATCTGAATTTATAAATTGCTTCTAGAGTGATAACATGATTTTTCATATGAATATGGTGATAAAGGACTGGCATCAATAATACTAATTATATTAATGTTGTTCCAAAAGTAACCCTGGACTATAAAAAGAGTATTACAGCAATTCAGAAAATAAAAAGTATTTAATTTTGTTCCTGTATACTGCTAGTAAAGCATATGTTTCGATTCAGTGGATTATGCTTAACATCACAAATTGGCATTCTGTGAATATTGTGGTGCTGGCTCCTGAAATGTATTAAAATTCAAAAAAATCCTTAAGCATGTATGATTTACCAAATGCTCTGATGAACTGAGGACACAAAGAACATACTTGCTAAGAGATCACAAATAACCGTTGTTGTGTTTTCTATCATATTTATTACAGACTGACAAGAAAGAGAGAAGTAATGCCTTGAATGTTGCAATCGATAGTATGTGCAAGAAGACAAGAGACCTCCGCAGACAGGTAAGCAACCTGGGGAACTAAAAAGTAGAAAAGAAGACTTGAAAGACGCTTTTCCAAATTGCTGTTTTCAGTTTCTGTAGCACTGCATTTTGAAAATAAAGATTTTTTCGATATTAAAAAACTACTGAAGATAGGTACACTACTCCACATTATATATACATACAAATTTTCAAAACTCTGGGAAAAAACCCTACCAAATGGTACTGGCTGAATATATGTATGTGCATAGGCAAAAGTCTGCATGTGTACATGTCTAAATATGTATTTGCTATAGAAAAATATCACTAATGTACTTTGGACATCAAGATTAGTTTTATTTTAAATAAGC
>WAAD01029192.1:344098-372878 GCA_013389945.1 Fregata magnificens | reverse complement strand
CCCTACACTAGTAATAGCTCAGGTCCAAAAGCAGCATAAAGCATTCGTGTAACGCTCCACTCTTTTTGTTGAATCTGCCTCTTTGCAAATTAAATTGCATCCAGCGCTGCGTAAGTTACTGCTGTTAGCACAAAGGGGGCCATTTGGGTGTCACCTAATTTCATGGTAAAATTAATCTACAGCTCAGTAATGGGTAGTGGGGAACTGACTGTTCAGTAAATGCAGGGCTAAATTCAGCTCCCCATATTCAATCCAAATCTATCAAAGTCACAGAGAGCAGAATTTTGCCCTATAAATACTTCATGGCAAAATTCGCAGCCCTTTAATGGAGGGTTGAAGGCTCAGAGAACAGTACTACTACTTGTCTACATCACTCAATTTGGAAGGAGCATCCTTGTGGAAAACCTCACCAAATTGAAACAGCTTCTCAATGCAAAACCAGTCTTCTAAGATATCTGCTGGCTAGTCCTACATTCAGTTGATTAATCTTTCGTAAATAGAGTTCAGTAGGTGAATTACTCCTTTCTGTGTCACTTTTGTTCTGCCACAGTTTGGCTGCCTCTGAGCAACCCTGGGTTAGAAATACATTCTGAGCGTTAAATAATGAGCTAAGTGGATTCATAATCTAAAGGAGAATAATCCTGCATGGGTAGGATATGCAAGAGGATGCCAGCTCCATTATTTGCTAAGAAGGCATCAATTCCTTCTTTCGTCTATAGACCAAACTCTGTGGCTTTGGTAGCTTGGTTTTGGTAAGGAAAACAAATACCATAAATCTCATGGTGGTAGCTGGGAATAATACTCGTAGACAGATGCATTAATGGTCATTTTGCTTAAGAAACACCACGTGATTAGTCTGTTCCTTATGAGAAGCTACCTACAGCTAAACAGGAGTGTCTAGAGAAAGTCAATGCTAGGTTTTCAGAAATGAACATTTTAGCTTCTGCAACGTTTAAACAAATCCCCTTAAAATGTCTGGATTCTATTTCCATACAGTGGTGCATATTTGAAATGTCTCTGGCGTTTCTCTCTCCAGCTGTCCCTAGAGAGCATGTCTTGGAATGTTACAAAGAAGGAGGCCTTAAGAGCACTCTTATTCTCATTTGTGACTGTTTCTTTTCCCTTTGGCAGGTCTTTTGGGCCATTGGGACTGTGTTTGAAGTCCTTCTAGCAGTGTTGGTGATGCCCACTCTTGGCTGGCGGTGGCTTCTCATTCTTTCTGCCCTCCCACTTTTGCTCTTCGCTGTCCTATGTTTTGTAGGTATTCTTTCAAAGGCAAATGTATGTTCCATCAGTCTACCACTTCTCTACCTGATTCTGTAACCTGATTGAAGGAAATCATGACCGTTTTGAGCTCTCTGTTGGTGTCTTCTTTGAAGCATCTGAAATAATGACAAAAATGCTGTTATTTGAACAGGGTGCTAGTAAAAACATTCCAGTGAGAGCTGTGTTTATGTGACTGTAATTGCTGGAGGACAATAGTGGGCTGGAATTTTGTGAAACCAAATCAGGCCCGGAAACCTCTCCAATTTAATGACTTTGTTTCAACTAAACTCTGTGGAATCAACGTTTTATTAAAAGCTGTTGCTATTTCCCTGATTGCTCTTTAGATGTTTAAATTATTTTGTCAAAATCATAACTTTTATAATCACTGTCCCCTTAAAAAATCCACCCAAATCAGGGCTAAAATCTGCATAATGCAGGTCAGATTCTAAAATAAGAGTTAAACCTGAGCTTCAGTGCACTATTAGGTAATATATTTGCCAATCACTCAGTCTACTCAAAGATAAATGTCCTTGTCAGGTTGTTTAGCAGCTGTTGTTATTCCTTAGTCACTGATATTGTTTTTCAGAAATACCTCCAGTTATACAGGTGCTAACACGCTTGTTTTTAAAAGGAGCTTAAAAATGCAAATTTTGGAATGCCTAGAGCATCTTGTTATCTGCCCTGGATGTTTTGCCTTTCCTACTGAGAAGGTATAATGTGAAGAACCTGCAAAAATGCCTAACATTTCTCAAGAATAAAACCACAGTAACAGAAGGGAAGGATTTTTAGACTGGAGTTCTGACTTTACGGTGAAAGTCGGGTTTTGCAGTTTCTTAAAGCCTAATGAGGAGTTTGACATTTGGCAGAAAGATGGTTCTCTGAATTGTTAAAGATTAGTTCTGTAATCCTTTCTTATGTGAGGAGTCTGCTGGAGTCACTGGGATTTCCCACCATAAGCCCACAAAGAAAATCCCCAGTTTGTTTATCGCTGTGTTTTTGACATCATTGTGCATGTGATCTGCTTCGCTCTCTTAGTGGCTGCCAGAAAGTGCCAGGTATGATGTATTATCTGGAAATCAAGAAAAAGCAATTGCCACTTTAAAGCGGATAGCAACGGAAAATGGAGCTCCAATGCCTTTGGGAAAATTAATTATTTCCAGGCAGGTACGTACAGGTAACAGGCACATTAAAAATGTGGGATACAATGAAACTGTGCTACATTCATATGTATTTTTATAAGCAAATAATCAATGTCAAGTTTAATTTTGATGTCTCAACCAGTAATAAAAAAAATGAGAGATAGTTATATATGCCTCTTTCACAGTGAGGAAGAGTTAGTTTCTCATTTTTTATTACATGAAAATCCTGAAAGTGAAAAGGACCTTTAAAGTGGGCACTGATGTTATTTAACCTCACTCTAAGACCCTATTATTAAAGAAAATCAAACCTTGAGGCTACCGAAGAACTCAGATCAGAATTCCCAGATCTGAACTCATGAGACAAGATGGAATTTGACTCTTCAGCTGTGCCTCATTTTTAATCTAATCCTGACTTTCTGGAATGGGAAAGCTGCAAGCTCCTATTCAGTCCTAATGCATGGAGTAATTCAGGCTGTTACTTCTGAGCTGCATATTACTGTATGAATTGCATTGGATTTTTTTTCATTTCAGCTTTATGTGGCCAACTTTTCAGCACCCCTGTCAACATATAAAGCAGCTCTGCATTTACAGAACAAAGAGCAGACTTTTATAAGAAAAGAAAGTTACACAGTTAGCCAGCAAGGAAGGACAGCAGAGGGAGACCTGTAGATTTGAACAAGAGCAAAATTGTAAAGCTAGGTAGGAGCCTGTTGGTAATGACAGTGTCTTACTAATCAGAGGTGGAGGTTTGATTTTCTGAGGTCTGGATCAGTGAGGATTTGAACTCTTGTGCGTTTCACAAATGCTTGGTTCAGTCACGGTAATTTTGATGGGCTGTGCAGGAACGCTCTCCAAGTTTTGGATGGTTTTGTTTTCAGGGTGGGGTGGGAAAGTACTTTTCCTTAACCACAAGTTTATGGACTGATCCCTCCACTCTCTCCCTCTAAGAACCATGCAGTTTAAAAGGGGTCTGCTTGCAGGAGGGCTGCTTGTAGTTCCTCGGTACCTTACCCTAGATCAGAAGCCCTCAGGGGATGCTCTAATTTACGGGAGCTGGCTGTGGGCCACATGAATCATATGCCACCTGTGGATTGGCAAAGTTCTGCTCTACCTCTTTCCAGCCCCACCTTGTTCTGACAGATCCTCGCCTTCTGTGTGGAGGAGTAGCGTGCCCTGTGCATGAACTGTTTTTGATATTGTTATGCTCCTAGAGAATTCTCCTTGGCAGAGGAATTCTTTACTTGGATCTGGGATCCAATGTGGGTCCTACAACCCGAAGAGCCCTCGGCTAAAACCAAACGTTCATCCTGAGATGTAGTACGTAGTACTGTGTATTGTATTATCGCTTGCCACTCTGCATCCTCCAGTCCAGGACCACTGAGTGCCCTGATCGTCTGACTTCCGCTTGTTTTCAACAGGAAGACCGAGGAAAAATGAGGGACCTTTTTACACCCCATTTTAGATGGACCACATTGTTACTCTGGTTTATATGGTAAGAGGAAATATAAATGGCTCAGTGCCAGCACAATTCTATTTGGTTTTTAATGGAGGTGTTTTACAGTATCACTAAAATACAGCAACTTCCTCCTCAAAAAAAACCCCCAACCTGTATTGATTTGTAATTTATTAAACCACCCAATCACTAGCATTCTCAGTCTAATTGCCCTTTCATTTTCTAAATGCTGATAGGAAATAATTTTGAGGTAGCATTTAGTGGAAGTCCTCACACAGCGGGTTCAATTTTGATTCATGTTGTTTACTATAGGTTTGACCAGCTAAGACTTCCTATCTCATTTTCTTTCTTGCAGGTTTTCCAATGCTTTTTCATATTATGGGTTAGTTTTATTAACTACAGAGTTCTTCCAAGCAGGAGACGTCTGCAGCAGTGAGTACTAGTCCATTTTTACTTTTTAAATATACCCTGTTAAGTGGAGGAGTATCTTTTATTTGGTTACCTTCTGCTGTTAGTTTGGAAAGGACTGTGGCTGCTAGCCTGAATTTTAAGGCATCCACTTAAAGGGTTACTTATTTTAAACATTTTTGATAGACTGTTCCTCGTTTCCTGCACAATGCAGAGAGGTCCTGCAGTGTCTCTGAGCCCAAAATGTAAAACAGCAAGACAACCTTCAAGGGAGATCTGTTAGAAAAAGTGTCTGTTCTTCTTGAGAAAAAAGTGATTGAATAAATGTAAGTTTCCAGATTTGACAGGTCTACTTAGTTCTGAGACAGAGATAACTGCTGCTGCTGTGGAGTGCCCAGGTTCTCAAGTTGTGAAGACCTGCTGAGAAGAAAGATAATTGTGGGAAACCATCACCCTTTTTGTTGCAGATTTTTGTGCAAATCTNAAAAAAAAAAAAAAAAAAAAAGAAAAGAAAAAGGTGCTTTGACTGCATTAAGAAGAGGCTTGAAAAGTTTGATTCCCCAGGGGAGGCATGATTGTATTCAGAACACTTGTAATTAGTGAAAACTGTCTGACAGTTGGAAAATTCTAGAAAGAGGATGGGTAGTATTGGGAGAAGACACAGATCCCAAGCTTGTATAACAGTGTATTAGCTATTTGAGAGGTCTAACTCTGGTTAGCCTCCACAAAGGAGCATGCATGCTTTAAAAATACTTGTTTGCACAAAGACACGGTATTATTCAGTCTTCTCAAAGTATAGATTGAGTGTTAGTATCCCAATTTATTAGGGAGAAACTGAATTATTGATGTTAATTCTGTTTGCTGTCATGAGCCCTGGACTGAAAAATAACTAAGCCTGTACAGCTGATAAGGAAGTGTAAGTTTTTGTTCTAATAGTGATGGTTGCAGAGGTAAGACATCCTGCCACAAGTAAGATTATAAACTGTTCAGTTTCAGCTGTATCTCCCAGGTAGAACATACCTGCTGTGCACAGGGTCTTTTCAGTACATCCCTTCTATCAGTTTCAGCAGTAAGAGTGATAAAGACATAGCAGGAATAAAAGAAGGTACATAGAGAATAGATTACTTAAAATATATTAAATGTTTGGGTTTTTTTCTTTTTCCTCCCACAGTATCCAGTAGAAGGAAAGAAGTTAAAGCAAAGTGCAGCCTGACCTGTGAGTATCTGACAGAGGAAGATTACACTGATCTGCTCTGGACAACCTTGTCAGAATTCCCTGGTAAGTGACAATAAGAAGCACCAGTTCTTCACTGCCAGTGGCTCAGTGTGATTGGAATGGGCTCTGGTACAAGCAATGAAATGGGCTCTTCTGTCTGGCCTAATGCCAATCTATTTCCCGCAGCACTGGAGCTCCTTGCTTGGACTACTTGATATACACAGTGCACACAGTAGCTGTAGTTCTCTTCACTGCCCATGTGATCTCTACAGAGAAAATCACTAGTAATTGCTTTGTGAAGCTATAATGGTCGCTCTGACCATGGATGCTATCCAAGCAACATATTAGGCATTCAGAAGAGTAACAATTGAATCAAAGGGGCAGAATCACTTGAACTTTTATCCTTAAATGACTTTCCAGAACTATTTTAAAAGGATCGTGGGTATAGTGAATCAATGGAGAACTTGCTTCCTAAAGCTCTGTGTCCAGCCTCAGTCATGATTTTCAGACAATTTCAGTGAATTTCAATGAACAGTTTGACACAGGACAAGCAAGATAATTAGTATGTAATAGCCATTGTCTGTTTATATGTAGAAGATGATTTCTCAGTATTAATCTGTTTGAAATAATACTGTGAGGCAGTGGTCAAGTTATTTTCACTGTTCTAGGTTATAGTTTCAGGGACAAATGCTCAAAGAGAAGCCATTTAATAGGTGAAAATTTGTAAGTCTATGACTGTTAAATATGCATAGTCCCTACCTAACGGGAGGACTGTCCTGCATAACAGTCATTCCGGGGAGGATGTCAGTGTACAGTGGACAGAAAAGAGAATAGGTACTCTTGGACTGGTGCTATAGCTGAAAGGACTGATTTGATCCTGAGGCATACTAAGGTAGGAGTAAGAAATACTAACAGGGATGCCTCTGAATATGACACTGGCAACTCTGATGCTTGAGTAATCCCCACACTTGCTGTACATCCGCTTTTTAAAAGGATCTGGAAAAGTTACATAAGAGAGAACACTTAACATTGTGAGACTTACAGAGCTTGATCTATTTCCTTTATCAAAGAGCAGGTGAGAAATAATTTGATGGCAGCATATAAATAACGCGATGGAAAGAAAATACTAAGTTCTAAAGAGCCCTTAAATCTAGCAGTAGGAAGATTAGCAGGGAACAATAGTCAGAAGTTGAACAAAAGATATTCCAATGAGACATAAGGCAGGCATTTTTAGCATTCACGTTGGTAACCACTGCAATAATCTGTGGTTAACAGATCACTCCTATGTCAGCATGTAGCCCCTGAGTGTGTGGGCACATGGATGTGCGCACCAGTGGGGCTGTGAACGTGGAGCAAGACTCACCAGCTGGGACACAGAGCTTCTGTTTTCATGTGGCACCAATGGCTGGGGCAATCCATTCTACACCCCTGCCTGATGCCTCTGCCAGCAAAGTATTTTAAAGAAAGAGACAACAAAATTTCAAATCTAAATAACCCAGCCTATGTTAAAAGCCAGCTGCTGCAGCCTCCACCTTTGCTCAATTCCCAACAGTCAACTCTTCTCTTTCTACAGGTGTGTTAGTAACACTATGGATTATTGATCGGATAGGCCGCAAGAAAACCATGGCCCTGTCCTTTTTTGTCTTCTCATTTTGCAGTCTTCTGCTGTTTCTCTGTATTGGAAGGTAAGTAAAACATGGTGAACAACTGGTATATCTGATTCATCCATGTTCTCTCTTGATTATGGCAGGAGAACTGGAAGTGGTGGTTTGAAAAGCCATGAGATGGTCGTGCTCAACAGGAGAAAGAATTAAGTATGGTGTTAGGTTTTCTCACCAGAGTTTGGAAGGAAACTAAAAGAAGCAGGAGAGGAGAAATCCTTCACTATAATCTTGCGGACAGAACAATCCAAAGGGGAAAATAGGAGCTTATGTCTGAGTAGGAGGTAACCGTTGGACAATTTTTAAATCAGATCTGATGTCATGAGCCTCAGTAGCTGGTTCATGTACTGCTCTCTGCCATTCATTACCTATGTTTCCCCAGGCTGACTGTACCAGGGCAGTGCTTCACAACCAAGCCGGGTCTCTGCCTCCCATTCAGCTGCTCTGACTGCTTCACATGTCATGGCCTCTCGGTGGTCTAAGTGCTATGGCACAATTACGTGAGAAGCAGTAGACACAGACTGGCACAACCTCGAAGTTGTATACAGTATGGCTGGTGGAGCTTGATGCTGGCATTGCAGAAACACGGGGCCCGACTTTCAAAAGAACTTGGGTTCACATTTTTGTATTGCTCAGTACCTGTCCTTCATGCAGATGTTCCGAAGAACAAGTCAGTTGGCAGCTCTGCCCTTGAATCTTAACGGTACCAAATTTCCAGCTGAGCTCTGAGAGTCTGCCTCTGACTGCATCTGACCTTCATGCCACATGCATGCGACAACGTCTGTACCTTGGGGCTGACGAACAAGGAAATGACCTAACAGCCAGAGGACAGCCCTCTGAATTTAAATCTTTTCAGGCTATGTGCAAAACTTTATAGTACAGAAACCTTGTAATAAGAAACCTTACAAAGTTGCAAATATCCAGGAGGTACGTAGGTTCATGTCTTTTAAACAGGAAAGCTGCACTCTCATTTTCTTCTCATGTGTGCCATTTTTTTGTTAGCCCATTCATAACGTGCAATATATTTTTCTTATTTAGGTAAGCTGTGGCATTCGCTGCTTATTTCAATAGGCCACAGCTGTCAGTTGGAATGAATACAGTTAGAAAACTGATGTGATTGTGGGAATGCAGATTGTTTGGCATCATTGTTATAGTAAAGGTCCAGAAAAAATACAAAGGGTTCATTAAAAAACAAAAGGAATCGTTCTAACAGATTTAGCATTTTTATTGCACTTGCCTCCAAGTTAAACAAACAGATTGTACAGAACAATCCCAAACACTGCTCTCCTTTTTATTCTCACAGAAATGTTCTTACTGTGCTGCTCTTCATTGCAAGAGCTTTTATTTCAGGAGGATTTCAGGCTGCTTATGTTTACACTCCTGAGGTAAGGAGGTTGTTTTTGTCATAAGAATATTTAAGGGGAGTGAGAACATGGTGGGAAAGTCATTTTTATGACCTCTTCACAATGGACCTTACCCCAGATATGAGTTGATGATCTCATTGTCATTGTCTAACAGAACTTGCTGTAGTACCACTTATTAACTTCCATTTATTTAGGAGACTGGAGGGAAGAGAACTTCCCGCTAGTGTTAATGGGCTGATGCTTTGTTCACAGGTTTATCCGACAGCCACACGTGCTTTGGGCCTGGGAACGTGCAGTGGAATGGCCAGAGTGGGAGCCCTCATAACCCCATTCATTGCACAGGTAAAATCCCTTCTCCTTCTGAGATTGAAGGCACAGGAAAGTGATGAAGAACCTGCTTTTCAGCTAAGGGCCAAACCGAGGGTGATCTGTGCATGATGTATTGAAGGAGAGTTGTTGTTGCCTGTTCTTTGAGGACAGTTCAGGCTCATCTCTGAATTTACCTCTTGCTCCAGGGCTCCATATGTTGGGGGATAAATAACCAGGAAGCAGGCAGCTGGATGGATGTAAGGACACCTTGGAAGCTATCACCTGGAGATGGGATTTGTGAGAGGCAGGGAGTTTCTGTGCATGGTGCAATGCCACCTTTCTCTTGAGATCCCAGGCTGAGGTCCTGGGGGCTACAAACCTTCAGGGTATGTGGAAAGAGCTAGACAGGGAGGTTGGGGGAGCCAGGCTCTGCAGGGACAGGACTCAGAAGACTGTGTCAGAAGCAGTGGCTCTGCAGATGGCTAGGTAGAAAACTTGTGATTTGCTTAAGTCCTGTCTAATACATAAGGACAGCAGCACCTCGTGGCACTTGTAATCCAGACTGTTTTGTCAGTGTTTAATAGCTATGTGTAATCATTGAGGAAAGAAAGTATGCAGCAGTGCATGTTAAACATTTTTTCCAATACTGTAACTAAAATTTCTACTACTACATTAGTATTTGTATTTCTTTCTGTGATAAGGCTCAGGGGTACTATTTTGTATTTTCTGCCTTTTTTCTGCAGGTGATGTTGGAATCTTCGGTCTACTTAACACTGGTGGTTTACAGTGGATGCTGCCTGCTGGCCGCTGTGGCTTCCTGCTTCTTGCCCATTGAAACAAAAGGTCGTGGCTTACAGGAGTCCAGCCACAGAGAATGGGGACAGGAGATGGTTGGGAGAGGATCTCATTCCCCAGGGGTCACCAGGTCAAACTCTGGATCCCAGGAATGATGGGACATGAAAACCTGCTGAAAGAATGAATGATACGAGCAAGATCTCCTTCACAAAAAATTCAACCCTGAAGCATAGAAAGCTGACCAGACTGTCACTGCCAATGTCATGTGTCAAACTGCAGGATCTTTTGGGTTGAACCTAAGCAAATTGTGTCTCTGCTGCTCTTTGCTCACGCTCATAAAAACTTTACTTCTGTATTGAGAGGCATTTGATCCAGATATCATTTGAAGTTTAGCAGGAAGGGTTTTTCTTAAGTCTGTTGTGCTTGCATGGTCAGCTATTCAGCTTAAAATGTCCCGTGTCAAGCAAATAGCTAACTGAATGCAACTCAGTATAAGCTGTAATTAAAATAACGTACTCTTGATGCCTAAAAACAAAAAAATAATATTTATTGTGTACCTGGCATAGCACACGGTGGATTCCATACACTACAGAATAGGTTTTATGAATTAGATGCCTGCCTTGCACTTTTTAGCCATCAACAACAACAACAAAATGTGATAATGGCAAATCAACCAATGCTTTCTAGTTCCCTTGCTTATGGGTTCTGTTCCTTGAGAATTAACAGGCACTGATTGCTTGGAAATGATTTTCTGAATGTTTCTCCCATCCAAGGCAGGTAGTTTGAGTCAGTGAGGAGTGGTATTAGTTGCAGAGATGGAACATTATATAAGAAGTGTAAATCCTCATGGTTTGGAGCAGAATTTGACTTTTCTAACATTGCCAGAATCATTGAGCACTCTGTCTGTTGCTTGGTGAAGACTGCTTCAGCTGTACTGGTGTCTCTTTGTGTGTGGAGATGCACGCTGTGGTTTTCTGCATGGGTCCAGGTATGTTTCTGCTCAATTTGCCTAAGTATGTTCTCATGGTGGTGTAGCCAAAACCTTTGATAAAAATGCCTCAGTCTGAACAGCTGCATGTAGCAGTTTGGATGGAGCTGCTTTCAAGTGTCTCCCAACAGAAGCTGGCCTCCTGACAGCTGGACAGAACTTTTTGATAGCTGCTGATTGCACATTGACTGTAATGTCAAACTGGTGACAAAGGAATGTAGCTGGCATCATGTTGTAAATGAACAAAAATCATGGGAAGAGCCAAACTGCAATCATCCTTAGATGGGGAACTTCACTCCTTCAGATGTCTCTCCTCGAGGTTGATGAGTCTGCTCGTCAGAGAATGTAACAGAGTTCAGGTGAGGATAAGTTTGTCTTGTTTGTCAGAAACCTGTCACTATGCAGGAAGTCAGATTTCAGAGTCTGTGGATGTGTGGCAAGGAAATGCATAAGGAAGCTGAGACACGTCTCATCCATGTCTCAGTTTATTTTCAGGATTCCAGACTATGGAACACACAACCAAATGTAAGTGAGATGAACTAAATGCTAATCAGTAGGCTGTGGGAAGCAATAGATTTTTATAGTATGTGTGGTCAGTTGTCTCACGTAAACATAGTTAAGTGTGCAACAAATGTTTGCACAGTAGAATATTTTAAGTATTTTGGGAACCAGGCCCCTTTTCTGTGGGGCAAGAATAGGTCACTGAGTCCGTGTTTGGGTGCAATACAAATGAACACAGTTGGGGTTCAGCTTTCACTTAGGGTTTTACAGCACTGTAGTGCAGTATAATGCTCCAAGACAGGTTAGGCTGTTTGTTTATAGCACTGAAGGAAAATTAGAAGTGGATAATTCCTTAAAGAAACTGAGAAAACTCAGACTAATAAAAAAACGCCAAAGAGGTTATTGATATTCTGTGTGTGGGTATCTTCTGCTGAGAAAAGTTAAAGTTTGACAAGGCACCAAAATGTCTGTCCATTCATTTACCACTCTGTGATGGTGACTGCAGTGAAAGACTCCAGAAGCGGTTGGTCTAAGCAGGCCAACTTTCCTTTTCACAGTAATAAGAAAATGCAGTTCAGCTGACAGGGGATCCCACTTTTGATGTGGCTGATGACATAGAAACACTGTCTGTTCCAGTGGCTGTTGCTGTGTGCTGGTTTGGTTATCTCTGTCTCTGCTGTCTCTGTATCCCGTGTGCTCAATCTCCAGCAAGCTCAAGTTCCAGTCAATCCCCAATAAACAGATGGGGCTCTCACGGTGCTGACAACCAGTGCAAATAATTTGTTTTCACCTCCTTTTGTCAGGCTGGAGTTGGATAATTCTCCCTAATGCACTATGCAACTGGGGTAGCTCAGTGCTGCCTCAGAGACAGATAGACTTGTTTCCCTTGGACTGTCCCTCCGATGTGCGAGAGATGGACAGGACATTGGCAGTGAGGAGGCAGTTCCTGGATGGGTTTAGATCAGATATTAGACCACACGTGTGAGCAGCGAGCTAGAAAACCTGCTTTGCCTTTGCATAGTATGGACTGTTCACCCTTTAATGACAGTTCTGACTACCATCTTCTTCCTCCTGCTGGTTAAGGCACTTGAGAGCATGCCAGTCCACACCTGACAGGGGCACATCCAGATGCTTACGTGTCTCTCACCACGTGGGCTTGCCACTAGCTGTGTTTACGGTTAGGTGTACACGCCAAAACTGCATGGCCTCTAGGAGGGTGTAAGCCTGCATTAAAGGTGAGAAAGAATATGAAGTGCACGACATCCATGGCCTGAAGGAATGCTACCTTACAGCCTAGCTGCTAAGTTTGTTTGTCTGTTATTGAGCGCCTTTAGTTAAAATTCTGCTTTTCCAGTGTTAATGTTCACATATCGCTTCATTTTTTTTTGAGTCAATATTCAACAGTTTTAAAGGACTGCATTGCAATGGCCTTCAAAGCGGTCATTCAGAGAGTTCTAGGTGAAGTATATATATCTCATAAATTTGCACATATGTATATTTCGAATAAAATATTTCCCAGGTAAAGATTTATAGGTAGTGCGAAACCTTTTGATGCTGTTGAGCTGTTCAGTTTTAACCTGTGACATTTACAGTATTAAAAGAAACCTGAAGGCACTTTTGCTTTTTACTTTTTATGAATTCTGCATTGAAAATGTATTTAATGACATAAATGCCAAGATTGGTCCTGCTGAGACATCTTCATACTCTGGGTCTTTGATTTAGAGACAGTGATGCCTAAAGCATGATCCAAAGCTCACTGAAGTCTCGGAGAATCTCCCACGGACATTTGTGGGCTTTGATCAGCTGAACAGAGGAAGACAGGTAGGAGCCCGCCACAGCTGATCACACCTCACTGAAATCAGTAGGAGCCTATTGGGCACTGAAGAAACAGAACTGAAGTTCAGGTTTTGCAGGTCCTTGCATATTATTAATAATGGAAGGGCGTTTTTAGATTGTTCACTGAAAAACTGAAGAACATTTGGGTTGATACACAATAGCCTATAAATAATCACAAGTCATACTTTGTTAATATGGCAACACCATTGATGTATATAATAAGCTTCCAAAGATTGTTTTACACACTGTTGAGTATTTTTCACTGATGAAGGAATTAATATAGCTAGTTCATTTAAAACAATAAAGTGAGATAATTTTGAATTAAAATCAAGAGCAAACAGAATTGTGGGGTTCAGAGATTTGCCAACTGCCCAATATATTAATGTGCAAAGCTGTTGTGGGAAAAATAATTCTCCAAGTGTGCTTTGATGGAATGATTTATTATTCCTAAATGCTTGCCGAAAGAACATTGAATGTTTCCCTGTGTTTGAATGTACAGTTTCTAAGCTGGATACATTTTAATGTTTAAAAACTTGGTGTATATCAAGCTTGTTGTAAAATACTCCTTTTGTTCCTATGTTACTGATGCAACATTGGATAGTTGAATTCCACACTAGATATTTTATGTTAAACAAATAAATAGTTTTTTCAGTAAAAATGCTTTTGTCTGTTCTATGGGACTTTTACGAAGGGTCAGTAACTTTACCATTTTATTGTCTTGATGTTCAGAGATTTGAGACACCTGCTGCTCTGTGGACTCAGCTGGATATGCAAGGGCTCAGCGCTTTGCAGATCTGACTCGTTTTGTGTGTGCGTTTTGTGCGTGCGTTTTGTGCATTTGGACATAAAGAAAAGTCACAGGATTCATGTTCGCATTATAAGTAACCTCATAAATAACTAGAGCTAAATATTTTTAGAGTTATCTTAAGATCTTTAGTTGCTTTTTGCATTTAATTCAGTTTGCGCAAGAAAAAGCAGTCGGTTTTGCTTCTTGCCTGTGGGTCATTCCTAGCAATGCCTTTACTGCTGCAACGTGTGATTGTAGGTCACAAAGCCGTGTTGGGAGGAGGTGGCCTGGCATGTGTCTGGACTTCAGGGCAGGGAGGGTTCCTTCTATTTATTTACTTTTTAATGTAAACTTTTCTTCTACCTATCTTGTTTTTATAAAATATAACTAAGTGCATAACCCTGACTGTATTCCTCTACCCTTTAAATGATATTCTTATTTTGATGTCCAGTAATTTATAATCATAAGGTTGTTCATGTCTGAGTCAAAATGACTAACAATCTGCAAATACTTTGCATGCTAATACAGTGTGTTCTCATCTCAGCGTGCATTAGTCTTCCTTCTCACAGCTTGTGCAGCCATTGACAGTCCACTGGGATGAAGAGTCTTATTTCTGGGAATGGCAACAGCTGGTAACTACGGAAGGGTTTGTATCGTGGAAGCAATACTTAGGGAGAATATTCATTCTTCTGTGTTTTCTGTGAACTTTTTGGCATCCTCAAGCATTTCTAAAGCTCATTCTGTTTTCCAAAATGCCAGAGCTGCTGTTTGCTTACAGAGGATAACTTTACTGATACTTGATGTATTTCCAGCTTTGTTCTGTGTCACAGGCAATCATTGTTGAGAACTGTGAGTTCATAAAATGTGCTGATGCCAGCCGCTGGAGATGGCGTTTTGTGCTTGTCAAGAAAGTATGTGCAGTAGCTGTCCAGACATCCCACTGACTCTCTCTTACCTTACTCCTGCCACAAAAGTGAACTTCAATCTCATGACTCTTCCATCCCAAACATTTCTGTATGGGAGTGTGAGTTCTTAACGGACCGGGGGCTACTAGCAACAACACGCAGGCAACCACGTAATTTCACACGATGGTATTTCAGGTTCATTTGTCTACTCAGAATGTGAAATGATGGCTCTTCCTCCTGCAGGATGAAGTGTTCAGGAAAAATGTGTGGGGAGACATGGAATGGTGATCTCCTGGGATGTTTCTATGGAAT
Source organism: Fregata magnificens (assembly GCA_013389945.1). Lineage (NCBI taxonomy): Eukaryota > Metazoa > Chordata > Aves > Suliformes > Fregatidae > Fregata > Fregata magnificens. The sequence continues at coordinate 357,938 of WAAD01029192.1, read as the reverse complement.
TAGTATTTGAGGCCCTATCCGTGCCATCATTAAGAAGAGCAAGCATCACGCATGAGATATTTGAATATTACCTTTATTGTGCACACATATTAAATTGTGGCCTTTTGGAAAATAAGCAAAATTAGCCTGCAAATAAAATTACACATCTAATAATTTGTTTTCTCAGAGGCCGTGTAAGATCACAGGACAGCTGCTCCTATGGGCTTTAAGATCAGAAGAATCAACTGTTTATTGCAAGCTATACAATGATTTGCTACACCCCTGCTAATCCAGCGTCACTCTTCTGAAATTGGATGAGTGGTTTTGGATTTACAGCAGTGCAAATGGGAGGACAATATGGTCCTTAATATCTCATATTCGGAATAAGTGAAATCGAGTGGATGCTATTTCACCGCATGGCTTCTACTGAAGTGGTATCGCAGACCATTAGGTTTAGCATTCATCAATGGTAAATTTTCTCCAGCTATTGTCTTCTTTTTTCTATCCTTTTCTTGATTTTACCCCTTTGAATGTGGCTGCACTATATCAGGTGAGCTGCCAGATAAAGTGGGAAACCCTTTTGACAGACAGACTGGACATGACAGGGGCTCCTAATTTTCCTATGTCTACCTTTGTTTTTTAAGCACACCGTAGAGGTGCCTCAGCTACCAGACAACAGCAGGCTCTTTAACGCACACCCATGCTCCACTGCCTTCTGAAGATGGACGCTGATCCGCCCCAGCCTGTGCCATAACTCCATAGCAGCTAACAGAGTTTCCTGTCACCTCTGCTGCGGTGGCAGCTGGACAGGGCTGGCCTAAGTGACTGTGTTCTGCAGTCGAGCAACAACCAGGAAGCACAAATGACCACGGCTATCATAAGGTAGTTTATATTTTGCAAGGATGTGAGGAGCAGCAGTGTTAAGCCAAAATCGCAGTCAGAGGAACTTCAGCATCTGCTCTCGTTGGTGCCTTCAACAGCAAGTTGTTGCCTTGGACTCGAGTGCCACAGGCATGAGAATTCCCATGCAATGTCACTTTGCCAGCACTGCAGGTGTCATAGCAGAGGCAAACACAACCGTCCTGCACCTTTACAAAAGGAAGAGAGGAAGAGAAGGGGACAGGGCAGCAGCTGCTGAGAAATTCTGGCCCTCACAGTGAGAGTAACCATTGTTGCTTTTGTAAAAGGGCAGACAAGTAGCAGGTGCACTCAGCAAAGCTCGACAGAGCTTTCTGACTGCTCAGGGTGTGTAAGCTGGAGAAGTACACAACTGTCACAGAGTGTTCAGTGGAAAATGAGGTCGCTGGAAGGTCTCCCAGGGCCATGGCTGTGCTGGCACTGTAACCTCCATAGTACTGCTGAAAATGAGATCAGTCTCACATGCGCCCACAGGGCAGCAGATCATCAGCATGTGATGTTGATGATGTGATGGGGCACCAGCAGTGCATGGACCATCTCCAGCAGCACTGAGTGCTCATCACTTCCTACAAAGCCTTCACAAGTTTCCCTTTTCCTTGGTGAAAATGAAGCGGCATGTCAGGAGACGGGTCCTTCGACAGGGAGTGACTCTGGTGCCAGGCTGTGGCCAGGAAAAGTGCACTTTTCATGGGGCTGTTTTAAATCCAGGTGCCCAGGGGGTAAAATGAGCCCAGCTGCACTGCAGCATCTCTTATTTGCTCGGTGCAGCTGCCTGGTACATCACAAATCAGGCTGATGAGCTATTTCTGGCACATGGAGTCAGAGGGAGAGAGAAGCTGCATCACAGATGAGTAAGAAACAGTTGGCTTATCTGCAGAGGAGAGCGAGCCAGGCACTGTGTTGCCGGGCTTGAGATAACTGCTAGCCTTTGGATTTGAGGCCTGTGCTTCTTGACCATTCAGTACCTGGTCTGTGATGTTTTTTAGAGCAGGAAAGACAAGCGGCATGGAAAAATCAGCCAAACTATCTTCAGAACAGTGTATTGGGTCCCTAGCAGCAGCACTGAACAACCCCCAAAAGTCATACCCTCCTGGGAGCTGTCCCCAACTCCTTCGGGAGGCACAACCTACCCTGAGTCAGCTCCTCTCTCAGAGCTGCTGCTCCAGCAATGTCTCACGGCTGGAGGAAATGAGAAACTGAAGGGCCTGTGGGAGTTTTAGGGACGAGAACAGCTATTTTGCGTATGCTCTCTGCTATATATAGGGTCTGGCAAGTACACAGGGCTGGAACATGTTGCTTTTGTTGCTAAAAACATCATTTGGAAAGTCCATTTTGGGCAACTGCTGCTGTCTATTGCCAGATACACTAACCAGGTGCTGTAGACCCGTGCTTTATCCTGGCATGAACATAAGAAAAGCTATTGTAACTGAGGCACGTGCTTTTGGAGCTGTTGTTACTTCCCTGGGAGCTTCAGAGCTTCTTCCTACTAAAGGATCTTTTGCCTCCTGGGGGAAGCTTGCAAATCTAATTACATGCTGGGTGTCGGAGCAGTCAGTGAAGACCTCAGGTGGCACCAGCTCAGTTTCCAATCCTGTCCCGTCGTGCAGATGAACTGCAGGACTGTCAAGATTTCAGCTGAACCCTGCCTGCCCTTTGCAGACTGATCCCCAGGACAGAAGTGCACTTTGCCACAGATAATTAGTCCATATTTTAAAGCACTTCCTTTAGCTAGGTTGTGCAAGGCCAGGGTGGAGGGAACTCAGCCGGCTGGCAAATGGCAGCGACAGAACTGGCAGCAAACTGAAAATGAGACACTACGAACCAGTGTTGGAGCTGGCGGGAGGGCTGAACGGCCCGCGTGTATCACTGTGCTATTTGCATCTTTCTGCTGTGATTTCTAAGCTACTGCTGTCACGATAATCCCGGGTGAGCAGCCAACTCACAAGCGGGGCTGTGGTGGGCTGGCCAGCTTCTTCTCCTGGAGGATGCTCCCAAAGAGCCTGGCTGCTGCCATGGCACAGCCCCAGTGGATGGTGATCCCGAACCCACCGTGGCCATAGTTGTGTATCACCTGGGGGAGAAGAGAAGGGATCAGTGCTAGGAAAGCTGCGCTGGAGCCCTCTGGGGCTGAGGGCAGCAAGGAGCCACGATAGTGGCTGGGAATGTCCTTAGTGTCTTTAGATTGATCCTTTGATCTGGGAGCTCCCGGTGCACAACTCAGCGATCCACTGCTCTTTCCCTCCCTCCAAAAGCCACTGGAGAGGCGGGAGAAACTCTGCGTGGTTCGGCAGGGCCCTGGAGCATCCTCTGCACCCGCTGCTCCAGCTACCCCAAAATGCAGCAGCGGGGCTCGCAGCTGTGTTCCTCAGAGCACAACATGTTACATCCTACCTAGTGTTTGTTCCTGCCAAGGTAAATTACTTTGCTTCAGCGGGATCAATAGCTGGATCAATAGCTACACCTCTCCTGTGCCAAGGCAGCGCAGATATGATGTGCTGATAAAGGAACAGAGTGATCCGCAAATTAATTCAAATACAGCATTGCTTTGAACCATGCTCTGTGCTTTGCTTAAATACACTGCTTTCTTTCCAAGACTCTCCAGCTAAAAATTGAATATATTTTCATTACATTTAATTACATTTTGCAGTCACCATCCCCTTTGGAGCGTTAATCTCTTCTTCTAAGCTGTACAGAGACATATGCATGCAATCGAATCAAGGATTCCCTCTGCAGGTCTGCTGATGAGCATTCAGGCGGACAGCACTAAGGAGTGATGTGGTCCTACATGAAAAGGTGCTGTGCTGGGGGTCCAAGAACAGATGGCGCACTGAAACTCGTGCCATCCTCAGTCTCCTTTCTCTTAAAAGATATATTAGCAGTGGAAGGCAATTTAAAGAGCCATTGCCTTGGGGAAGTTTGACACTAGACACCCAGCTTTACCTACACAGAGGCAGCTGAATTTTTCAGAGCCCCACGGCAGCTACAGCCCCACTAGTGTCCCTTTGTGCCTTCACCATGTTTCGTTTCATGCTGCTGCTGAGCTTTGAACTGGAAGAAATCTTGAGAAGTCCAATCTTTTGCACCAACAACCTGGTGTCAGTGCTGGAGGCCATGAGCTGTTTATTAAAAACTGCGTATTGGGTTTTATTATATGGAGACATGAAGTTCACATGCACAAGGGCTGCACACTTGTGGGCTCCCAGCAGAAAACCACACTGCTTTAAATGCTGACACCAAAACATGGTTCGCATGTGCCTCGTGGTTCTGGGAGCAGCAGAGCCCATGCCAGAGTTTTTCTCCCATATGGGTTTTTTGGTGTCTATTAAAGACTAAGCTCCAGCTGCAGGTTTTCCTTTGGCAGGAGCATGCCCTGCCCACTCTCCCCATAAAATCCATCAAAACTTACTATCTTTGACACTTGTCTCTGACACTGGGCTGAAACTGGCTCACCCGTTATTAGAGGGGAGATGGAGTGAGGACCCATGAACACGGGGCAGCGCAGCTGCAGGCTGCAGAGTGGCAGCGTTAGCTGCATGTTGGTGTTGCACTGCCAAAGTCACAGTGATTGATGCAAAATTAGCGTGGTCGTTAATGGCACTCAGCATCCGGGGGCTGTGCACAGTACCTCTGCCTGGAAATGCCCGTGGCGGACAGTCTCCCGCTCCAAGCGAACCCAGGGGCGCGCTGGTCTCAAGCCGCTCCACTCCTGTACGATCTTTGCTTTCTGAAAGCAAAACCACATCAGCAGCTGCACAGCATTTCTCCAAATTACAGCAGCCAAGTGTCACCCCAACAACCTCGCTAAACGATCCGTGAGATGAGGGCTCTTGCAATGAGCGGGGACAGAGGCTCCCCCATCCCCACTGCTGCACCGGCTCCTATGATGCTGCAAGGGCCGACTGGGCAGAACAATTTTGGATCACAGCCCACACATCACCAGCCTGCAGCAGAGCCAGCGAGGCAATCCGCTGTACCAAAGCCCTGCACTGCCTTTCCTGCTAACCCAGGGTGCAACAGCAGTGTCAGGAGCCCAATACAAACCAGCCTCACCACACACCAGCATTTCTCCAATGCAGCAGCACCAAAAGGCAGAGGGGGACCTCCCAAAGCTTTTGTTCTTATTTTTTACCAGCTATATCAGAAATTCCTTTTTCCTACAAACCCAGTCTCAAAAGTAATGCCAGATCCTGACCCTGCCTGTTGATCAGCCAGGTGTAAAGAGCTCAAGATATGCACGATGAACATGCATGCACAAACACCGAGCCATGTCAGCCCCCCATGTTTTACCCTCTTGCAGAGTGCTACGTGCTGCTGTGGGGTGCACGCAAAAAGCCCAGGCTTACTTTATGTGCACACTTCACCCGTCACTGGCGTGTTTCTTGGCACAGCGCCTGACGCTGCATAAGCAATGGTTGCTTTGCAGAAGCCCCTCCAGCTCTCCTAGCCTGCTGAAGGCAGGCGCCATGTGTTACTCATATAAAGATTCAGCTTTTGCGATTTGTCCTCAGTGCCCATCCCTGTGGCCTCAGCTGCACCCGAGCACCTGGGCTCTCTATGCCCCCTCCCTTCCCACCTCCCAGCGGTGGGTGCTGGGTCAGGGTCACCCACCTGGAGGGCAGGGAGCAGCCTGCAGCAGTTCTCCCAGATGGTTTTGTGATCCTGGGTGCTGTTTTCTTCATTCCAGTTGCCATGCTGATAGATCCCTCCCAAGACCGTGAACTCACTCCTGCACCAAGAGCCAAGGGAGATATAGATGGTCGTGAGTGTCCCCAGCCATCCCTTGCTGGGCCATCACGCAGAGGGACTCTGCGTGTGTGTGATTTATGGATCCTGCTACGCCCTGAGCCTGCAACATATTCCTGCTGGAGAAACTCTTGTGCCAAGCAGGCAAGAGAGCAGTGCCTGCATGTCTGCTCATGAGCAAGTCATTCATTAAATACTATCAGCACCCCAAAGGCCCTTGCCTGGGCAAACCAAACAGCTAATTTCATCTTCTATCAAACAGGTCTGCTCCTGCCTGGCTGGGAAGAGAGTTGGAAGGAACGGGATGCCTGCAGTGGGGAACACAAAGAAATAGATTTCTGTTGCTGCTGCCCCAAAACTCCTGTGGATCAACAGAGCACAAGAGACAGGTTAAGGCTGGGGGGAGCTGGGGGTGTCTGTACCTGCTGGACCCTTCTAAAACCTTGCTTGAGCCCTGGGAAGCACACAGACAAAAGGGCTGAATGCCGGGGCATGCAGGAGGAGAGTTCCCTGGGCCGAGCTCTTCAGCGTGGAAGATGTGTCTTCCATGTGTGAGTGCTGGACCCGGCTGCTTCCTTTGAGAGCCAGCCTGGTGCGCAGCTATGACAGCTCAAGCTAAAATAAACACAGGGAGAGGAATTCACATGTAGCTGAGACTGTCATTAGAAATCGCTTGGAATACTTTGCTTAGGGGCTGTAAGCATTCAAAGTTCCTATTTACGTAATGGCTTATTGCCTAATCCTGAAATATTAGCACAATAGGAAGTGCCAGAAATGCAGCATTCAAGTTACCCTCTCCATTGCCAAAGCGGGGTAGAGGAGGAAACAGAGGCGGGATGAACAGCAGACGTATTTATTTGTCCCGCAATTTAGCTGCCTGGGTACATGCAGATGCTGCCGTCTCAAATAGATCCCAACTCCCCTAAGAAAGCTGCTGGTGGGAAGCAGGTGGAAAGTGTAAGATAAGTGCTGGAAGCTGGGCTCTTGCCCGGGCACAGCCACTGGCGCTCACTGAGGTCTGGAGACGGTGCTTTCGGGGCCAGGATCTCATTTCAGCCCTCCTCATCCCTACGGGGACACAGACAGAAAGCTTCCCCTGGGATTCCTCCTCGGTTCTTGCAGGAAGGTGGCAGGGAGCCCTGCATGGGTGCTAAACCGAATGGGATGCCCTCAGGAGATGTCTCACCAACAGCTGCAGGCAGATGCACCTGTGCCAGGGCTCAGGGTAACAGTGTGGGGAAGGCTGAGCTTTTTAGGGTAGGCTTTTATTAAAGTAAAAAGGATTCCTGCCTCTGGTTTTAATGGGAGCATGAATCAGAAGAGCCTTTCCCCATGATGAGCTGCTGTACAGCAGTTTTGTCAACACCATTAACAAAAGAACTGGGCATAAAGGTGAAAACAAAAGATCTCTCCCAAAACGCTTGCTCCACTGTCTGTGTTTGGCTCTTTTGAGGGCCTGGCCAGGACTGGCGTTTTGCTTTGGTGGGATTTGCTCCTTGGAAAAGGACAGGACCAGGGATGTTGAAGCCCCATGGTGCTGCCTGATCCGAGAGCCCAGGAGCCCAGGACCCGCCTCGTGTCCGAGTGCTGAGTCGGGGTCTGCGCAAGGAGCTCGTGCTTTCCGTGCCAACTGTGGGAGCTCCCTTGCTTTGCCTGCCCACGTTCTGCTCTCCTCCCACACAGCAAATAAAATAAAATAAAAGCCAGGTATGAGCCTAGGCCTGGGCTGCTGCAACAGGGGTGCTGCAGGGCAGACGTCAGCAGGGAGCCACGTCCGATCTGGTGCTTTAGGAGCACTGATAGCAGAGCATTGCTAATACCAGCCAGACCCTGCCTCGCCCGCTGTCACCTACCCCGGTATGACATACGGCGAGTTGTAGATACCAGATTCGATGTCATGAGTGATGATGAAATGCTTCACCCATGGGGCCAGGACCTGGGAGACAAAGGGGAAAGGGTCAGGGAGAGCCAGACAGCGGGTCCCTGGCTCGAGGAGGCAGCGGGAGGGACGTGGGCAGTTCGGTGAATGTGGATGCCGGGGTCCGCACGTGGTGCCTTCCCTTCTGCTCAGGCTCTATGTACACCACGGTGCTGGCTTCCCTGCGCTGCCGCCATGGGAAGACAGGGAGATGGGAGGGCAGGTAGGCAAGCAGAGGAGCTTCCTACCTGGCATGAGTCTGTTTCCCCAAATAATCATCCTCTTCTCCCAAGGATTTTATGTCTTTTTATTATCAGCATTATGCCTCTGGCCTGCCCCTGCCTTCACCCAATGAAGAAACGGGCTGGAGACTCAGGGCATCCCCACAGCTGAACGAGGAACGGGATCCAGGTTTTCTGCTTTGGCCTCCACGCACATGAGGGTTTTACATGACCATCATTTGCTGGGAATCAGGACCTGATCCCAATGTGGGTCCAGCCCACAAGGCCGCGATTTGCCCCAGAGGGCATATCTCATAAGGTGGCTAACGAATGGCTCCTCCGGAAAAAAGAGGGGGGACACAAGCCCTGCACCCACCTCACCTTTATGACCTGTCCACGGCCAGGTTGTAGCTCTGGGTCGGGCTGCAGCTCCCCCGCACGCACCCCAGTGCAGTTTATTACAACATCCACGCCCTGGGCAAACATCTAATGAGAGACAGATGCGGCGCGGTGAGTAGTGCACACACAGTGATGCTTCTGAGGGCACTACCCACGGGGGGGCACGAGATTCCTGCATCAAAGCCAAGCCAAATACTCGGTCCAACAGTCTGGTAATGAATAAACCATAAGGGCCGGATCCAGGGCATAGCTTCCGCAGCACGGCTCCTGCAGAAACCCCATGTGTTGTAGCAAGGAGAATGTTTGCAGCTTAAGGGAAAGCCGTACTACTGATGCTTGGCTGCATCTTTGCTCAGTGCTGGCCAGATGTGCTACCCCACCCCCTCTCAGCCATCTCTTGATGCCCAAGAGCCTTTATCTTTCCTGACAGAATTTGTTTCCTAGATGTTGGTGTAGTCTTGCCGCTGTCCCCTGGCCCATCACTCACGCCAAGGGATATCCCGGAGCAGCACGTGCCTGCTGGATGCTGCTTCTCCACGCCGGGATGGGGCCGTGCCTGCTGCCCCGCTCTGCCCCAGCTCGACATTGCCACTCACCTCCTGGAAAGATTCAACCTTCTTATGGAAAAACTTCACTCCTCTCTGCGTTAACCTGGGAAGAACAAGTTCATTTGTTACCGGCAAATTAAAAGCAAATGTACCATTCAAATTAGCGCCTGTAATTGATGCCCAGAGTAGGTATGGCTTGTTGCTCCTTGTAGTAAACAGCCGTGGTCTTCTCAGTGGTTCCTACCGGTCTCCAGTCATTAGCTCATTTCCCTAATGGCCCAGAGCTACCGAGGGTGACCAGTCCTGCTAAGCCCTGCATCAGAGCCCAGGTCTTCTGCTGTGGATAGGGCACCCGCTCCATGTTAAAAATGACTAGAACAAAACCAGGCCCCAAGTACTCCCACAGCTAAAAGCCACAAAGTGCTCAGATGTAGCTCTAAGTAACCCATTACTTGAATTTTTATCACGCAAAAATACACTCTTGGGCTAACTATTACAGTAGGGAGTCTGTTACCCCACTGGGGCAACGAGCCGGAATTCCAGACCCTTTTCCCCGCTTCCCACGGATGCATTCTTGCCTCCCTTCTCCTTCAGCTCATCCGGCCGTGCCCTTGCCCCTGCGCTGCTGCGGGGCACAGGGTGAGGGTTGCTGAGAGCAAGGGAGGATGCTCAGGTCCTCTGTGGGTGCTGTCACATGGAAGCCATCAGCACCAGCATGTTCAAGCTGAGCAGGTCAGAGGTGCAGCAGGACACGGGATGGCCACCTAAAATCAGTGCCGCCTAAACTCAGCCACCAACTTGGCATGAGAGAAGGATCTGGGGCAACACCTGATGTGCAGGATGAAAATCTACACCTGCCTCCCATGTCCTGCCGGCCAGAGAAACTGGAGAGAGCAGCAGCTCTCCTGCACCGGCACAGCCCCAGCCCCAGTGCCGCCACGGCTCCACACTCACCTGTTGGTGAGCCATGGCAGATAGCTCCTGCACTCCAGCATCAGCGCTGTGTTGAACCAGCCGTAGCTGAAACCAGATGAGGAGAGGAAGCCATAAGGACCCGCAGCAGCTTTACCTGAGCAGCCACCTCCTGCCCCGGCACTCCCAACGGCCGCTGCAGCTCCAGGACCCCAAATCACCCTTGCACAACAACTGCATGACTTTTTCCCTCTCTTTACAGCATAAAACACCTTCTGCTGATTTTCCTCCCCCAGTTTGACAACATCTGGTGAAGTAAGAGAGGAGCTGGAATGGTTTCCATGCTTGGCTGCGGCTTTTTTGGCTTGTTTGAGGTGTTTCCTACTTATTTTAAGGGAAGCAGCTCTAACGAAGCAAGGCCACTTTTGCACCTGCAGTTTCTCGTCCTTGACACCCCTTGACAGGGGGGCGTCCAGGACCGTTCAGCCATACCTGTCCTGCCTGGGGGAAAGTAGATCAGTGACTCCCCGGAAAATGGACTGAAAAATACCTGTAACCAGGGAAGAGTTCAAGCTCTTTTGGTGTCAAGTTCCTGAATCCCAGGACAATGTTCTTCCAAGGCGGTTCCTGCAGTAGGGAAAAAGGTCTGAGCTCATTAATGAACCCGAACCTCTGTGCCATCGTGGGACAGAAGCCATGGGGGGGACACAGCCCACCCCAAAGGAGTGCGGGTGGGCATGCAGCTGCAGCACACCACGGCTGGCAAGACTCTGCCAGCTCCCACCCTCGGAGGGCTCAGCCCTTACTTCATACCAATATTGCATCAGGGGCACAGAAAACACCATGTCCCGGGCAAACTGTCACAAGACAAACTTGGAAAGATTCAGAAGCATTCAGAGCGTCGTCTGGGAAGAAGTACAACCCTGCCCACCCCCGGGCAGCCTCCGAGCTGGAGTCCTTCCCAGCCCTGGCTGTGACTTGCTCCTTACCGGCACCGGCTGTGTAAACAGGTTGTAGCCAGAAATTAGGAAAAGTCCCATTTCTTTCGCTGCCGGTGAGCCCAGGTGCCCAAGGAGGTAATCAAACGTCTCTTTATTCCAGAGCCTGCAATGAAAACAGGAGAGCAGTGGCTCTGCCAGCCCCATGGAGCTGTGCCCGGGCAGCTCAGCCCCTCGTACACTGATGGGCACGCTGGGGGGGACACAGCACCAGCCTCCTCCTCCTCCTCATCCTCACTTACGTCTCCTGCAGGTTGCCGTGGTCGCTCAGGTAGGGCTGCCACAAGCCGGCCGCCCCGTCGCTGGTGGTGTGCGGCGTGTAGCGGTCTGCATAGACCTCCATCTCCAGGGAGGGCACCAGGCTGTGGTACTGCTCATGGATGCACAGGGCAGTGGAGAGGCCAATCACCCCGGCCCCGATGATGGCCACGCGCATGGCTCTGGCTCTCTGCAGGCGAGAAACACTTGAAGGGCAGCGCTGGGGCCAGGGAGCTGCTTGGACAAGCTGAGGCTTCCCAGGAGAGATCCCTGGCTCTACCCTTGGGCGCACTGTAGCTGCTGGTGAGAAGTAAAGCCATGCCTCAGCTGCCCATGGCTGCGCTCATCTGCCTGGCAGAAAGAGCTGCGGTTGCTTCGTGCCCTGCGGCAGTGCGGGGCAAAGCGGCACAGCCATTGGCATCCTCCTCTCTCTCCCTTCCAGCAGTCAGCATGCCGACAGCGAGCAGCCAGGGAGAGGTGGGTGCACCCACCCACGCACGCCATCTCCCACGGGACGGCGTAAGCCCTCCATGCCCGGCGAGCAGCCCCGCTCCAGGGTGCTCCTAATTCTCCCCAGCCCCTGGCACCGGCTGGAGGCAAAAGAGGAGGGCACAGATAAAAGAGAGGGGAAACAACAGGCGTTTTCCAGGGAGCAATGCCAGACGCGATAAAGGCAAGGACGGCTCCTCGCACTGCCCTTGCCCTCAGGACTGCCTGCACGTGAGGGCAGCTGTGCCACCACCCCAAACCCTTCCCGGCACCAGCTGGGAGAACTGCTGTTTGTAAATGCCAGCTGCAAAGAGGGTCTGCAGCCCCCCTCCTTCCCCTGGCTCTTCTCTCTCAATGAAGCTTTCCTGCCTTGCAGCCTGGAAAAAGCCCTGTGGTCACCGTCTGGGCAGAGAGTGGCCAAGGACCAACTTGAGAAAGGGCTGGGGGTACAATGGGGCAGATCACCTTGGCCTGGGTCACATCCCTGGATGCTCAGCTGCCAGCATGTGGGTAGGGGGAAGGATGCCAGCAGCATGCCAGACCTGGTTCTGGCAGCATGAGTAAATTCTAGCCTGCAGTTTTATTTGGACAAGGTGAAGCGCAGCATCTCTGCTGTGAAAGGCGGCCGGCAGCAGGACTGACATTTGCTGGGATGGAGGGATGAGTCATCGGGACGGCAAAGCACCAAAGGCAGAGGGAGAGCCACGCTGCTTCCCATCTGCTGCGGTTTTATAACCCACGGCTGGCAGTAACTGGGGCTGCCTCCTCTACCTGCAAGCCCCGGGGACTCGCCCCAGGCTGCCCCTGCAGCACCAGCCAAGAAAGTATCTGCCTCGCTGGTCAATAAATAATGGAAACACCCATTTTTCACCAGCTTACCTGCAGAGTGCGTGGTCCTCGGGGCAGCCGCTGCGGTTTTCAGAGACTTCGACAAGAGCCACCTTCTCAGGATGGCTTGTTTACAGCCCAGCAAACTGCCCGCAGTGCAAGGTCTAAGTGCCAAGGGCAGCGGGATCAGAGCCCGCCCACGGGCAACGGGGCCAAAGTCTTTGCTTTGGACCCAGGGAGGTGGAGTCCCCCATGCCGGACCCTGCATGCCGCTGGCAGCCAGCCCCAGAGTCGCTCCTTTGAAAAGAAAATGGGGTCACCACGGTCCATGGCAAAAGGCCATCATTGACACTTGTCACCATGGTGACTGTTGGCTGCCCTGACAGGTCCTGGCGGATGGAGACATGGGGACAGGACTCCCCAGCCACCGGATTCCTGTGGGATCTGGGAAAATTGGATGCTTTGGTGTTGATTTTCGCGTGGCAGGAGAGAAACGGCATTGCCTCCCTCCTGATAGACCCCAGGTGCTGTGGTGCCCAGCTTCCCCCTCTTAGGGGTCAGATGGCTTCGTTTCTCCTTTCTAAGCTGCCTTTCCCTTCACAAAACCCACAGCTTTGGGTTCTGGGCTGAAAAGTCAGGTTTCTGTTGGTGCGGATACCATTACCAGCAGCGGAAGCAGCCCTGGAAGCACAGGCGGTGCCTGGGCAGAGTTGCTACAATTAGGGATTTTACTGTGCCTAATTATAAGAGAGGTGACGAGGATAAAAGAAATAGGAACTCACCTCCCGCACAGTCAAGTTGCAGACATGTCTCTGGAGTCCCGGGCCCAGGGTTGCAGCCATGCAGCACGACCCACCACAGTCGACGGGAATTAGGTCCCACGAAAGGCAGAGGAAAAGCGTGGGCAGGTGTACGCCGGCCTGAGCAGAAGGATGCTTTATCCCGAGAGGTCAATGGGGATGGTGCGGGAGGGTCAAGTCTGCAGTTCATAGGGCTGGAGCACCTGGTACCTTTAATGCTTGGTAGCGGAGCACCACTCGCATTTCCAACCCCGAGCATCATTGCGGGGCTGCCGTCCTGCCTCCCGCCGCCGGGCAGGACCAGCAGCACCAGCGAGTGCCCGACCGCATCCAGGCTGCCTGGCTGCCTCCCGAGGGTGGCAGCTGGCGAAGCCACGGCTCGGGATCCCGCTCTGGATGCCATGAAGGAGGAGGCCCGTCCGCCTCGTGTGCTGCCTCATCATCGCATCCTCCCAGGGGTGCTGCCAGGAGAAACCCCCTGGGGCAGAGGGTGTCCAAGCCCCGGGCACCCAGCCTCTTGGAGCCCAGGGTGCTTTGGCACAACGGCTCTTTGCAGCGCGGCGGGGACGGAGGGGGAAAGGCAGTCACCCAACGGCCTGAATTATTAAGGGCTTTACATACAACCAGCAAAGCCTCTTACACTAATTACCCCATTACTCGTCCGCCTCTTGCTTTTGGCACCGCTGACCCCTCGCACTTTCCTCCGTCCGGTTTGAAGGATGCCCCCGGCCGCCGCGCCCCGAAGTCCCCCAGGGGCTTTCGGGGTGAAGCCCCGACCCCACCGCCACGCCGCGGGGCGCTGGGGACCGCGACCCCCCCCGCCCCCCCC
>WAAD01029192.1:288882-343421 GCA_013389945.1 Fregata magnificens | reverse complement strand
CGGTGCCTGGGCGACGTCCCCGTGCCGCGCTGTCCCTCGCTGCGGCGCAGCCTGCGCCGTGCTGCCGCCCTCTCCTTCTTCTCAGCTCTCCTGCTCCGGAGCCACGTACACGCCGCTTAACCTGCTGCCCCTGTAATGCTGTGCTCCGCGCATCCCTGCCCTGCCGGGACAGGCGCCCTGCGTGTCCCAGCCCTGCTGCACGCCCCCTTCGCTCTTGTACCCCAGAAGCGCCTTCTCCTGCCTCTGCCCAGCCTTGGGCTTCTGTCTTCCTTCACTGCAGCTCCCGCATGCCATCCAAACACAGCTGCACCCTCCAATTTCTTCTTCCCCGTGCATCCCTTTTTTCCTCCTAACGCGTGTCTTTTGTGACCCCCAAAGACAGGCCCGGTGTTTCCCTGCATATCCTCCCTCTGCATCCCTTTCCCCCCACCACCCCCTTTCCTTTGGTGCTCGCTGCCCTTGGCTTCGCTCTGTCCCTGCTCCCGCCAGGTAAGCAATCCTATTTGTCACCTGTCAGGTCCCTGTGACTCCCCCGATTAGCCGGTCCGATAGGGGGGAGGCGGGAGGGGGACGGTGCTGCGAAGCTCACAGGTTCTCCCCCGCCCAGAGGGGCCGCGGGGGTTCCCTTTGCACGGCCCTCGCTGGAGACCTGACTCATCCCTTCCTTTCGCCGACTGTTTTGCCGTAGATCCATGTCGTGTGGTTTGGGCTCCCAAGGCTGCAGGGACCCGGTGTTTGTATTGAGAAACTTGGAGACAAGACTTGTGCTTTTCCGAGGATTTTTCCAAAGGAATTTTGCTGGGTTCTGGTTTAGACAGAGTCTTAAACAAGATCTAGTGGCTACCTGATCTACACAGATGTAAATGAGCTGTAACCCTGTTGCAGGCAGTGGAATTAGACTGGATTTAACTAGTGCAGGTGGGAGAGGAGTCAAAGCAGTATGCCTCTCACCTTGCTATGTACATCTGCGTTAGGCATTGCATTGTGTAGGAGCTCTGAGTTCACTATTATTTTTTCAGTGGGTTGACCATATGAGTCTCCCTTTCCCGCTTGAAAATGTTGCCCCAAACTTGTCACCTGGTTTTGTCCATGCCAGGGCACTTCTGCCACTGATGTCCGTGGCTCAGGTGTACATTGGTGGCTCCCAGAGGAAGACATCAGCTCCCATTCTGTTTGAGTGGTCCCTTCTGGCATGAAATACAATAAAACTATAAACCGTCCTTTTCCAAATTCAGCGTGTTGTTTTTACAAAGTTAACTTCAAAGAAAAATCCCATCAAAAAGTGCCAGCCTGCTCCCTGATCTTTTATGATCTTGCTTGCGAGGCAAATCAGGGCTCTTTGGGGCTTTTAGCCTATATGAATAATTATTAGAAGATTTTTTTTTTTTAATGGAAAATGATGACCATACGTCCTTGCTAATTGTGAGTACGTTGCTGCAGCCTCTCTTAACTCGTGAGCCTGAAGGAATTTATAAAATGGATGCTGCTGCCTGCAAGAGGCTTGCTGCCGTGTTAACATAGCATGCCGTAGATTCTTAGGAGGAGAGAGTAGTTCATACACACTTGCAAACTTGCATGCAGTTCTTATCTCCGCTGCCACCTCCCTTCCACACCGCCTCCTGCTCCATGCTGGGTCCTTCGGCCTGGCAGCACTCTGCACAGTCCCCGGGGAGGGATGCAGATGTGGCTGGTGGAGGTTTGGCCCCGGTGCTGGTGGCTGTGCCGTAGTGGGATCCACGGTGCTGGCGAGCGGCTGCGGGTCCATGGCATCATGTGCGCGGTGCACTGTAAAAACCTGCCAGCTCGGGAGGATGCTCTGGCCAAAACCAGGCAGAAGCACTCAGCGTGGCAGACAGCGACCTTGTTTTGGTTTTACTGCAGCTTTTTAATAGAAAATACAGGGAGAATTGACTTTGAAAGCAAGTCAGCTTCTGCAAAAGATGAGACTGGAGCAGATTCAGGGGCCGGCTCTGCTGTGGAGCCTCAGCTGATGAGAGTCATGACTTCACAGTCACGTTTGTTTAAAAAGGAAAAAAAGTTTTTCTCCCCTTTGTTGCTACGTGACAGACCCAAACAAACAGGAGGATGACCTTACAAAGGCCAAAATCCTGCCAGACTTTCCCAGGGCTGGGGGGATCTGCTGGCGGGGGGCACTGGGGCTCAGGGTATTCCCAGGGCTTTGCCTGCTGCCCCAGCCAGGCTGGCTCTGCAATGCCACTGCAGTGTAAACAGACTAAAAATAGCAATGGTATGCTTTTTGCCATCAGCTACAGTCATTTTGGATGGGATTTGTGTGCCTCTTTTCCTCCAAATGGCTATATTTCTCATGTCTGGCCTGCGTGGTTGCATTTGGGGTTTTTTTCCTGGCATTACTTGGTTCTCACAGGTTGTAAACAGAGCGGCTCCCGTGTGCTCTGGCCTCCAGAGTCTTAACTTGGAGGGGCGGGGAACAGCCCAGGTCCTACACACACAAAACTTCAACCTTGAACATTTTACATGAAATTATTTGCTTATTTTTTACTTCTACAAAACCACCTGGAAACAAGTAACCCTTACGGTGGCCCTTATTTGATGTGGGTTTTAAACAATGTTGTAGTAAATAACAAAATGTTCCCTGAATGTTAGTGCTGATGGAGCATGATTTCTACAAGGTTTGTGTCCTGCCAGCTTCATTAGGCTCTGGTGTCTGGTGTGTTGCAAGTTTGAAGGTTTTCCTACTGCAGGGCGATCTGTAAGATCCCTGCTTTGCTTCTTGGGTCCGAACCATCTCCCCAGTGCAACATTGCCCTCTGAGGGGATGCTCCTGGCCCTTTCTCTTCCGTCTACTTAGGCAGGACCAAAGGAGGAGAATTATCTTTGAGCCTTTTTTTTTTTTTGGTCAGCTCTGGATGCAATTAGTCCCAGCTCTGTTTTTCTTTTAATATGGAATTTTGTCCAGAAGCTAATAGAGAAGTTGAAGGAAGTGGCTGGAAAGCACGGCAATGTGAAAATATTTCTCTCAGAAAGTAGGTTTAAGTCAGCTAGCACGCTTCTGTTTTAAGGAGAGTAAATAAAGTTTAAGGGCCAGTAATGCCACCTGAGCAGCCAGATTTGCTTCCAGGGGGACTTTCCAGCAGTGTCCAGTGGAAAAGTGGCTGGTTTAATGCATGCCTGCCATCAAAGAAGTGTGTTTATCAGGAAGGCAGCAGATGTAGGACTTGTTGATGACTGGGCAACCAGGTGGGCATCGTCCTAGCCTCAGGACACGTCTTCTGCCAGCGTCCAGATGGAAGTGGCCTCGTTGGTGAGGTGGCAGCTCAGAGACGGCAGAGCGGCCCTGCCGGTGTGTGCAGTGGAGCTCCACATCAGTGCCAGGTTGGGGTTCAGGTGCTGGAGGTTGAGGCTGTCCCAGCTGGGCAGTTTTGGCTGCATCCACTGGAGGGCACTTGTGTTGTCACTGCGCACCCTGAGTTACAGCATTAATTTGTGCCCAGCTCTTCGTTAGCACTCTTTCGCTTGGAACGGGTTCTGCCCTCACGTGTGCGCTCAGTGGGAGCGATGTGTGCGCGCTGTCAGTGACGTCGAGGTTGGCGATCTTCAAACCGATCTGCGCTCTAGGACCAGCTTGCAGGATTAGGACCTAATAGCTTTAAAATCCCCGTGAGCCCCTTTGTCACCCGGCACCGGGTGCTGATGGCATATATGGCCAGGGAGCCTCGTTTATCCCTGGCCTGGAAAGAAGCAGCCCATGGAAAGCAACCACCCAAAAGCTGTTATTGCAGGGATGGTTTTAAAAAGTATGGGGATTTTTTTTAAAGTTGTAGTATGGAAACAACCAGCAAGTAACTTTCTCTGTATCCTTCTTTTCTCCCCTCAGCTGGAGGTTGGCAGTGATGAAGAGCGTAAATTAAATGTGAGGTAAGCAGAGCTATTTGGCTCTAAACATCGTTTCCACTGTTGTTAATTGTCTGCCATGTAGCTGAGTCCTGATTCCACGCAGGACTCTGGCCTCGAGCATGTACGCTTGCCTGGAGGGGATTGCATGGTCTGCAGAGAGCTAAACACTGGGGATGCTCTCTCTGCCTTACCAGTTTAGTTTTGAGATGAGTATTTAATGAACTGAAAACATAAAAGAGGGTTTGTGGGGTTTTTTCCTGGTGGGAAGAAACTGGAAAATTGCTCGTCAGCTCTGGCTGCAGCACTTAACTGTTATCGCAGCATCTGCCTCTGCTGCTGCTCTCTGAGGTTGGGGCGCTGGGTCAGGAAGGGGGTACGCTCCTAGGGTGGGTAGGGGAGAGCTCTGCTTATTCCTGGGTATTATCCATCAGGAGTTTGATTCCTTTGATACTGGGGTTGTGTAGAGCCGCTTTCTTCATGCGAGAGGCGGGGAAGGGGCTGAGATATCCTGCTGGAGAGGTGAAAGGCTTCTCTTGCTGACATCGCGCAGAGATCAGAAGTAGTAACGATAGAGCTAGTTTGGTGGGACCCTGGGCTAATGGGACTCTGAGTAATTATGTGGGTTGTTCGCTCTAAACCCAGCTGTTGCAGACAGCTCTTGCCCTCTAACCTGTAAACCGCAATCCGAGAGATAAAGTGTAAAAATGCAACAATGGTTCAGCAGGCTTGGTCTCTTCTCCTTGTTACTACTTCCTACTGTAGTTATCCTGGTTTCAGGTAAAAGCAAAGCCACTCATGCTGCTGCTTGGAGTTCAATCTTGTTTCCATCGCGTTTTATGCTTTGAGACCTACTGTTGCAGAGATATGAAACTGAGACACTGGTGGCAGTGGGTTTTCTGTCGCAGTCTGATGGAGTGAGACTAGGACAAAGTGGAGTTGATTTGAAGCCTGGTTAACCTTGTGGTTTTAGGAGCAGCAAGTAGATGTTAGGGTATAGACTGTCTTTACCCTGCAAGTAAAGTCAGAGAGCAGAAAAGCAAAGTTGCTCCAAAGTTGCCATTTCTGTGTCCCAGGGGTGATTTGTCATGGCTGCAGCCCGCCCGGCAAGCCTGGCGTTCGGTAGCTGTCCTGCTTGCGTGCACGCAGGTCGGAAGTGTATGTTTGATTGTTGTGTGGTCTCCTGTGTACGGACATTTAATGGCAGTCTGTAATGTCATTCGTTAGCTTATTTTCTGGAGAATGTGTTTTGTATCGGTTAAAGCAAAATTCAGGATTCCTGGTTCTGCTCCCAGCTTGGTTGTGGGCTTATTGTATAATTCAAGGCTCAAGCAAGAACCTGCTGAAGTCAAGAATAGCAAAGCATCCTTAATTCTTGTGCTTTTTCCCATGTTGTATTGAATAGTAACACTTAACCAAGCAGTATGATAGCCTCTTCTTTTGTGTATATGTTTCTTGTGCTGAAAGAGGAAATACAGCTTTATCCCTCTTCATTACAAATGAACTCAATGACAAGGTACAGATAAATCGTTGGGAGATCATTGGTTTTGTGGCTACCTTTGGTCTGTCTGGCCTTTTTGCAAGCCAGGCACGTACATCCATCGCTGACCAGAGCAATCGTGGGAGTAGATGTAGTGAGACTGCGCTTAAAGGCTGATACTTTTCTACTGGCTGCTGAAAAATGCTGCAGCGCTGACTTTAGATACTGAGATCCCAAGAGCTTCCTCTGTCCTTCAGTCTCTTGGGGCTGCTCTTCCGTATACGATTTTCAGGATAAGAATCTGGTAATTAAACCACTAGATAGACCTCGAGAATAGGATGGCTCTTGTGCAGAGCCTTTGCTGTGCTCAGGGGGAAACACCGCCAAGGACTGAAGAAAATTTGTGGCCCTAGTGTGGACACAGCATAGATGACAAATGAAGCTCCTCTCGCGGGGAGGTGGGTAGATCCTGTCCCCTTCCTGCCAGCAACTGCTCTGGATCAATTCGCTGAGACTTTACCCAGTGCCCATGGGGTGGCAGAATTGTTCAACTTCATTCTGTTGCTTCTCCAACAGCTGAGTTCAGGTCTCCTCTGAAAAAAACGCAGGAACGGGTTATGATGGTATTTGTGAATCTTTAAATCCTGGTCTAGCCTTGGTGGAGTCTTGGGTGACAGCTGTGCTTTGTCACATGTGCCCTGAGTGCAGGGGTCGGCAGCCCAGCACCTGACTGTGCAGACCTCAAAGATCCTAATGGTTAGAAAAAGGAAGAGTTGTTGGAAACAAGACCCCATCTTGCTGCCAGCTCAAACTGCGTTACGTCAATACAGGATGAATGTGCTATTACACGTTTATGACATAACTTACTCATCCGCTTGCTGAACAGATTATTTTCTTTCATTCAAAAAAATTCCAGGATTTTCATTCGAGACTGCATAGTTGGATCTGGTTATATGAGCTATCTGATTTTTTTTCTTGGAGGAATGGGTCTGTATCATGGTTTTATAACCAGCCACATGTCTTGCTGCTCTCTGGTCTAAGAGCAGCAGATCTTCCTTACGGTTCTTGTCATTCCAAAATGCTTTTTTTTTTTTCTGTTTTCTCCCTGAAACAGCTTCTACCCTAAAATAGACCGAGGGGACATGTTCTAGGTTCAGCTTTTCTTTCAAAGATATTGTTGCTGTCTGCATTTTCGTAGACGTTAATGTGCTTTAAAGTCTTCCTTTTCTTTCACTTTCCAAAAGTTTTGCAGAAGCCTCGATAAGGTAACATCGATGCTGTTTCCAGCAGACAGTGAGGAGTCCCTTTTGCTCCCCGGTGGGTAAAGATTCATAGCAGAAGAAAAAGTAAGGGCGCACAGACTCAGATCTAACAGCCCAGTCGGGCTCAGTGCAGCTGGTGCAGACAAAAACTTGCGTGTCTGGTTCTCTGCGTTATCTGTGTCTGCCGAAATCTTCCTTTCTGAATGCCGATCAGCCATGGGATGTTGTGGCTTGATCCCTTTTTTTCCCCTAATGATGCAGCATGCCCAGAGGACCTTGAGACATCTCACCCAAATCTTAATAAAACTGCTGGCACGGTTATGTCAAGTCCATGGGAGTATGCATGAGCTTAGAGTTAAGCACAACCTTAAGTTTTACAAGATCAGGATCCACTGAGTTCAATGCGAGCCTTGTGTGCACAGTGCCTGCCACCTTATCGCAGAACCACGTTGTGCTCTTTTAGCTCAGAGCAACCTCAGACAAGATGCTATCAAGTGCGGGGGAGACTGAGAGCAGAGCTGAGCTCTTTTCAAGCAGACTGCTCTGGGAGAATGGGGTATGTGCAATTTTTCCTACACTGCTTTTTGGTGCAACCCGATTGACTTTCATCACTCACCGTTGGTTGGCTCTCTAGCACCAAGTCAAAGGAGATGTTTTACAAAGGCAGTCATGTTGTGAGTGTTGGCTGTTTCTCAGATGCGGTTGGCAAACGCAGCAAGATAATCACTGGTTTTAGTTACAAACACAAGTAAGTTTGTTTAGCCAGTCATTCTGTAATCTTTGCCATTCTTGGCTCTCCAATCGCAATCTGAATGCGGTCAGAAACAGGGCGGGATGAGTGTTTTCGGGCATCTTCTGCAGGGAGATGGAGGTTGAACTGCTGCAGAAGGGCCTGGGAGTTAGTTGTCTCCAGCCCCTCTGCTCAAGCCTGAAGATCATTATGGAAAGAACTGTTCTTGTTGGGCACCACTAAACCCAGTTTTAAGAGCTGGCAAGAGCAGCTGTGGGAGGTAAAGGTTTTCAGGATTGGGCTTGTATACATTTACAGAGTCTTTTAATGGCATATGCTGCTCTGCTGCCTCTACGTGCTGCATGGCCACAGCCGAGCGTGAAGTGGAGACCCTGCGTTGAGAGCGCTGCCTGGAGCATCCAGTGTCCTGCTGAACAGAGAAGTGGTAGAGGAAGAAGAGGAGGCTGGAGGTCTTCCTCTCTTTGCTGATGCCATCCATCCTGTGTACCTTGCCAAGTTGCTTAATGTTCCTGAGCCCCTTTCTTCCATCTGCAGCCCGGCAGATGACTATTGGCTCATCTGAAACACCCAGAGTAAAGTGTTAGGTCTGTGTGGTTTTATTCAGTGTTAAAACCTTTCAGCTGTAAGAGTTGTACAGCTGTTGAGCTCTGAGGAACCTATGGTTATTTGTGATTGGTAGAAGGCATCACGTCCCTCTTGCTTTCCACCTCACTTACTCGCCTTTGTGTTTTGCATGATGACGTGGTCGGGAATGAACGTGCTCTGCCACACTGGTTTGATAACCAGCTCTACAGTTCCTTTAGTTACTGCTTTTTTGTTGTAGTTCAATGAAGGAAAGTAGTCTTATCTTTTGAAGGTAGTAGAGTTACACTGGGCATTGGTTTGACTTGGTTTTGTGTTCGCTGCAGGAATTAGGTGGAGCCCTCAGGTTGATGAAAACTCCCTTTGCAGCTCAGGGATCAACAGGAGGAGTAATTGCTGCAGACAGACTCTTTACAGAGCATCATCCCAGCTGGCATACACCAGAGGGCTCATTAGAAGGAAGCTGTTTGGTTAAAATAACTGTAGTAAACCAGATTCCTCGCTGGCGCTACGGCTGGCCTCTTCCGTATGGAAGCTCGAAGAGCGAATGCAACTCCAGCCCACTGTTCAGGCTCTTCTCTGTGCAGCTGCATGTTTGCTCTGCACAGCTCTCCTTCTGCACTGCCCTGAGTGCCCACCATGGCTGGGGATGTTTATACGTTATACTTTATTGTATATTATATTTTAACACACAAAAAATTATTTATTAACACCTTGATCTGTAACTTGTTTAGGGATTTATGAGCATGTTTTGCTGGAGGCAGCATTGAGTGAATAGCTTGTATCCGCAGCTTTGAGTGGCTGTGTTTATGGTACTGGGAAGGTGCACGGGGCTGGGGGTGCGCCGGGGCAGTTGTCTTGAAGATTTATTTGTGGGGACAGCGGCTCATTACACACTTGACAAGTCCTGCTCGCTACAGTATTTATTGTCTCCCGGTTATTTGGTGGGAGATCTTGGGGCAGAAGTTGCTGACTTTATTAACTGTTCAAAACAGGACGCTGAATCACATCCTGGCAAGGCTGCAGCATCCTGCCTTAGCGTGCTCCGTACAATGGAGAGGCAAATTCACAGGCTCGTGACCCTCGGTAACTTTCTGGCCTGTAGGTGTGGCCATGGAAGCTGATGGAGATATAATTAGGCCTTTACATTTTGTGGTGGGGTGTGTGTGGACGTTCAAAGCCCATGGAGCCGAGGGAGCATGCACTTATTTGACACTAACTTAAGATCTAGCCTTTCCAGGAAACTGTTGCTGACTTGAAGTTGAGCAACGCGAGGAGTTTACTTGGATGTAGGTAGAGTAACAGCCAGCGGCCTGCCAGTTTGAAGATGTGGTGACCAGACCCTTTTTGGAACTGTATATAAATCTCCTTTTTTTTTTTTTTTTTTTTTTCATGAAACCTCAGCAGTTTGGCAAAACCCAAAACAACTGGCCCTGTTATCAAAGGTACTGGCTTTGCACTGAACATTTTTTTTCTGTAAAAGGCCAGTGTGGTTACTGTTTATTTAGGTCTTAGAGCTGGGTCAGAAAAATATTTTGGTTCCAAATGCCTCTTGATTTTAAATACCTTAATCTTTGATAATCGGTTGCCAAGATCTGTGAGTCAGGGATTTCTCATACAAATCAGAGCTGTGGTCTGCCTGACAAGTACTCTTAAGATGTTTTTGGAGACTGTGAAATGGACAGAACACCTTCATAGGCATGGCTTTGCTTTTAATGAAGAAAGTGTTGAGTTTTTTATTTCCCAAACATTTACATATTCCTCTGCTGCATTTGAATCCCTGATGCAGAATCACTTTACTGCTACACAAAAAAATTGGAAAGCAAAATAAGCCAAAAATAAGCCCAGCCTCAAATGGATTAGGATGCAGACTGCATCCGTTAGTTGTTTAGGTTTATCTAGGATCAGAAGGACTCTGCTCTGCAGAGCTTATCTTCCCTCTCTGAAAGTTTTAGAGTTGCAGTCCAGGCAGAAGTCAACAGTGTTGAGCTTGTGCAGCCCAGACAGATCTGCGTCAGCTCTCCATAACGTAAGGTATGAACGTCCGTAACCAGAGCGTGAACTGGCAGTGGTTAACGGCTTTGCTGGAGCTGCTTGTGTGCATAGACATCTTCCCCTTGCAGCCAGTGCAAAGGTTTATCTTCTGCCACAAGAGAGGTAGGTTTCCCTGCCTCCTTCCTGGGACAGGAGCAGGAACACAAACCATGCCTGCGGAGCAGCCGTGGAGTATGCTGTGTGTTTGTACCCACCTCGGCTGGTCCTCACCATTGGTATGTCAAGGTATTGCCCATTGCACCCAACTCTCCCCAAAGTCCCAGTACTGACCTAACATTTGTTGTAGAACCCGGAGTCTGTGCCTGAAGCTCATCTCACTAGCACAGAGACCCTGTGCAAAGGGACTCGCCAGACTGACAAACCTGCCAATACCACGCCAGCTCACCTATGTTTCTTGAAGAAATCCTTGCTGTAAGAATCGCTAGTGAAGGCAGCTGCTGGGGGATCTGTGGCAGTGTGCTGCTGACCGCTGGGCAGAAAACCTCTGGGGCTTAGCATTGGCAGCCAAGGCATCCAGAAATGCAGGGAATGGGACAAAATGTACCTTTCAGATTTTCCAGAAAGCTGCCAGGTTGCTTGTTTGCCCTGTCTGCCATCCAAACATCACGTCCAACACTCGCATCCCTGCGGAGGCTGCTGCCTGTGGGGCTGCTCACAGTGTGCCTGCGTGTGGGCATCTCCCTCCCAGCCCTGTAAAACTTCTTGGACTACAGATGTCTGCTTCTCTCCACAACAGCGATTCTGCTTGTAAAAGATGGGTTTGGAGTGGAGGGGAAAAAGAAGGATGATCCTGAGGTTTTTGCCACCACTTTTCTGTCTTGAAGTAGCTTTGCCCCTGGCTGGCAGTCTCCTAATTTCTGGGGTGCGCCTCCTCCCTGTGGGGTGCTGGCTGCATACCCTTGGGGGAGCTGGGAAGGCAGGCTGCAGTCTAGCTAAACACTAGAGGGGGAATCGGGGTTGAGCTAGAACTTTTCTCGCTCTGCTTTTACCCCGCATGATCCATCTAGATTTATTTTATTTTATTTTTACACATTACCAATGTGTCAAGTACTCCCTGGTCTCTGCTGCCTTTTTTGGAGTCATTCTGAAACCCAGCAGCTAAGCTATTTTTTGGGTTGCTGTGCCACCGCTGCCTGTAGGGTTCTCAGTCGTGCTTCCTGTGGTGGTGTCTGTGTCCTGGCTGACCTTCGCACATGCTGCCTGGAAGCTGCTTTCTTAATCCTTGAAACTATTATTCACCTTCCTTTTCTTTTCCAGCGGTGCTGTTGGAGAGTTTCCACTTGTTTCTCTGGCCTGTCTCTGGAAGACACCGCTGAGTGGGTGAAGTGGGGTGACTTAATAGAATAGTTTAAAGGATTAAAACAATGAGTTGACGGGAGGAATGCAGGAGGATTGGCCGATGTGCTGACAGCTTGGCTGGGGAGGAGGACGGGAGCAGGATCGGCTCCCACCCAGGAGTGCGGGCAGGAGGCTCTGCCTTTGATGTGCCCTCCATGGCAGGAGCCTGGGGGCTGGCATTGTCCCACCTCTCCTTGAGCTTGGACCATGGCTCCGAGACACCTCCCCAGCACTCCCGGGCTTGTGGTCTGTCGTCCTCCTTACCTGCAGTCACAGAACAACTATGGCAGTGACGTGGCAAAAACAACATCCAAAAAAGTAACTTGTAGGAAAACACAGGGTGTCTTTTGGGTCATTTAGTGTGCGGAAAGAAGGGAGCCAGTGTTTTGGGAATAGCTGGCTTCCCTCAGACCGCCAGGGTGCTGCATGGCAGAGGGTGCACTAGGCTGGAAAATGGCATTGCTAATGCTGGGACCTCTGTATGTGCCTCTCATGCTTCCCTGTGCTGGCTGCCACCTTCCCTAGCCTTGCCCTTTGAGTCCGTGAGTCTAGGCAAGCGTGAGCCGCTCCATGTAGCTGTATGGAGAAGCATTGCTCAGCCCTCGCCGCAGGGTGGGCGGTCGTCGGGCTGCCACAGAGGGCTGGGGTCAGTCCCCAGGCGCATGCTGAGGCCACAGATGCTGGGAGTCACTGTAAGGTTAATACTCCTCTCCTAAGAGTGAGAGAAAGGTTTCTTCTTCATAGCAGCTGAACGGGCAGTCGTGCAGGCTGAGGTTCGGGCACGATCTGGCCCCAGCCTCCTGAGACAGCGGCTATCACAAAAATGACATCATGTTTCGGTGGGAATCTCAGAAATGCTCGTTGCGACTCAAACCGTTAGTTCCAAGCGCATCGCATAGCTGAGCAATGCTGTGATCAGCCTCGTGCCTTTTTGAACTCTGCGATTAATGGGATGAGCAAAAAGGATTTCTTCTTCCTTGTGAAACAATCTCCTATTTTATTTGGCTTTTCACCATCCAAGTACTAGGGATTCCTAGAATTTTCTCTTTCCTGGCCATTTGGGAGCTGTTCTGCTAACTTACTTTGCGCAAGTCTGCTGGAACGGGGAATGATCCTGCTAATTTGTTTGCTTCCCTCTTCCTGCCCTTCCTCTTGGATGGTTTATCCGAGCTGCTCCCGCGTTGCCTGCAGGCACAGCCCGGGTCATGCTCTGCCCTTGGAGCTGTGTGCTGCCCCAGCATGTGGTACGCATGGCTGACCCGGTTCGGCTCCATGAGGAGCTGGGGCGATCACTGCTTACGCCTGATGCATCACTCACCCGGTGCGCAGGAGCGGCTGGAGGCACATCATCAGCAGTCTATTTATGTTAGGAAATTAGCTTTTGTGGGCTTCATGATTGATTTCATTTTTTTCTTTTTCCTCTTTGTGCTCGAGGAGCGTTTGTATGTGGCGTTGTGAATGGCCCGCAGTGTCTCAAACCCTTCTCAGCATTCTTGCGCTGTGGATGTGGCCCACGCCTTTCAGCTGAACAATACATGCTCAGACTCCCCTTTTGTTGCTGTGCTGCTAAAAACACGAGAGCGAAGCCTGCCGGGTCTTCCTGCCTGCCTGACCATCTCGCTCGCCTTTGAAATAGGTGGGGAGATGTTTGCCCCTGCGGCAAGGCATTACAAGACACACACAACCCCGCCCCCTCTCCGCAGCGGCCGCTGCGGCCTGGTCCCCTTGCAGGCAACTTTTTGTCGTTGCATGATGGTGCCCTGGCTGCCTCTGAGGAAGACAAGATGTTCTCCGTGTGTCTGAAGGAACACCAGACCTTGCTGTGGTTCGCAGCACGTTTTGGGTTTCTTCTTGGGGTGACTTGTCTTCAGCTCGGGAAGTCTGAGAGTGATGACTTTTTATAGCCCATCAAAGCCGCACCCTAACATAGCCATGAGTATGGAAAGAGCTTTCCTGCCTCGAATTTTTTTGTAATAAAATAGTATTTCAGAAGACAAACATTTCCAAAAGTTGCCCTGAAGGTAGCTGCCTCCGCCTGAGATGCATCACAGAGGTTGCAGCAGAGGCGGAGCACACCAATCCAAGCGATGCTGGCAGCTCTCGCCAACTTTAGCAGGTGTACTGGACACCTGCAGTTCTGATCACAGGTCAGTTTATCTGGATATCACAAAGTCTACGTGTGTATGCAATAGCACTTTGTTTCAAAACAGCATTGCATGTGTTGAAACAGGGTCTTTCCTGGTCCTGCTGCGTGGGGAGCACTCTGCTCGTCCTTCTGCACGGCAGCCCACTCCGTGTTGAGTTAAGCAGGGATGGTCGTGGCGATACTCTCAGCAGCTATATTTGTAAAGGTGTTTCCTTTATGTTTCATTTAATCTTTCTGTGTCTCTGGACTCTGTGTGACTGGTGTGTGACACAGAGCAAATGGCACTTGGAAACACACAAAGCACTGTTTTTTAAAAGCATGAGTAATGGCCTTGCTGCTGCTTCTAAAGGCTATCATTTCTGTTTCTCAGGTTGTACAGTAGCATGTGAGTGAGTAGCTTTGAAGTTCATTTTCCCTGGTGCTGTTTTGTGTTGCTCAGACCCCTTCCGAAGGCCCCTTTCTTGGTCAGGAAGCGTTATCTGATGTACCTCCTATCAAGCCAAAGCAAGCAGTCAGTGTGCTCTAATTGTCGACTTGGCTTGGGAAACAGGGGCCGCGCAGCTGCCGCCTTGTCTTCCTGCTATTCCTCTCCCCGCATCTTCCTTTCTACTTGATGTGCTTGTTTCCAGTTTAGTTGATGTTGCTATTTTGGTATGACTGCGTGATGGCCCTCTGGCTTGCTGCAGCGGTGCCCTGTCTTAAAATCCACCCTCTGGCACGTCAAGGGCCTGGCCGGGCTGCGGGAGCATCCAAGGGGACGGGCTCGGTCCCCAGGCTGCGGCACCGCGGTGGAGGGGTGCACTGGGGAGGCCCCTCTCCGCGTTTCATGTTCTTGCTTAATTGCCTTGAGATGGCTGGGCTTTTTCCAGACTGAGCAGAAAACAGGGGGGAGAAAAGGGGAGAAAAATCAGTTTGCTTCCTCCTTATCAAAGGGGCTGTGGGAAAGGGAAGTGTGTTTAATTTTGTGGAGCTTGGGAGGCCTGTTTTTTTCGTCACTTTATCAGTTTGGAAACGTTTTCAGCAGAAGATGCCATAAAACCCAAGGAACTGGGAGACACTACCATGTTGATGCCTTTGTAAAATTGTCACCAATTTTGAAAGAAGTAAATATTGCTTTTTTTTTTTCTCCCTAGAACATGGACCTGGTTGCAGGAGGGCAGCTCCTCCGGGCATGGGGAGAGGTCTGCATGCAGTGGGTAGGAAGGGCAGGACAAGCATGTCTGCTCCTAACCATGGCGTTGATGGATGCTTGGGTGAGGGGGTGTTCCTGCTCCAACGCTGCAGTCTGGGCAGTCTGCTGTCAGATAAGCCCAGAGGCCATCGCTGTCCCCCGAGTGCTCTGGCTCAGCCCTGATGGATAGATGACCTTCTCTGCCCCCGCACCACGCGTACGTTTTGTTCCATTAATGAGGGGGAAATTAAGAAACTTAATTTGACAGAGATTTAATGCCCGGAGGGCATGATGGTGTGGCCCTGTGCCTGGGCAACGCTTCATTGCAGAGCTTTTCTGGAACGTGGAGCTCTGTGCCTGAGCTGCACAAGCACATGACAGGTCAACAGCGTGGGAGTTGCTCAAGATAAAAGGTGAAAGAGAAACGGAGAAAGCTTCAGGTGGGAGCACATATCTTGAAAGGACATCTGGAATATTATCTCTTTGGGAGAGGAGGATATAACTTAAATGTAATGGCCAGGCAGGGGTGAGCTCTGGATGTTAGCTGAAACAAGCTTTGACCCATCAGGTACACGTGCCACGGCGCTGGGCTGCTCCTGAGGACAGCCTGTGCCCGGGTGTGCGAGGAGCAGCTCCCCTCTCTGCTCCCTGAGCTCCGTGCTCTCAGACCTGCCTCTGGCTGGAGTGCGGGGCTGTCCGTATCCCCGAGGAAAATGCAAAGCAAAGCCAGGCAGAGTGGAAGTCTGCTCATGTTCATTACGTGAACTCAGCACTAAAATATGCTCTAAGAGTAGGAGCTGTAAGCAGGCGGATCTGAACAGCACTTGCACTAAGCGGGCTTCTCGGTTGTGATCAGCAGCAAACACAAAGATAACAAGTTCATTGTGGCTCCAGAAATAACGAGGGTCATTGCAGGTGTGGTGATAAGCCAGGCTCCTTGGGCATCCCGTGCACCAAGTGATCCTGTGGCAGTTCTGGGAGCAGCAGGGATATCTGGCCAGACGCAAACTCTGATGTTTCTGTCTTCTGTCTCTTTTAGCTAGATACTATTTTTTAATTCTTAGACTAGCAAGAGACTGCTGAATCAACCTCAGGCTTGTCTGTGTCTTCCCAGGGAAAGTGGTTTTCTCTCTACTAACTTCTGTGTATGGCTATTTATTTTGAGATGAGTTACGTAGCTGTAAGATATATTAATAGAGAGTTTTCTTGTATCCTGCAAGATGATTAGGTCTTATGTGAGATTTCCTGTTAAAACAGGGAACTCAAATACCCAAGGCATATGAGGTTTCTTCCTGGGACACGCCACAGCCTGAGCCACAATGGCAAAGCAAGCTGCTTAGGGAAAATTGTTCTGCGACTGGCAGCTGGCTTCCAGCTCACTCTGTCTGTCCAGTAACACGAGCAGCTCTGTCTCTTGTTACGAAACCCAGTGTTTTTAACAGATTGCTTATTGGCATTTGTGGACCCTGGGGGGGCAGCATGTTGTAACAATTAAAAGGCACTGCCTATTGTGTTCTTAAGCAACTTGAAATGTAATTGATGTGTGTTGCAGCCACGTTCTTCTGGAGCTTTCCCAAAGGGGAAGAAATATTTCCTTTTCAAGTTGAGCAGCAAGGAGCCAATGGATGGAGCAAGGGACAGTGAAGCAGGAGATGCTGGAGCCCGCTCTCAGCGGTGCTGTGGCCGTTAAGCACCCTCTCCTTGCCAGCCCCTGGGTGCCATCCGTCTGGGTGCAGAAGGGCCCCTGCTTTACAGACAGCAAAGCACCATAGCTGACTGTACGCTCCCACTGACACCCTCAGCATTTCCCAGATGCTTGTAAGCATAGGTTTTTACCCCCCTTAGGGGGTTAATGCTGTTAGTTTGGTAAGCTGTGGTTATGGAGTGGAAGGAGGACTGGTCTACAGCTGTACTGGAGCACCAGGGTCCTGGGGCTGTGGCAAAACTCACGGGCTCTGCATTTATTTGAGAGCCTGAAGTGACTCCTGTGAAGTAACTGTGCTGGTCAGGATTCCTGGAAGGGCATCCAG
This sequence comes from Fregata magnificens, assembly GCA_013389945.1. NCBI lineage: Eukaryota > Metazoa > Chordata > Aves > Suliformes > Fregatidae > Fregata > Fregata magnificens. Next base: position 326,733 of record WAAD01029192.1, on the reverse strand, counting down.
GGAATGGGTGGTTTCTGTTCTGCATGCCAGTCGGGCCAGGTAAAAATTGGACAAGAAAGCTGCTTCTTCCCCTGGTTAGGCTAGTGGTACTGGTGAGACGCGAGCGTGTGGTTATGGCTTATGCCTAGAGGAGGAATTAGTCAGGGCTCTGTAAGAAACAAGTCTTCAGTGAATTTGATTATAGCCGGCCACTAACAAATAAATACCAAGCCACCTGAAAGACTTTCTTGTTCAGCAGTAGCTCAGTAACTCATGAGTCACTCTGAAAATCAAACCGTGGTAGCTGTACAGTAAGTGAAGAAGCATTTTAATTTGCTAGCTAATGCCTTTGTCATATGTATATTATAGTGGTGGCATGCAGTGTTTTAACTGTGAAGAAACAAACCAGCATTAGTCGATACAATGCTTTTTATCTAGTCCTGTCCCAGGGAATATGGACTTTCTACAGTGACAGGCTGCTTTGCTTTGGGGTTGCTGATAGGCGCTGCATTGCCTTCAGAGCATGCGGGAGGAAGGAAACAAACAAACAAGTCTGGAGGAGGGAAATGATTAGACGAGCCTCAGCTGTTTTTTTCCCTTCTTGAATGGCCCTCTTTCATCAGGATATGTTAGGACAAGTGCTTTTTCAAGCCAGGATATCAGTGGAAGACACAGTGTTCTGTAAAAGTCATCCAGTTCCTGGGTAGCATCAACAGACGCGATTTCTCTGCTCCGCACAGAATATACGGTCAACCTTTTCTTTTCCTTCTTTTCTTTTTTTTTATGGGTTTAGAAGCAAAAGGATGTGAGTTTTACAGTTAGTTATGAATCTTTTCGAATTTACTGACTTTTGTCTGACTCTTGGGCCAGCACAATGCTTCTGCTGTTCAAAGAAAACCAGTCCAAATTAGTATGTATAAGCCACTCGTTTTTATGCTGCTAACAAATGCTGCTTGCTAGGGCATTTATCACTGCTGCCGAGGGTCAAAAGTTGGCGATGTTCTTTAACGATAGTTTTTTTCTGTTCTTTAGGAGATTTTTTTAAAAAGGTTGGAGTTTTAGTTGGTTACTGGAACTGCAGGATTTAAAAGGGTTTTTTAAAACTGGGTTGGAATATCGTGCCTTGCCTTTTTCTCACTTTTATTTTGTTAGCTGTCTTTTAGAGCAGTTGTATGAAGCGAGTGAGAGCAAAGAGTGTTCCTAGAGTGGAGATAAGGGATGGTGTTGGGTAATGTTGCTGTTTCGGTATCGTGTAAAATACAAACTTTTGCAAAGAGGCGCTTGGATGCGTTACCTCTGTATGGTGCTGTGCTGATCGTATGGAAATGGGAGCTTATGTGGAAATTGGGGAGCATGGGTAGTGCTGGGGAGGTACGGGCAGTCTGAGTCACGGCAAGCTGTGCTTTGTAATGTTAGTGCACAGTTTAGGAAACAAACATTTAAATTAAAAAGGAAATCTTGCTCTCAACAGGTTCTTTGGCTTTGTTTTCCGGTTCATTTCCATGCAGATGAATACACGGTGACAAAAATTTTGCTATGTGGGTTGTCCTTTTCCTGCAATTGCTTTCTGCTCCTGCAGCGCAGCTTTCTCATTTACCTGCAACTGGGAATATTCTGCTTTATTGTAAAACATTTCTTGACTGCAAGAGAGGAGAACATCAGGTGAGATGAACCGTGAGAGCAGGAGTTACTGATGCCTTTGGGAAGGAGCTCTGTCTCTTCGAAGGTTTTTCCTGCTGTAGAAACCCCAGTCAGTACTTTATTAGGGATAAAAGAATATCCTTTGGGATATTTTTTCCACTTTCCCAAAGAAATATTTCCCAAAATTCTTGGGACAGGAATACTGTGAATTATCTTCTCGTGTGTTATCTAACTATTCCCTTCCTCTTTCTGAAAAAAGATGAGTGTGCATGAAGCTGGTATCTAGCTGAATATCCTATACGTTGTGTTGGTGTCATGCTTTTGTGTAACTTCTGGCCTTTTTTAATGCTTTCCTGTGAGATCTGGTGTGTGAAGGAAACCAGACTCTTCCTGGCTCACTTATGGAATGAACCAAATTCCCTTTTTCAGAAATTCTTGCTGTTAGCTTGTGTGCCAGGCAGAGCAGAGCCGGCGTTTCGGATCACAAGCAAGCTCTGCGTGGCTCCTGTTCAGACACAACTTGCTAGCGAAGTGAGTGGTGAGTGCTAGAATACTGTGGGAGTGTAAATGGAGAAAAGCTTGTTTTAATTAGAGTGCAGTTGTCCTGCTGGCATTTTATTGATCTGATATATGACTTGGGGAGCCTGGAACCTAGGCAAAAATTTTAGTTCACTTTTTAAAAGCAGCTGAAATCTCAAATTTAAACCTGATCCAGATCTTTCTGGGAATTTTGCACCTTGAAGATTCAGTTGAAAAATGAGGAAGCTTTGCCTGGGAACCTTAGGTGTGTTCTCAGAGAAGGGAGAAGCTGAACTTGCAGCAAAAGCTGAAAAGACATGAAATTCCTGTCTGTGTTCACAAAAACACTAAGGTAGAGTGGAGCATTAGTGCTCACTTCTGCCCAAAGGCAAAGACCCCAGATAAAGTACAGAATAGACAAGTTCTGGGAGTAGTAACTCCTGTGGGATCATTTTCTGTAGCATAAGTAACTCCCATGTAGCACAATCTCATAATGGACCATTTATATTTGGTAGATAGCAGACAGTAATTAATGATGATCTATGTTTGGAAGTGTAGGGCGGCAGAAGATTGGGCTTTGTAACAAGGAATGTCTCTTGTGATGTTTTGAGCGGTGTAGGAGATGCAGTGTAAGCAGTTACTGTGGCAACTAAAAGGTAGCTTAGTAGATGTTGATTTTCAGCCTTGTGGGAAATGCTAACTTTACCGCTTATGTCCAAGTCTCTTTCTAAAATGCTCGCGAGTGCATTATGGTACTATGTAATTAGGCTTGTGCTGGTGCTTTCTGTAACTACTGATTTTGTTCAGCCTTCTCTTTAGTGATGTTCTGGGGCCTGTGTGTCATTTGACTGTGTGGAAATATCGTTACGTATTTGCACATACTGCGACCTGCCTTTTTATCAGTGGTATTTTCCAGGACGGCTGTATCTGGCCCGAACAAAGCAAAATATTTGCTATTGTGTCAGTTGTTTTTTCCCCTGAGGTTTCAGTGCAGTTTCCTTTCTCTTGTGATGTGCAGGTTTCATCTGCCCTCCCTTCCTCTTTAAATCTACAGACAATTTATGGTTGCGTGTTCTTGTTTTTACATTCCAAAGAAATCTCAAGAACTGAAATTAGTAGGAACTGATTGACTCGGAACCTGATCTTCAGTCATTTTACAGGTCTAAGCCTGTAAAAAGTCTTACCCTCTACTGTTTTCAAGTTGCAGAATTTGATAATCAAATGATAAAGTCATTTCCAGCACATGACAGCTCAGGCAAGTATCTCCTGCAACGGCCAAGTAATAAAATGTTGGTGGAAAATGACACATGAATAATCCATGAATAATCCTGGAGCCATGCTGTGCAAGTGGCAGGTTCAAACTTTGGGAACAGCTTCTCATGGCAAAATCGTACTACGTTTTAGTGAGGGGAAGCCCGCCCTTCCCTAGGTGTACAGAGCCGAGCACGCATTTTTGCTGATATTTCCTTTCAGTTGACTTCCTCTGTCATTTGTTTTCCAGCCTAAGCGAGAGCTTTTTCATGGTGAAAGGCGCAGCCCTTTTCTTACAACAAGGAAACAGCTCCCAGGGCCAGCGAAGTCTCCAGCATCCTCACAAACATGCAGGTAGCGGATTAAATCACCTACTGGAATTCTTCTCTCTTGCTGTGCTGCTCATCCCGTCCACGCGGACAGGCTAATAGCACGCCTGGGTGGGTGGATGACTCCTCTGATTGTCATAGTGGGCCTTGTACAACCTGCTGAGTAAAACAAGGTTTTTCAGTCCACTTGATTCCAATGGGAACGTATGATTATCAAGTCTTTGTTTAAACTTTTGTCATTATCTCGGAACTATAACTGGAGTAGAAATTTATTCTCTGCAGACATTATGGCATTCAGAATGGTATTCTTTAGGCAGGGAAGCCTGCTGAGCCAGAAGGTCTGTGCTGAATATGTATCCCTGTTTTCCACAGCCGCAGATGAAGAAATGTCACTTGTGCTTCAGTGATTTGATCTTTGCCTTCCCCTTTGGCCCGTGGGGAGGAAAATTGGATGGGCTGAGTCACAGAGCTCTAGCACCTCTTCTGTAGTTATCGAGGTCCTGATTCAGCACGGCAGGGACATTTCTCCGAGTGCTCTCCCAGCCTCCAATAATCTGAAGCTTGGGACTTTCAGTGCCAGCTGACAGCATTTGTTCTTTTGAAACTACCTGTTGCTGGTTTTGTTTGATGTTGCTGGTAAGAGTGAGGAATGTTGTAACAGGATTTGGGTCCCTGGATAGACGTACGTTTCTTAGCTCCTTATATCCCCTTTCCTGGTTTCGGGAAAATCCCCTTTTCAGTTAACTCATCACAACCTGGCCTGTAAGAGTTTATCACGGTTTAAGAACAGACTGTCCTTCTTCCCCCAGTCCCCTCCAGTGTGCCAAACTGGTGGGAAGAAATGGTAGGGAGTTGTATGGTGAATGTACATAAGGATTGATAAGCAGATAGGGGGTTCAGGAAAGTGGATTCTACTTACCCAAGTGTTTTTATGCCTTTTGTCTTTGACAGTTTTGGAATAAGTGATTCCTGGGAAAGAAGAAATAAGATCATTGGGGCATTTTGAGAGCAGGAGCATGTGGGAAAGGCACAGTGTGGTACTGTGTGTCTGTTGCTTAGTAAACACTCCAAGCACAAAGACGGTGTTTGAATGCCAAGCTTGGCTTTGGGTTTCTTTAATTGTCAGCAATTTCATATACCCGGCAAACATCCTACGGAGGGAATTTTATCTTGTACAGAAAGTTATGAGTGCATTACCAAGTTATTAGATGTGAACTTGTTTTTTTTTCTTGTAGACTCCTTGTTCCTTTTGCTTGCTTTCACCAAACAGAAGCATATCCACAGCCCTAGAGCCTAAGGGACTTGTTGCGTGAGCAGCACTTTGTTTGAGGTAGAAGGGATCCATCACCCAAACCAGGCCACTCCTGCAGCCCTTCTTCCTCAGAAGTTTCTCATGTTCAGATATACCACCCATAAGGCCAGGGGGGCTGATCCCATGATGCTACGTGTGTTTCACAAGTCAAAGTTTTTCTTTTCTCCTTTGTTCTTTTTTTTTTTTTTTAAATCAGAGTTGTTCCTCCTGCCTCTTCCTCCCCTGTCCTCAGTGCCCATATCTTTCTGTCTCCTCTAAGATGCTGTAACAGGAAGAGTATCATTATTTGTGCCAGTCACAGGTGGTCTCAATATATTTGGTAGCTTCCAAATACCATAAGGTCAAGTTCTCACACAGCCAGATAATGCTCATCCAAGAAGCTCATTTCTGTTAGTATTCTCTGGGACAGAAAAGTTAATTGGCCTCCCTTAAATGGTATTTTTTGACTTGGAAACATCCAATTTCATTAAAGGACAAGACTCGGCTGATTCTTAGTGCAGCAAGTGAGAGACCCTTTCTGATTATTTCTCTGCTTTTTCTGCAGGTGATTTGCCCCAGCACCTCCAGGTGATGATCAACCTCCTTCGCTGTGAGGATAGGATCAAACTGGTAAGAAAAGATGCATTTTCCTGCTCTCCTTTCTGTTGGAGGCATTTGAAACAGACCTGTGGAGATTCATGAAAAGCATTGGCAAATCCTAGGTTTCAGAGTCAGCTTAACTCTGTGCTGGTTGCCAGCCCTGCCATGTTTTCCCGTCCTCCCCTTTTGCCCTGGTCCTTACATCCAGGTAATGAGTTGGGTCAGGAAGCTGATCTCTCTGAAGTTTTGTGTGTTTGTTTTGTTAGATGTAATTTTCCAGTCAGCTGACAAACACTAATACAGGAGAAGAGGCGAGAGCTTGCTGATGCTAGTGGACACTCTTAAGTCAGTCTTGAAATTGCGTCCAAATGGGGCTGGGCTTTCCTTTAAAGAAATCTGCAGAGGCTATAAAAGTCACTGCAGAAAAGTCTGTCAATTATCCCCTCCAGCATGACTAACATATTTCAGTGAAGGCTTGTGAGTGGAAGAATCCTCTGAGCCTGCCTCTGTTTTCAGTTCAGTGCATGACCAATGTTTTGGTCAACTTTCTAGTTGAACCTCTTTAGAACAAATCTTCATGTTACATTTTGTAGTATTTCTCCGAACTGGGGCGGTAATCTAGGCTAATCTTCTCCTCACCTGATGCCAAGTCAAACTGGCAACTAGCCTTGCTGGAAGGGACCGTCTCTCCCTGTGTCTTTCATACTGCAGCTAAATAAAGCTTTTGGGCACAATTACACCTTAAAAAAAATACTAGGCAGCAATGGAAGTAATAATTATCCAAAAGCTAGTTTGCAGAGCTTGATGACCTTTTTCTAGGCTGTCCGTTTGGAAAGTGTGTGGACAGACCGAGTCCGGTACATGGTGGTTGTATACAGCAGCGGACGACAGGACACAGAAGAGAATATTCTGCTGGGTGTGGATTTCTCCAGCAAGGAGAGGTATGTCTGAGGCGAGGCTGGGCTTGGAAATCAGGCAGGCTGGGTTCTCTGGAAAGCCTGTCAACACCAAACTGTCCCCAGGCAGTTAGTTTACATGTATCTGCAAATTCTAGGAAGAGAAAGGACATGTATTGAGTTTTCTGACCAGTTATGAGGGTGAGAGGGTGATTTTTGTTCCAGAAAGTTTTCAGTCTCCTTGGAATCTCTGGGCTTTCTGGGCAGTTGTGGGCAAAGTGTTCACACATAATCCATCTGCAGGGCTGTGGCATCTACCTCATCTGTGGTAGTTTGCTGTCTGCTCACTACAAAATGCTCTTGCAGACACATCTGCAAAACTGGAACTTATTCTATCCACCAGACTTCAAGTCTGTTGATGGTATGATGCAACGGAGCTGGTTTTTGGGGGGGTAGCTTAGTTGCCAAATAACATCAAAAAACTACTGCAAAAGTACCTCCAAAAGCAACAAACAAATGTGTCAGTAATGAGCTGTTTCTTTTGCCTAACTGATAAGAGCACATAATATTTTGAAAGGCAAATGAAATATTTTGTTATCGCAGACCCTCTTGCGTTCTTCCAGTTCTAGGTGAGTAAATCAAGGCAGAAAAGCTCTTGGCTCAGAGAGACAGGGCTGGTTTGGCAGAGCTGGAGTTAGAAGTCAGAGCTTCCGGACTGTTGTTTCTGTTCTCCAATGATGTAGCAGGCTGCCATGTTGTGCTGGTGCAGCCAGTGTGACTTGTTTTCTTTTTGGAAGCCATCGTTTCCATTGCTATAAGTAGAAGGGGGGAGCTTTTGCACTGCAGAATTTGAATTTGAATGAAGAACTTAGAAATCCTAATAAGATCATGGGCATTGGCTTTGGTGCTGCCTCTTGTATCTGCTGTTAAATTACTGCTGTTAGTGTTACAGAGGAAATTCTAATGTAGCATTTCCTTATGGCACACTTAGTGTGCAACAGCAGTGAATGTTTGCTGTCATCTTCAAATCTGAAACAACCTCGCAATAATTTGCTCCTGGTAATTATTGATGTGAGATAAGAGGAAAGATGGAAAAGTTATGACAAATCCATCCTAACTGTAAGGTTAGCTGCCATTTCAGTTAATGTCTCCCCTGAAAGCCAAAGTTTTTGTTAATTAAGGGTAAGTCTCATGTATAAAAAAAAGTCAGTTGGCACTAGCAACTTCAGTGAGTGACTCCATGGTTCTGGCTCCGTGTTGGGGCTGAAATGTCACTGCTGAGTTGTAAGTGTTCTGACTGCTGACAGTTTGACTAGTTGGGTGCTTTTGCGGGTTTTATTCCTTTCACATGTGTTAATAAAAAACATGTTTTCTTGCAAAGCTCTAAGTGCATTGTCCACATGTGTGTTCAAACCGGCCTGTCAAATCCTTTGATCCGCTGTGAAAGAGTCTGAAGCCTTAAAAAAGAAAAGGAAAAGAACAAAACAAAACCTGAGTTCTTTGCTAACTGGCTGTTGCTGTGTGCATCCCAATTTCCTTTAAAACTTTAATATCTCAGTAGCTTAATTATTTACTAGTTGAAAGTTACTGACCCCCATTATAGTACAGTTTTCTTGCCAGATTGCATCTCTGAAATGAAAGTGTTCTTTTGGGTTAGGTAAACTCATAAAAGCAGTTTTTGTCTTTTCTACCAGCCAGAGTGATGAAGTGCAAATCGAACACACAACCCTTTGAAAGGCCCCTTGGGTCCTCTTTGGAAAGGGCAGGCGGCTGCTTTGCCACCTACCAAGACTTGCTTTCTGCCTCGCTTTAGCGAGCTGAATCTCGGCAGCCAGACCACTGCAATCTGATTTTATGTCCTGCTGGGGAACGGCCTTGCACTGAGCTTATGAGGGTGGGAGAACAGGAAAGATGATGGGGCAAATACTGCAGTGCTTTCTGGCAGACTCTGGAGGGGGACAGAAGAGCTGGTAGTTTTGATTCTTGCTTCTGTGACGTTTCTCCAGCCCTGTGGAGCAATCAGCATGCTAGTATCAGGGTAGACCTTTAGCCTTCACCTGCCAGTCTCCTTGTGCGCTATGCATTTGATATAGGCTATGATATTACTAGGAATTACTAGAGCAAGACTCGAAGATTTTAAAAATTAAAGAGTATTAATAATTTAGGATATTGGCATGACTGCATTGTGGCCTATATTTAACATCCTGTATAACAATCTCTCTTCCAGTAAAAGCTGCACTATAGGAATGGTTCTTCGTCTGTGGAGTGATACTAAAATCCATCTTGATGGTGATGGGTAAGAAACCACATTAAAAGGATAAATGTGAATGTCCTTCCCTACTTGGGGGCTGCTCTAGGAGAGATTCTCCATCACCTTGCAAATGAAGTTCCAATTTTGGATTCATGGCTGCAGTCCTGTTATTCAGACAGTGAGTTTTTGTCTTGCTGCCCTCCAACTGCTCGGTGGAACCTGTGATACCCAGTGAATGTTCTCTGAAATCCCACTCGAGGGGTGGAGCTCCCATTCCTGGCAGCCTACGCCGGGAAGGGTGTCCGCTTGCCATTCTTATTTGGGAGGATGCTGGAAAATCGGTGATAAAAATTCTCATCCCTGATTCTTTTTGACTGTGAGTGCCCCTATAGCTGCCTTGCAGTAGCTGTTTGTAGAGTGCAGCTTGTGATGCAGAGAAGAGCAGTTTCTGACTGGTTTTTTTCCCCCCCTCTCTCTGTTAGTGGCTTCAGCGTGAGCACTGCAGGGAGAATGCACATCTTCAAGCCAGTGTCGGTGCAAGCCATGTGGTATGTGTGTTAATTAGCTTTATTGAGAAAGAGACTGTAATTTCTGTGAATAAATTAAAAACAAATAAACAAACTGCATTTTAGCATTCTCCATAATTGGTATTTAGTGAGCTGCAGCAGAGATGCAGCTTCCCTGTGTCAGCAGGTAGCAGTACTATAAAGGGACTGTGAGAATACTGATCTGAAAACAGGATCTTCTGCTTCTGTTCAGAGCAGCTATGTGCTCTTCAATATAAGGGAAATGACACCAGTGAGATGAATGAATATGAAAGACCAACTTGCATTCATCAGGCTGCAAACCCAGTCTTTCCTCTCTCTGCATATTTTTCTAACTGGCTGAAGGAGGAGTCTCGGGACCCATTGCCAATCCGATGGCATTCCCCGTGTTCTGACTCATTACCGGGGCCAGGCTGGGGTTCCTGCCGCGTGGAAACTTGCTGTGCTGCCCCGGGTGCCTGTTCACCTTTCAGCTTCTGTCACCCCTCCCATGTGCAGGGATTCCAAAACACTGAAGCAGAGGTGGCTGAATCAGCAGCAGCTGTGCCAGCAAATTCCTCCTTGAAGAGGCTTCTACTCAGCCCCGCACAGAACAAATGCATGTCTTTTGGCTTGGGCAGTTTGCTGGCTCCTGTTGGAGCCTCAAGAGATCCTCATCCTTGTGGCATCTGATAGGGAAAAGATACAGATGTAGAGAAGGATGTTGTGCTGTACCATGATTTGGTACAGAAACAAATGAAACTCTTGTTCCTGACATTTTTTAACTCGGCCCCTCCTGTTGGCAACCTTAGATGTGGTTAATGTATTCAGTACAATGACATCTTCAGAGTAGAGCCTTAAAAAAAAAGGAAAAAAAGAAAAAAGAAAAAAAATGAGGAGGGAAGGAAGGAAAAAGTAATGCTAGAATTTGCAAAAACAAATTACCCAATCTGGGCCTTGTCCCTGGAGCATGTCAGGGGCCAAGAATGCTGGTAAATATGCATCTGACTCCTTGCTGAAGGTGGTTTGAAAATTGTCCATGTTCTTTATTTTTCTTTGGTCTGGCTTTACAAGTTAGCTAATGATTAGATCCCAGAGCGACTTGTGCCTTGTGCTTGCCTGTTAATCAGGAGAAGATTTCAGCCTCTGCCTTGGACTGGCTCTTGAGAAGGCCTCCAAGGTGCAGTTTGTGCCCTCTCTGAACTCTGATACAATAAATCTGCTGCTCTCAAAAAGCAAACTGCAACAAACGGTGCTGAAAAATGTTCTTTTTTCTCTGTGAAAATCTCTCAGATCCTGTTCGCTCTGTTCCTGCTGCTCACATCTGCACAAATTTGTTCTCCAAACTTGCAGGTCTGCTTTACAGATCCTCCATAAAGCCTGTGAAGTTGCAAGAAGGTACAACTACTTCCCAGGTGGGATGGCCTTGGTCTGGGCCACATACTACGAAAGCTGCATCAGCTCCGACCAGAGCTGCATCAATGAGTGGAATGCAATGCAGGACCTGGAGTCCACCCGCCCTGACTCTCCAGCCCTGTTTGTTGACAAGTCAGTTCTGAATTTTATTAGATAGAAGTTGGCTTGGCTCAATAGAGAAATTTCCCTTTCTCCCTTTTCTTCCTCCAGTGGTTCATTTCCTTTCTTTTCATAAACGTCTTCAAATGTTTTTCTTCCAGTATTCTCATAAAAAATTGCTTTAATAAAAGTCTTTACCACCACTCCTCTGTACAGTATGAGTTGGACCATGTGTTTACTGCCAGATTGGATACATCCTCTCCTTTTCCTTTTCAGGCCAACTGAAAGGGAACGAACAGAACGGCTCATTAAAGCCAAACTCCGGAGCATCATGATGAGCAAAGACCTGGAAAATGTGACTTCTAAGGAGGTAAATATAAAAATTCCTGCTATCTTAGTCTTCCTGCTAGACTCCTTTTCCAGAGAGTGCTGCACTGATGAAGAGACACCATATGACTAGGTGTCACTGGCTTTTGAGCGTGTATTTCCAACTGTTCCGCAAAGGCTCTGCTCTTTGGCTTTGCTATACCTCTGTTTCTCCAGCAGGGAAATCGGGGTAATACCAACATCAGAGTGCATTTTTCAAGACCTTAGTAACAAGTATGTGACTTTCAAGTGCATAGTGCCTGGTTCTTTGCCAACAGAGTGGTATCAGAGGTGATGCCTGCATTACAGCTGGTTGTAGCACATGTAGGCATGACCAAGCAATGAATTTGCAGCCACTTATTCCTTAGCGTATTGCTGTGAATTACGCAAGCAAAGGCAGCACTCTCAAAAGATGCAGTTGGTGGCTTGAGGCCTTGCAGCTGTGTTAGATGAGTGTCCTGATCTTCAATTGCTCATGGGCGGTGCGGAGCAAAGTATATGCCTTCCTTTCTCCTTGTCAGCTTCATTTTAAGGTTTTATTTTCTTTGTTCCTGAACAAACGTCAGAGGGGCTTGCAGACAACATTTTGCTAGTGAGTTTATGGATGGAAAAATCACAAGTCAAGGCTAAAGCTAGTTTGGATCCATCCCACAGGCTGGTGTAAATATGTCCAGCTGCAGTGCAGACATATTCAGAGCAAATGGTAATAGTTCTTTTGGGGTTGGGTTTTTGTTTGTTTTTCAAGGGGGGCTATTAACATGCAGGGCTTTCCTTCCTAAAGCTTAGCACTGAAGGCTTCAGATACACTCTTGTGTAACAGCAGCGTTACAAGTTGTAGGCGTAAGCTGAGAACCCGTCTGTCTGTGTACACGTTCTTAACTCTTGGTGCAGTCAAGATGCTTTGATTTTGCTGCAACCATTTTCCATAGTGGGTTAAACAAAGTTGTGCTGCTTTGCACTGCACCTTCCTAAAGCTGAGGTGCAGTGAGAGGACTGTATGCCTGTGCCTTGGCATTTTAAAAAGGGAGAGTACTGGAAATCTCTCTCTTCACCAACGCTGCTGCTGTTATTCGCTCCTTGCTTCTAATGGGTTTCACGTTTGTTTATTAGCTGCTCTCCAAGGTCTTGGGTTTTATCTCTCGACCTATTTTTAAGAAGCAGGTACCCCAAAATACATTTTTGGTACTCAGATGTTATCTGAAGCTTTATTTACAGATCTTAAATCTGGGGGCCTAGGATACTTGGAGAGATGCCACGTAGTGAGATTTCTTGTCTCCAAAAGGTTGAATCCCTCTTGCTGTTTTTAATGAAGTACAGAAAAAGTGTTTTGTTTTGCAGAGGAGAGCCAACAAATGTTTCTATTGAACAGATGTGATTTTAAGTGGCATTCTTTGTTTTCTTCTCTGCAGATACGAAATGAGCTGGAGAAACACATGAATTGCAACTTGAAGGAATTCAAGGAATTTATAGACAATGAAATGCTGCTTATCCTGGGTCAGATGGACAAACCATCTCTGATTTTTGATCATTTATATCTGGTAAGCTGCTATGTTAGGAGTTGCAGAATAGCGGGAGGCTCAGTGGGAGTGATCTGACAAGCCACTGGGCTCAGGGGAAGCTGGATTTGGTGTCAAGGCTGACTTGTGCAGCATGAACAACAGGTACAGCCCACTATCCCACCCTTTGTGCAGACTTTACTCCAGGACCCATATTGCTTGTAAAAGCCTGCAGTAGAGAAGCCGTTTTTTCTAGCTGTGTTCTTGTTTCTGGGACTTGATATAATGGTTCTTTCCTGGCAGGCTGATCCTGTTTCAGGACATGGTGTTGTGGTTTAACCCCAGCTGGCACCTAAGGCGCAACCACACAGCTGCTCGCTTGCTCCCTTCCGGTGGGATGGGGGAGAGAATCGGAAGAGTAAAAGTGAGAAAACTCGTGGGTTGAGATAAAGACAGTTTAATAAGTAAAGCAAAAGCTGCGCACAAAAGCAAAGCAAAACGAGGAATTCATTCACTCCTTCCTATTGGCAGGCAGGTGTTCAGCCATCTCCAGGAAAGCAGGGCTGCACCATGCGTAACGGTTACTTGGGAAGACAAATGCCATCGCTCCAAATGTCCCCCCCCTTCCTCTTCTTCCCCCAGCTTTATATGCTGAGCGTGACATCATATGGTATGGAATGTCCCTTTGGTCAGTTGGGGTCAGCTGTCCCGGCTGTGTCCCCTCCCAAGTTGTGCACCCCCAGCCTGCTTGCTGGTGGGGTGGTGTGAGAAGCAGAAAAGGCCTTGACTCTCGGTAAGCGCTGCTCAGCAATAATGAAAACATCCCTGTATTATCAACACTGTTTCCAGCACAAATCCAAAACATAGCCCCGAAGTAGCTACTATGAAGAAAATTAACTCTATCTCAGCCAAAACCAGCACATTCATGTGCTGGCCCAGCTTGTGCAGAAGCAGAGAATGGTGTGTGTTTTGTCTCATCTTTTGCCACTAGATGGTACTCCAAGCAAAACCAGGCACTGCCATCTGGAACAAAGACTTGCTTGACATGAACACATTTGTGCCCATTATGCTTGGGTCTTTTTTTTTTTTTTTTATGGAGAGAGTCAGAGGAAGTGCTCATATTTGAGGGCGAAACCTGCTTTTTAAACCCTTTTTAGCTTTCTGTTTTGCAGGTATGGGGGGGATCCAAGGTGTAACCACGCCATAGCTTTCAGGATTTGCCTCGCTTCTCATATACCTGTGATCCCAGTCATGCCACATGTAATCATTTTCTTTCCCTGCACTATTTATCTCTGTGTTTAAAAATCCAGAGTGGCCAGGGGCAGTGATTTGTGATGTGCTCTGTCACATGCTGGCCTAGAACTAACTCCTTAGGTGAGGACATAATGCCCCTGTCCCCTCCTTCAGGAGGTCCCTGCCTGTTCAGGACATCTCTGTGCTGAGCTGCAGCGTTGGCTGCCCTGGTGCCACATTCCTGTTTCAGAGGCTATTACCAATATTTCAGTCGGCAGCTAAGGAAGATTGCTGAGGCTGGGGAATTGCAGAACCTTAGGAAAAAGCGAGGCTCCCGGGCTCCTTTGAAATGTGTGTTTTGTGGCTGTTGCAGGGGTCTGAGTGGAACGCCTCCAACCTCGAGGAGCTGCAGGGCTCGGGGTGAGTACTGCACCTTTCAAGCACCAGCCTTAGACTCTGAAACCTCCAGTCGTTTGCCTTTAACTTACATTCAGGTCTCTTGAGATGACATATGACGTCTGTAGACTGTAGGGGATGAGTTTGGGCCCATTCCCAGTGATGTGGGTAATGTACCGTCAAGACCTTGGTCAAGAAATCTTTCCTACCTCATTTCTGTCAGTCACACGTAGAGTGGAAATAACAAAACTTCTCGTTTGTGAAGTACATCAAGATCTTCGAACCCCTCCTTGCGTAGCAACTGAGTGTGAAATGGCCATATGTATTGTTGTGTCAGGTGTGAATTCCTGCAGGCTGCAGAAGAGCAAATATTATAGCGCTAAGCTTAGGAAAAAAACTCTATCTAAATGGAGCAGAACTTCCTGTGGATGAGCAATCTCCATCTCACCTGCCCAGACAGGCAGCTGCAGGGCTGTCTTTCACCACGCGCTCATCACCGCACCACTTCTTGGCTTGATTTACCTTCACGCTTTTTGGACAAGTGAGAATTTTGCATATAAATATTTGCTGCTTGCCCAAGGCATACACCAACCCTGATGTGAGAAACTGAAAAATATTGCTCAACAGCATGACTAAAAATGTTTAATTTGGAATCCTTGGGAACAGATGTCTGAACATCTTTGAACAAGTAAATCAACCAGCGCGTTAATACTTTTGATATATGGGGAAGGCATCTTGACATGCAATGTCAAAGTCAAAGCTGGACAAATTCTGAAACAAATATCCTGTGTCCTTGATTTGTCTGAATGATAGGAGGTAATAAATCAATATGGGCATTCATCCTCCCCGGGTACATTGTAATCCCTCCTGTAATATTTGGCAGGAATTGAGAGATACCATGTGACTCTCATTTCATATTTTTGTTCAGAAAGAAGAGAAAAGGATGGTTTTGCAGCTAAGGCCTGCAGTTGAAAATTGTGATTCCTGGGGTCTGTTCCCAGCTCTTGCCCAAATGAATCACTTGCAGCTGATGCACTTTTCTTCTTTCAGCATCCCAGAAGCTGTGTGTGGCACACACTGAGGAGTTTCTGATTAGGTTACAAAGCCTCGGCAGACAGGATAAAATAAACTTCTCCCTCCTGTGCCCAGGGTCCTGGCACTTTGAATGGGATATGCCGGTGGTGAGAGACGGGTGAATGGGCAGACCCTGCAAGTCACGTGCGTGACCTGTGTCACTGGGTGTCCCAGGGGTTCAGGATTAGGGCTGTAGATAAAAGTCTTACAGTTCGTGTTGTGTCAGATTTCATGACTTCACAATGTGTGTCAGTTCCCTTTCATGACCATGGCAGTTCAACTTTATTTTTCTTTTCGTTCTCCACAGCATTGACTACATTTTGAATGTCACCAGGGAAATTGATAATTTTTTCCCCGGTTTGTTCGCATATCACAATATCCGAGTGTATGACGAGGAGACAACAGACCTCCTGGCTCACTGGAATGAGGCGTACCACTTTATAAATAAGGCCAAGTAAGTGGGCTAGGAGACGTGACTTAGTGTGAGAACGCATCCAAGCTCCGGGGTCTGACACCGTGCCCTGCGGGTTTCATCCAGCATGGAGCTGGGCCCTCCCTGAAGCCACACCACCACTGAAGGAGGCAACAGGGCTTTTGCATTACTGCTTTTGCCAGGAATTTTCTATGTCCCTGGGAACTTCCCCATACCTTGTCTCTTTCTGTACTGGCATTAACCTGTTTCTAGCCTATGATATTTTTTATTATTATTATTATTTTGTTTTGCTTCGAAAAGGAAATGAGGACATTTCCTCTTCTCAGGAAGTTCTGGAAATACTCCAACACATGTCTGTGTTGCACTAGCCCCAGCTGTCTCTGCAGACAAGAGATGGTGACAGAGCCTGTCAAATTCTGCTGGGCTTTTACACTCAGGTTGTTCCTGCTTATCCTTGTATCCAAAGGCTCGGGCAGGCAGGCAGGAGGCTTCATGGTGGTCTCTGAAATGGCAGCATGATTGAAGCTGCTCTTCTCTAACTCCTGACTTTTCTGGAGAGAGATTCTTCTCATGGCCCACTGAGTCCAAAATGTTTCTCACCTACTGAACTGTGGTGTTAGGGCGATCAGGAGGACAAAATACTGTCCCTCCACCATGTAAAATGGTAACAACAGATGTCATAACCAGAAAGGTGAGACATTTTCCTGTTTGTCCTTCTGCAGGAAGAATCACTCCAAGTGCCTGGTGCACTGCAAAATGGGTGTGAGCCGGTCAGCATCTACTGTTATAGCTTATGCAATGAAGGAATTTGGCTGGTCACTGGAAAAGGCCTATAATTATGTGAAGCAAAAACGCAGCATTGCAAGACCAAATGCAGGCTTCATGAGACAGCTTTTGGAATATGAAGGCATTTTAGATGCAAGGTAAGGCGACAGGATGAATGGAAAGGTGACTTGCAGGAAATAAACGAGCTAATTGTAGGCAACCTCTTGTGTTTTTGTATCACAAAATATTAATCCATCTCCATGGAGTTCTGTTTAGGCAATAGGTTCTTCTGCTGACGTCTTGTGCACATGCGTGTCGTGCTCAAAGACGCTGGCAGAGTGTGCGTGGTGCTGTAGTCTGAAGGGTCCCCTTTAGAAGGGCAGATGCAGAAGCCTGGGCTAATTGTGTTTTTCTAAACCTTTTCCATGCCAGGCCTCCCTAGATGGAAATTAGCTGTCTTCTAGGGAGATCTGCTCTGGTTTAATTCAGTGAGGGTTTCTCTGCGTTTGGGAAGCATGTTCTTATTTCTCAGCAGCCAGTACTGTTCAGCAAAACATTGTTCTTGTTTTATGAGGCAGAACTGAGCTCAGGCAGTGTTGGAGGCAAATCATTTGCAGTTCTGGGTGACCATGCCAATCACAAGTCTTTGTCATTGCAAGTGCTGTAGTATCTAATAAGGGTTTCTGCATGCTCTGCTTGGCCTCTGCTCTACTGGGGGAAGAGGAGGAAAATTTTTCACTCTGGTTCAGCAGGAACTGTGCCATGAGACGTGCAGAGATGTCGGTTCAGAGTGTTTTGCTCTGACAGAGGGCTCTGTGCCCTGAGGCCCTCCTCCCGAGGGCTGTTCCCATCATGGGTGCGGTGCAAGGCGCTGCTGTGAGTCTGCTGGGCCAAAGGGACTCTGGAGTGGGCAGGCAGGCAGCACAAAATCCTGATACTAAAGATGGTTTTGCCCAAGTGGGACTGCCAGGCTGGACCCAGTGGTCAGCCTTTTGGTTCCAGGTTGTGGAAAGGGATGAATGTTCCTGGAACTGAGCATCCTACAGTTCAACAGTAGTCACTTGTGTCTTTGTCCTTTCCCCCAGCAAGCAGCGCCACAACAAGCTGTGGAAGCAGCAGGCAGAGAGCAACCTACCCCAGAACACAGAGGACACCACGGGGTCGGGCAACTTCTTACTCGAGAGCTTAGACATCGACCTAGAAAACCGCCTGGCTGACCTGGACACACCTTCGCAGTCAGCATTCCTGGACAACCGCACAGGCACAGAAGTGTCTGTGGGGTTTAACTACTGCTTCCATCGCCTCTCGGACACGCTGCTGGAGAACAAGATCCCTGGTGACAGGGAGGGCTTTTTCCACATGGAGGAGCTGGAGCGGGATGTGCTTGCGGAGCGCACTGCCTCGCTGGTGGGACAGCCCCCATCTGTGCCTTCAGAGGGCAGGCTGCTGGAGACGGCAAAAGCCCTGGAGGCAGCGGAGCCGCTGGCAGAGCTGAGCAGTTTCAGCGAGAAGGAGGTGAAGAAGAAACTGGACTTCAGCCCCAGGAAGGGAAGAATAGTGCTGGGCCCTGGGGACCCAGGGGAGGACAGTGTCAGGGAGGAAAATCCAATGGAGAAGTGGAAGCGGCGTTTGTCCATGCACAAGGAGGAGAGCAGGCTTAATAGAGAGAACTTGAATAACAACAACAGCAAAAGGAGTTGCCCAGAGGATTTTGAGGTGCGTATGGAGTTGAAATGTAGGTGATTAGCATGGCTGACTCTACTGCAAGTGAAACTGCTCTTCTCATCTTCATAGCACAGTTTCATTTGACTTGGATAAAGCCTTTCATTCCATGATGAGCTTCTTCCTTTTCGAAGTGCTTCTGAACATGGCTTTGCTTGCCCAAGCTATGGATTTAGATGCCAGAGAGAGAGCGCACACATGTGAGTGCCCTATAAACTGCTTTGGGCAACTTGCTTGCATGACCATCGCTTGGTACCAAACGGTAGGTATTCTTCCATTGAAGATACTGTCTGCTGAGAAAGTACATGGCTTTTGTTCCTGCTGCAGGGCCTTAAGAGAAGTGGAAATGGGCTTTGTCTCAAATCTGCGTGGCTGTAAATATATCTTGTGGTCTGTGCCTTTTGCTCTGCTTATTGCTGATGTCGTTCTGTGCACGTTTATCTGTACCTGTTTTCTTTTTTGCAGCATGATGCCGTATTTGGGATCCTCAGTAAGGTCAAGCCTTCCTATCAGTCTTGCACTGACTGCATGTATTCCTCGGCCAGTTTGTCTCCTGACTCCTTTGGGGAGCAGTGTGAAAAGTTGAACCCCAGCACTGTGCGTCGCAGCACTACCATCTGCACGCAACCAGCCCTCCTCTCCCACATCAGTTCCAACTTGGCGGACCACCTGCCCAGCAAGGCACACTCAGAGGAAGCAATCAGAACTAAAAATAATGAGGCTCCACTTCCTCTGTCAGCAGGAACTGGTACTTTGGAGGCTGGGACTTGCAAATCACTTGATCAACACTGCAGCATTTTGGAGAAAGGAAAAGATGCACCAAAAACCCCGGTCAAAACTCTGCTGCCCAGGAGAAACTCGCACTGTGATAAGAGCCTCCTTAATGCAGAAGTGGTAAAAGAAGAGTCTCTAGCCAGAAAAGACAGCAAACCTACCAAGGATCTGAAGTACTTGTTGTTCAGCAAAGACTTGGAAAAGCCAAGTGCAAACAGTTACTTGATGCAGCATCAGGAGTCTCTTATTCAACTGCAGAAAGCAGGCTTGGTTAGGAAACACACCAAAGAGCTGGAGCGGTTGAAAAGCCTGCCCTCAGATGCCTCATCGCTGCTCAGAGAGAGCCCCCTGAGCAGAGTCGACTCTGGCATTGTGGAGGAAAGCGAGGATTTGGTTTCACATCATGGCCTCATACCTCTTCTGAGACCAGCACCATTGATACCAGAAGATGCAGAAAATGATGTGGAGAAGTTAGAGGTGAAACGCGTCTTGGAGGGGATCTCTCAGAAAACCTCCACGCCTGTCCTGTGTCGGTTGGAGCACACGAGCAGTTTCACCAAGGACTTCCTGAAGACCATCTGCTACACTCCCTCCTCCTCCCGGAGCTCCAACCTGACACGTAGCTCCAGCAGTGACAGTATCCACAGCGTGCGGGGCAAGCCTGGCCTGGTGAAGCAGCGAACTCAGGAAATTGAGACCAGGCTGCGGCTGGCTGGCTTGACTGTGTCTTCTCCTCTGAAAAGGTCCAATTCTCTTGCCAAGCTAGGATGTCTTAACTTGTCCTCTGAGGACTTATCAAGTGACATGGATGTGTCAACCATAACGGACTCAAAGGAGGCCGTTTCAAGCGAGTCTTCCGTGCTCTGTGAGCCACAATCCACGCTGAGGAGTGCAGATGTCACCTCCAAACTGGCAGTAAAGCCAGCGGTTGGAAACTTGAAGAACACACTTTGGATGGGCAAAAGTTGATGCCTTCTGTGGGGGGAGGGAGGATGTGGATTTTGGGGGTTTTATGGCATTTATTCATTGCACCGATGCAGTTTTATCATCTGACTTGCAGTAGTTCATCTGATGCCACCTCTTCTTCCCCTCCTTGTACTCTAAGTGGGGAGAAAAAAACCATAATGACTCATGATGAATGGCACGAGGGAAAATAAAATGTATTGCATGGCTTAGAAGAGGACTTTGTGTGTGAATTGCCTGTTGTCCTGCAGGAGGCTATTTCTGGTACTGTTTGCCAAGTATAATAATGTGTTTTTGTGTGTGTGTATATATAGATAGATATTTGTATCCATCTATATATATATATAAAAATATGCTGAAATATTCTGTTTCAAAGACTCAACAAAATAATTAGTCATGACTTTTTTTTTACAGAACAAACACAAGTCTCTAGTTAAAACAGGGCACTTGTGGAAAAATCCTTAAAATGGTGACATGAACACTACCTCTGTTCTTGCTGACTTTTAGTCTTGGTTTGTTGTTTGGTGTGTTTTGTTTTGGTTTGGTTTTTTTTTTTTAAAAAAAGGCTTTTCCCACAATACTTACTGTTGTTTGAAGGTATTCCCTTAATGTTAACTGTAAAGGCCTGGAGGAGTATGGAGACAGAGGCTTTACAGCACCGAGTGACCTAGCTGTGAAGTGAAGGAGTATCGAGCTGTGTTTGTGTTGACTCTGTGACCTGCTGGCATTAGTCTGTCTCGCTGTGTGACCGGGTGAATTGTCAGTCTCGTGTTGGTGCTGGAATGACACCCAGAGTGTGTTGCTGTCACAGGCTTATGCTCCCGTGGAGAGGCGTCTTGTTCTTTGGGTGTTTTTGCTGTCGTCGTGGTTTGTAATGTCCCAGTACTAATGACAAGCCTGGCCAGTAAGTGACCGTGGACCCTAGTGAAGCTTTGTGTTGCTGTGTCAGTGTCGTGGATCCTGTGTTGGGGACCCTTTTTCATCGGGCTGTTGGTGACATGCCATGCCAGCGAGATGACCGAGGAGGGACAGCTCTCCTGGTGTCTGTGCATTCGAAATCCCAGTAGGCAATAGGTGAATGTGTGTCTCTTCTGATTATTGCTGTTGGTTTTGGTAGAACGGTTCCTGCGTCCTTGGTTTGCTGGCAGCCTGGGAAGCTGTTGATGAAGTCCAAAGGGGTTATTGATGTTGGGTGTCAGGAGGCTGGGTGGCCCCAGAGCAGGGAGCCAGGCTGTACGTGTCCCAGCTCTTGCAGGGCTGCACCAGCCTCCTGCCAGGGGTGACAGAGGCGTAAATCCTGCTCTCGGGGGGGGTGCGTCCTTCAGGGTGAGCAGTCAAACAGAAATATGGGCTCACTCCAAAGAGAGGGAGGGATATTGAAGGTGTGGGTGAGATCTCCTTTTGAAGGAAAGCTGGCGTGACCAGCAGGGAGGACACCAGGGGCTGCCTGTGCTCTCCCTCGGCAAGGTGCCCATGGTGCTGCTTGCTCTGCAGCAGTTGTAGCCGAGGAAGCGCGTCTCTTCCCACGCCAGTGGCTGGCTCTCGGGGACCATTCTCAGACCAGTGTTACCCTGCACTCCTCTTGCTGCCCTGCTGTGGGAGATGCTTGAAACACAGCAGTTCACCGATGCTATATGAAATGCCCATTTTCCTAGAATATTTTGGGCAGCTAGCCAGGTCAAGAACTGCTCTGTGCGAGATGTGCTGGCCAAGTCAGGAGGGAAGAGCTTGAGAAGCATGTAGGAGACATGCTCCAAACCTTGGTGCCCTCTGAGTCCCATTTGAAACCATGCTGGCTGCTTGTGCCTTCGGGGTGATATTTTGAAGCAGGCTTGGGGGTCAAAACAGACCTTGGGGGTCAGTGATGGCAAAGAGATGGATTTGCTCGTTTAGCAGCAAGGCTGCGAGTGCGAGCTCTCCCACAGTTTAAGCTCTCCATTGAAAGCCATTCTTAAAAATCCCCTCCTTGAGGTGGGGGAGAGAGCAAGGCTGCAAGCAATTGTTCTCAGAGTCTGTATTAATCCACTGTCTTGAGAAAGGGAGCCATGTGGTTTACTGTCCTAAATGCCCAGAGTTTACCTTTTTTCTTTAAGCATAAGACCCCACATTTTTATATTAACAGTGTGAGGAATTGTAGGGACTGGCAATCAGTAAATTAATATCGCTCCTTAAAGAGTCTTAAATTTGATGTACATTTTTAGCCTAAGGCACACTTCCTGTTTCACCCATGAAAGCTGGTTTGAAGCAAAAGCTGCTATGTGAGGGGACCCTGGAAAACGTGCACAAGCTTTTGCTTTTTAGGGCTGAGAAAATGCTGGGTCACGTTCAGAGTAGGACTGAAATACCCTCTACCTGATGTCAGCGTACCATGGTTGCATGTGCAAGTCCAGATCTGCAATAAATTTCCTATATTTTTATCATCTTTACTATCTTGTTTACACCCAGATTCTGATTTATGAAAGGGGGCAGATGATGGGGGCACACAGGGGGCCCTGGGGCTGTTTGATGCCCGCAGGGCTCGGAGCAGCTGCCTGGGAGGGCTTTTGTGCCTCCTTCCCAGCAAACCTCTGTCTTGCAGCACTGCGCTCAGGTTTGATCCCAGCACGGTTTGATCATCAGCCTTGGCTTGTAAGGGCCATTTGCACTGTTATTTTTCTCTGCTGTGTGTTACACTGGCACCTTTCTCAGCGCTGCAGACACTTCCCATTGCTGCCCAGCCAAGGGAAGAAGTGGGGGGGTCGGATTTGAATAAATTCAGAAAAATTCCGTTAACTGATGCAAGTGAACATATATATTTCCTTCCTGTTTTCTTGAGTGCCTGCCAAGTTCTGCTGCGTACAAACCACTGCTTTCCCAGGGCGTAGCTCAGCACTGACTGCCTTCACCCTGCCTGTCACTGGGACTCGGCTCTCACTGGACCAACCCCACCGCTTCACTCATCGGGCTCGGGGCTCCATCGCTGCATGGTCGTGATGCTGTCGGGATAGAGGCACAGTTTAGTGGGAGTCGGTCTTGAAGCCAACATGTGCTAGAAGCACTAGTGTGCCATTTTGAAGGGTTTTGTAGCCAAACCTATGATGCTTGCAGACTTCATTAGATTTGTTGCATGAGAAGGTAGATGTTTGTCCTCTCCCATGTATTGTAATTGTTCTTTTACAATTGAGTGCCTTAATAATAGTTTACAAATACTGTGTATTTATGCTGAGCTGTTAAACTCTGCTGTTTGCTGTTCATTTTTTTCGGTGCTTTTGGTGTTTCCGGTGGCAGCGAGACCGTTACTACTTCTGCGTATCGACCTCCCAGCCCCGCTGAGATCAGCGCTGCTAACCACTTCCCTTCTGCTCTGTGTACGGCAAAACCAAAGGGCTGCATTGAGACACCGCCGTGCCGGCTGCAGCTCTCAGTGCCCCCATTTATCTATGCACTGCTGCAGAAACGCGGATGGGGGGCGGTCCGGGGAGATGTCCCATCGACGGCCGGCCATGCTTTGCTCAGCGGATTGCCGGGTGTGAATCCAAACCCAGTCCCGTTCTGCCAGAAAACCTGAAATGCACAAAACTGGCACCTTATTTCCAGTCCAGGCTTTGTCAGTCTGTGTGATAGCAATAGCTGTCCTCCTGGTTGTCCTTTCCATGAAGGTGGTGTTTGGCTCGGTCGTGTCCCGCCATCCCCCTTGCAGGCATCGCCCGCTCTCTGCTGGGGAGCTGGCTCCCGACCTGGGAGGTGGAGACCATCCTGGTTAGACCATGACCACAGACCCGGAGAGGAGGGGTGGGTGAGTAACGTGTAGCTGTTCCAGTGCATTGCTGTACTCTATGATAACAATGTTCCTTTTATTTCATGGTATTTCTTAATTCTGGTTTTATATTTAAATATGCAGTATGTTTATATATTTATATTTAAATATACTGTACGTTCGCGGTAGGGGATGCATAATGCACTTTTTTTTACTTTTGTTTGTAAAAATGTACTGTATATTTTATGTGCTTCTTGTGAGAAAAATAAACTTTTTTGTTCTCCTTTTACAAATGAGCTTTGCAGCATTTTTGAAGGTGGGGAAGGATCAGCCCAGCTGTGGGGAACAGGCCCCGCGGGGGCGGAAGGGAGCGGAAAGAAAAGGAGGTGACAGGCACGTATCATCGGAGCAGCAGTCGCCGCCTGGCTCCGGTGGTCCCTTGCCCCATGTTATCTCTTCCTGTCTGTCCTGGCTGTGCTCCCCTTCTTTTGGGCCCTGGCTGTTTTCTGCCGCCCCTGAAGGCCAGATCAGGAGATACCTTTGTCCCTCTCGGTCCTTGCAGCACTGGATGTGTTTCAGCTGCCCTGCCGGGACGGTGAGAGTCGCAGAAACACACCCGAGCCACGGCACGGGTTCACTTGCAGGTTTTTTAATGGGAAAAGTGAATGAAATAGAAATATGCTTAATTCCTGGAGACAGGAGTAGAACTGAAATCCATGATTCTCCACCTAGCTTCTTTTCAGAGACCCCGGGCTGGGTTTAAGGAGAAGCTGCTCACGTTTCGGTGTGCGTTCCCTGGCACTGAGTGGATGTTGGCAGCGGAGCGGTTGTGCACGTGAAAGTGATGCCTGCGCTGTGCTGAGCCCTCCCTGCACAGTGCACGGAAAAGTACTTATTTGGAGAGGGGCTTGGTGCTACTGCAGCAACGTGGGCTTCTTAATTCCCACAGACCTGTGCTACAGAGTCCTCCAAAGAGCAAATCCCCAGTGTGAAAGCCGAGGAGCTAAACCCTGGGATGCGGCTCTTCTGTCCTGAGCCGATCCTGCTGCCGCCCCGTGATCCAACCGAGGTGGGACCAGCCCTTCCCAGGCATTCACCAAATTTTGCCTTTAAAGGCAAACAGCGAGCATCTGTCTCGTGTGCCTGTGAGGAGTCTTGTTACTGCCTGGGATTGTTCTCGCTCTCAAAGCTGCTTCAGGGAGGAACATGTCAGTGTTTACCTTGGCAGGGTAGCAAAGCGCGGGCTGGGGATGCTCTCCAGCTTTGGCACACTTGTTAATTGCCTCAAAGAGTCGTTAACCCCCACCAGAAATATCTGCTTTTTAGGGTTTTTGGGGGTTGATTTGGCGTGGAGTTGGCAGCTGTCTGTCACCCATCAGTCAAGCGCAGCAAAGCCTGCCCTCCCTGCCCCAGCGTTCAGCCTGGCTGCCCTGAGGAGCTGCAGCCCTCTCGCCGGGTCCAGCCAGCTGGGCCTGGGCAGGAACTGGCACTTGCTGCTAACTTCATGATGCTAATTTGCCAACTCCTCACACGCATGGAGCTCAGGCCACAAGCTCATTGGGATGAATTAAGTGACTTAAGTCCTACCCCAGCCTTAACAGAGGCTGGGTTTGATTCTGGTGTGATGAGGGTGCAGCAATATGCTGTGTGAGAGCAAGGGGCTGGGGAACATCTTCCTTTCACTTTGCAGCTGAGTGTCACCCTGGAGCCATATGTGGCACGTGCTGGCTGATGCTGCTTTGTGTCACCGGCACATTTCTGCGCTGCGCTCACACCTTTGCAGTGACTCATACATGGGCAACAATTCACCAGCTGGGAAAATATTTTGCAAATGATGGAGGACAGAGCCCTGGGCTCCCTGGGATGGCTTTGTGAGGGTTTTGGTCTTCTCCTTGCACCTGAGGGCATCTCAGGTGGAAATGTGGCTCTTCCCCCAGATGTGGGAGCGGGGTGCTCAGCTGGTCTGCCACTGCGCGGGCAGATTCCCGCTGTGCGAGCTGCAGCATCAGGAGCTGGAACCAGCATCTGCCACTCCCCTGATCAAGGACAGAGACCCCAAGCTGAGTCGCCCCAGCATGGAGCGCTTGGCTTTGTGTCAAGGCCTTCCAAGAGTTGCCCAGACATGCTTACATGATGACATGCGAAGGAAAACAGTGGGAGCGAATGTGCGTGTGTGTGTACCGCTTTTACACCCTGGGGTTAACTCTCTCCAGCACTGAGCCACAGCGGAGCTGGAAAGCTTGTGCTGAGCTGGGAGCCCCAGAGGCTCCCACACGCTAGAGCTCTGGGTTGGGGAGACAACAGCTTTCTTGCTGTAGCGTGCTTTTGAGGTCCTTGGGACAGGGTCTGTCCCTTAGCCAATGCCATTTTGGGGTCAGATGTTTGCTGTTAGCTCATTTAATTAACACTTCCCTTGGCTGATTCACAAGACGATGCTCCCTGCTCATCTCGGCTTCCCAAAGATGGAGATCTCCCCACCGTAGCTGTTTGCAGGTTTGCATCTCAAGAGTTGCATGTAAGAGGTTATACGTTAGAGAGGCACCACGAGACAGGACTGTGAAATGGCTAGAGGGTGCCCTGTGACTGCCGGTGAGTTTGTGTGTCTTTTTTTGTTCTTGTTATGATTGAAAGTTGGTTCTTCACAGAGCGGTTCTTGTTATGGCCGAATGTTACATCCTGTTGTGATGTTGCTATGGCAAAGCCAGGCAACATCTGGAGCAACACAAATTCTCTCCAGCGACTGTCGGAGGGTTTATTTATAGCCTCACTGGCAAAAGGAGATGCCTAAGCATGAAGCCTCCATCGGCAGATCGTGGTGGGAGCAGCCTGGCACTGGGTGCCCTCCTGGTTGGGACCCGGGGCGGTGGGAAGACACGGTCCGGCCGGGCCCCTCACCTCACCTGCCCAGTGGAGGAGTCTACAAGTGGTACCGAGCAGTAATCAGAAAGGAAGATGGTTCCCTACCAGCATTCCCCAGTTTCATGCTGGGGTTGGGTGACTGCAGGGGTGGTGAGCAGATATTGTAATGATGTTACTGGGGGAAAAGAAGGTTTGGCAGGTGAGTGAGGCTGTTTTTAGTGAACCAAGCGATGCACGTAGAGAGGCAACAGGAAGGACGCAAAGGGCCACTGCTGCACTTTAACAACAGCAGCCTACTGCAGCAAAGAGGAGAAGCCACTTCTCTGGCAGCGGGTCTCCAGCTGCCTGCAGCCCCAGGATGATGCTTTTGTGTCTATTTACACTGGGTCATGGCTGGACAGCTACGCTGGCCTCTAAAGAAGTAGAAATGTAAATATTTTTCTAAGCAGAAGCTGAGCGTTGGCACTGCCGATGTGAGACGAGCTGGTTCCTGCAATGGATGGAGGGGCAGGGGATGCGGAGCTGCAGCAGGCACAGTTCGAGCTGTGCTGCTGGTGGGGCTCCCTCTCCGTCCAGCCATTGCAAACATGCTGCTGTTTGGAGTACCTGCGGTGGCACGTCCTCACTGTGTGCACATACTCACACATGCATTTCATATTGATAGCTGCAGCTCTGCTGCTTCAGCCAGGGGAGCTGCTCGGCTGGGGAGCAGCTGATGAGCCGGTTGGGTTTGCTCCAGCCTCAGCCCTCACCCTGGGCGTTGCATATTCCCTAAAAGTCTCTTCCTCTCTGGTTTGAAGGATGGGGCAGGGGCGACTTTGCTGCAGCTGCCATTTCCTTTTATGCAGACGGTTCAGGAGCAGAAACCACGTTGCTCCTGTGTCAGACTTTCCTGAGTGTTTAATAAGCAGCTCACAGGAAAGCAGTGCAAAACACTGCACAGCAGGGCAGGGCAAACGCAGGTCCAAGGACCCAGCCGCACAGCTTCCACACCAGCCCTGGGCTCTACGATCCCCACACGGGGCAAGCCAAAAAACCCGAGATGGTATCTCTAAATCATGATGGTTTGTGAGAAACCCAAAATATATTTGGCTTTGGCATGGGGGATCAGGGCGTTGGCTCAAGGGGAAGAACCCCGAATTATTGATTAGGTCATCATGCCAACATCGAGCATGCCTGAGTCTGGCAACTTTATCCCACGGAGAGGTGACTTGGCTTTAAAATTTGTCACTCATGCAACTGTCAGCAAATCTTGCTGCAGCATTTGACTACCTGGCGGGATCGGTGCTGCAAGGTGTCCCCCACCACCGGCGTCAGCAGGGAGCATCGCCTGCTCCTGGCACAGCTTGGGAGCCTGCCTGCCGGCCCAGGTCCTGCTGGGAAGCAGTTGTGTTTGTTTTGGGCAGCCTCAGCAGGGATTTAAAACTTCCAGTGGTAACAAATGGTGTTTTGTCTTGCTGTAGAGCAGCTCTGCAACGTGCATTGATAAAAAACTGTCCCTGAGAGGGGGCTTGGCTGGCTCCTGGGCTGATAAGGGCTGGGATAACCGTTGTCCCTCACTCCTTCCCCTTGACAGTGGCTGGCACTCACTCCTGAACCAGCTCACGGAGCAGGGGACGAGGTGGTGGCATCATGAGAGACCGTGGTCTAGGTGTCACCCATGCAGCCTGTGTGAGTGTGTTGGCTGTGCTCAGAGGGCTGCCGGGGTCCCTGGGGGCTCTGGATGTGGCCCCGGCAGGATTTTCCTGCCCCACTGAGTGTCAGCAGGATGCCTTTAGCCTAGGGCCAGTGGGCAGGTCGCTGGGGGCTGTTTGCAAACTCTTCCGGCTGACATTGGGGTAACTCAGCCCCTACTGGGAAGCAGCTCCCGGCTTAGCCCCGGCACCGCAGAGGTGCCTGCGCAGGTTGTGCCGCTGCCTGCCTCTCTTTAGGAACCATCTAGGTGTTTTCCTGCATCCTGCCTCGGGCTGCTTCCCCGGATCGGGCTCAGGCAGCCGGCACCTCGTGCACCATAAAAGGCAAAGCACTGGGCAAGAGCTGCTGGGGTGGGAGCCGTGGCGGCCGCTGCGGCTCGCTGCAATGCCAAGCATCCCAGCTGTGTATAAACGGATTAGAGCCCTCCAGCTCTCCTGCTCCCCCTCCTTCCGGAGAGTTTACAGGAGCCCGTTTGGCAGAAGGATTATCTGAAGGGAGGAACTTTCTGCTCGGAGGGTTGTTTAGACAAATGCCCAGAGCGTTAATAGGGATTTTTGATAAGTTATGTTTTGGAGTCTCCTAAGGGAAACTTGTTTCTGAGGCTGCTGTCGGGCTTCTCTGTTTATCTCGGGTAGTCTTTTTTATGTCACAGCAATTCCCTTAGAAATAACATATTGCCACAGATTATTCCAGCCAATCCATCTCTGCCCTGCATGCTCTGTGCCGGCAGTATCTCTTCCCGAAACACTGGGACGCAGACCAAGGCTGCGCGCTGCTTCCAAGGAAGGAGTGCTGGGGGAGACGCTCTGTGTCCATCGGGTGCAGGGCAGGGAGGCAGGGAAGAGTGCCAGGGGCACGGATGCGGGTTTCCAAGCTCTCTGTGAAACCCACTGAGGAGCTGACGGAGGTGATCCTGCCCAGACGAGCCGCAGCAGATGACCTGGCAGTAAACCACTCTGGAAGCAGCGAGATCGGAGGGAAGCCAGGGAGGATTGCTGCACAGGACTGTAGGGAGTTATTGCTGCAGCAGGTTGGGGAAAAGAGGAGAGTCCCTGAAGAAAGATGCAAACAGGTAGCAAGTCCTGCCTGTAAAGTGCTATGGACCAGGAAATTAGAAGCTGGGGGGTGCTTTTACAGTTATTCAGGTGGGATATATTTGGGTAGGGACCAGCATAGCACCAACTCTGACAGCTGTTGTGTTAGGAGAGAGCCTCCTGCCCTGCCGCAGAGGATGGGCTCCATCATGCCAACATGTATTTTCATCTCTGCTGGCCATGAGGCTAAAAAATGCCGATTCACATGACCCAGGCACGGAGGCTTCCAAGCTGCCTCCGTCTCTCCCAGTAGCGGAGGAAGGAGAAGGCGGTGCTGAAAGTCTGCTGAGACCCAAGGTGGGAAGAAATCTTGGCTGGCCAGTTTCAAAGCATTTGGACCAGGAATTACAGTGACTGAGCTCCCAGCCATGGAAGCCTCCACCTGGCAGTACTACGGATATTTACGGGATGACACAAGTAAGGCGAGGGGGAGAGACTGCACTACTTCCCACGGAGCCTCCTCAGGGATGTGTGAGGATTATACTCTGCTGCAACTCAGCCAGGAGGGCCTGGGGCACAGGCTGGAGAGGGGGGACCTTCCCGACCCCGGGAGCGACCCGCAAGCCCCTGCCAAGAAGTCAGAGATGAGCAGCAGTGGGCAGAGAGGGCAGCGGGGGCTGGCAGGGGACCTGCGCTCAGAAGACCACCCCGTGTCGAAAGGGTGCAGGAGAGGGGAGGAGGGAGAAGCCCCTCCGAAGGTGTACGAAATGGAGGTTGGGCACAGGCAAGCAGGCACGGGCAGGACGGTGAAGCCGGTGGTGTACAGGCTGGAGGAGAGTGAGTACAGGCGCCTGATTGAAGAGGCAGAAGCAGAACCTGAGGAGGAATGGGAAGTGACAGAGCACAAGGTACCTGTGATTCAGGAGGGCTACCCTGGGGATGGGAAGGCGGCAAGTCCGAGCCTAAACAGGCTCAACACTTTCCAAGGAGTCCTGAGGAGGCAGATAAGCCGTTCGGACTCGGAAAGTAGTGCAGAGAACAGGCAAGTGAATAAACTGACCCTGAACTCTCCCTTGGAGGGAAACAAGCCGACTGTCCCCATCAGGTCGGATAGCTTTGAGCGAAATGCCATGCTCATGGATTACATTTTGCAAAGCAAACAGGAGGCAACAACATCTGTTTCCTACGTCCCCAGAGAAAGCAGTAAGGCAGCTGAAAGCTTCAGGCAGGCGGTGAGCTTCGCCCCCCAGCCTGACAGCACTACGGACCTTTGCCAGAACGGCCAGACCAGTGAGGAGGATCCGGCCAGGAAGCCCGAGCCAGACAAGCAGGTAGCGAAGAGCCTCGAGAGAATGGTCTCTGCGGTTGCAAATTATGCTTCGGTGGCTAGAGACACTGAAAAGCTTTTGAGACAGACCAGCAGCCAGCTCCTTGAGAGCAGGGAACAGCTCGGAGGTGAAGCAGATGCAGGAATACTTGATTCATACAGCCAGAAAAAAAACCCACCAGCCCCTCCTGTCAGGTCCCACAGCAAAGAGAGCCTGGCTTTGAGTATGAGCAAGACTGTGGCAATGACGGAGGCACTGCTGGAGCCCCGCAGCAATGCAGCGAAGCCTGCCAAGGAGCAGCGGGCAGCTGCAGGCACGGAGCAGCTAACTGGAGGCAGGACAGCAGGAGGAGGGGGCTTGGAGGAGCCGGAGCGGAAGGGGAGGAAGAGTCAGGAGGATGAGAAAGTGCTTAAAGTTGCCGACGCAAAGAAAACCTTCGAAAAGCCCAAGCCGGCAGAGGGGAAGGCAGCGACGACGACGCCCAGTGCTGCCAGAAAAGGTGAGGCATGACGGCTCTGCCATGGGCAGGCTGGCAGACCCCAGCTCTGCCTCGCGGTGCAGTGGGGCCAGGGTGGATCCAGAGCACGCTGCAGCCAAGGGTTGGGTGGTGAGGGGAGGTGGGAACACGGTGGTCACGAGGCTTTTGAGAAAATACCTGCCTCGTCCTAGCCGAGCAACAGATGGGATGCGCTTGGGGCACATTTAGTGATCCATGGTCGTAACGAGGCAGGACAAAAATCAGGCATTGATTCAAGTCTACTAGCAGCCTGGTAAAAGTACTTCTTGCAGTGAAACTGTTTCGGGAGAAAGGGATTTGCTTTTTAAGGCTCTCCTGTATATAAATAATATCCAGTACTCCTATACTGCTTTTCACTAATAGATACAGTGCAGAAGCGCCCATATGATACTTTCTCTCACTGTCATGTGTGCTTATTTGCCTCTGTCTCTCTAGGCATTGGGTGAGTCCTTAGGTCCTTTTTCTCCTGCACTGTGACTTAGCTGAATAGGGCTTTCAGGAGAATGACATCAACCTGGAAACCCTTTCACTGAAAAACTATGGATAAATGAACTTTGTTGAAATTTTACTGGTAACACAGCAGTTATGCAGAAATAGGGAGAGACTGGAACGTTTGTTTGAGAGTTTGGATCCTGCGAGGACATATCAGACCCATGCTGGTTAACTTACATCTTCTGTTTATTGACAATCCACAATTGTGGATTTCCTTATAAGGGAAAATAAATGTTTTAAGGCATGGGAAATCTATGCTAGCTTTGAATTGAATAGCATGTTTACTTAAAAAAAAAAAGGTGTGATTATCCCATGGTGCTTGGTACATTGTGCTGTCAACTACTCTCATTCCCAGAAGTCACAAAACCAAGTCAGAATATGAACATTGCCACAGAGTCTGTGTGTGTGTCAGTGATAACAAAAAGCCTACAGCAATGAAAAATAGATCCTATCCTCTCAGGAAGCATCTGAAGACACATTATCATTCTCAAGATGTAAAGAAATAGGGTTGTGAAATATTTGTCACTGCAAACTATCTGCCATCTGACAGACTTAGGCTCTGTACATGAAGCGGTGCTAGTACTGGTATTATCAGGGTGTCTGGATCTACGCAGCCTCTCCACTCCTCTTCGAGTGGGAGATTTGTCTGATTAAATGGTACAGCTGATATGGCGTGTTTTCATCAGCCAGATCAGACGGAGGGACGTTTTCATCAGCAATGAGGCATACATCCTTTGCGGGGAATAGAAGGAGCAGGTGGATGCAATAGGTGATCTTACAGAGGAAGGGGGTTAGAAGGGACTACAAGAAATCATGCTCCATCCCTAAGGCAATACTGGCTACAGCTAAATCACTCCTGACAGATGTTTACCTACTTGTTCTTCAGAAGAAATAGGGAGGGAGGGTTAAGACAAACTATTTCAGTGCTGAACCGTGAAAATGTTGCAATAAAGAAGAGCAGCAATAACTTCTCATTTTGCTATATCTGTGACATTGTCTGTTTTTTAAATCTGTTTCTGAACATATATCTTCCCAAATCTCATACTGCCTAACTGAACACGAACATCTCGCTTATATTTGCCATTATATGATTCCTTTCTTATACCTCTGATTTTTCCAGCATCTTTGGTCCAACTTGATCCTAGACAGCAGGGGGAGAAACAGAACAAGATGGCAAAAGGATTCAAAACTGGTTGAATAATGAGGACAAGACTAGGATATGTGATAAGTGTAACATGGAGTGCTACAGGAATCACAGCGCCAAGCCTCACGTTACCGCTCACTGCTCAAAGCCCCTGCTCATTACATGGTGCCTGGCTGATTTTTTTTCCGCTATTCAGGATGATAGGAAGTGTCAATCCCAGGATATTCATGTTGTAAATAAAATACAGCTTGCTTTTTTCTTTCCTTTTTTTTTTTTTTTTTGTGTTCTGCTTTCTTGTCTCTCTCTTCCTAGTTAATCATCTGGTGTAGTGGAGATAGCAACAAAGAAAATCCCATCTGTTGCAACTAATTGCTTCATTTTTATTTGGTGTCCCAACATTTTAATTAGGTATCGGGACCACCTCCCCTTTATTGCAAAAATGGGGAAAAGAAAGAAAAATATATTTCACGATCCTGTAAAATGATGGAGGAGAAAAATACACGAGGAAATAGACTAGCTCAAAATTAATTCAGAGATTTCCTTTCACTGTAAAAACTGTGGGGAGCATGTATTTCTACGCCTTTCCTATAGATGAGTTGGTAGGGATGTGTATGACATCTGTATTGCTGCATATAACATGCATGAGAGTGTGTATATGTAGTAATAAATGTGCTTTATGAAATGTAGTTTAAATCATTAATAACAATAGCATAAATTATTAATACCTATCCTGACCTAATGTTCACTTGTAATCACTTGTCAATCTCCAGCATCTTCCATCCACACCAAGCAGCACACAAATGATGTCAGTGCAAGTGCTCGCTCACTGCAGTGGATTTTCACTACCCCGTGGGGAGGGGGGCTTGCGATCTGACCCCAACTCACTGGGTCTGGAAGTAGCATGGGGACACGTTTGATGTCACGCAGAACAGTGGGGCAGATCTGGGAATAAAATTAAGGGGTGCTGACTCCTAGCCCTCTGCTTTAATTCACATATTCCTCTTTCCTCCTTGTCCACATGCTCTGATACACTCTCATACACTTCTCCCTTCCTGGCTGTTATTTTAAAAATCTGATTGAACATATTGCTCTCCTTATCTTCATTCCATAATTCTACAGCTCCCCTTTCTGGCCAAGGATTGAATAAGGCCAAACCAACCGGATTTTGCGCGCTCTCTCTGTCCAGAGAAACACTTTGCTGGATCTGGAGAACAGATCAGCACAGGGCAACGCTTCCCTGGGAAGAACACGTAATCCCATCCAAGAGACAGAATTGATTAGCCATAATCAAGAGCTGTTACGTGGTGCCTGTTAGTACAATTTTGTCTTGGCAGCTGCTCAACATTTGATGATCATTGAAATGCCCCTTAAAAACCAGGCTTGTAAGCAGTTTAATAAAGCTCCCCTTGCCACTCGATATGTGCCCAACAGACATTGAGAAAACGAGGCAGAAAGAGTAAATCTAATGCTATTCCACGCACAGAAAATGGCTTGGGGTTTGGGTTTTTTTTTTTTTTCATTGCAATCAGTTCAGATTTCCCTGCATAAAAAAACCACTGCATTCCAGTAGTGTTAAGTGAAACGTAAGATCACATCACCAATTTCAATGGGAGCAGCTCTTCCCAACACTGCTGAATCTGGCCTTGTGTATCTAAATCACGAGGGTTGTAGAAGAAGAAATATAAAAATATGCAACTTTCAGGTGGGAGAACCTAGTGCTTCCTGTAAAGTTATTTGAATATAATAATAAATCAAAAGGCTTCAAGAAATAAATAGATAAATAGTGGACACAAATGTTCTTCAAAAGTTGTATAACTTGGATATCTGCAAACCCGAGGTCCAAAACACAAACTGTCGTGTCTGGCATATTTTGTGTGACTTAGAATTTAAGCTGCCAAATGACAGGACTTCAAATTGCTGATTTCTCTAAACCCTCCACAAGCTGTTTTCCTTCATTCAGAATATATTTAGCAATGAGGATTTAAGCAAATTGAAATGTTCGAGACAAATTCATCCCTCAAGTGACTTTATTGGTTCTGCATGACTGGGTTGCCATCCGTCTAAGATTGCCCAGAGACTCCGAACCAAATTGCATAATATCAGCTGAAGGCCAAAGAAGCCATCAAAATTTCTCCCAGAAAGAGGTGCCTCAGGTGTTTGCATCTTTCTTTACCTTTTCTAACTAATAGCACCGCACTGGCAAGGGAGGCTGTGGGGCATACTGAACGCGTTACTTGTAAGACATGTCAAGATCATCATAGGAACAAACCAGCGTGATTTATTGCAGTGATGGAATTGATGCATATTTGCAAGCAAGCTAAATTTAGCTGCTGACATAAGTTTCAGAGGTGGAGTCTGTAGATACGGTGCTGTTTCCGTATAAAGGCTGTGAGATAGACTGTTTGCAGCAATCGTGCATCGATGTAGCAGAGGGTAAAATATGTGGGATGGATAAAGCTAGTGAAATGTATTTTTGAATAAATTCTGAATCTCCTCTGCAAAATTTAATAATCAGGCATGTTGGTACTGATCAAATCAAAGGACAAACTTTGTTGTGTGGTTCCTTGTAGCTGCAAGAATTTGGTAATAGGATATTTTCCTTTACAAAACTTAGAATTTGTGACATATTTTGACAAGTTGTTAGGCTTACATCACTCTGGCTATAGTTTAAGTACTGTTTGTTAGAATGATTTTATTCAGCTGAAGTGATGAAGATTACTGCTTACAGTGGAACCAAAGAGCATAGAATCATGGAATCATTAAGGTTGGAAAAGACCTCTAAGATCATCAAGTCCAACCATGTAAAACCTTAGCCATTCATTCTGTTGTTGAAGACTTCAGCCTGAAATTCGTGTCATTTCTTCATGACCTTGTATGGTGAGCTGTTGCAGTCTAAATGGCTCATTAATCCAGGTCATGATCTGAGTGATCTTTGGAGCACTTCCATCCAAACGTTTAAGGAAGCGCTAGTGAAAATTCAACAGGTATCATTTCCTTCTGAGTCCATCCTCAGTGACTCTTCCAACGACATGTCAAGCAAGGTGTGCTGCAGGAGTATCCATCGCTGCAGCAACAATGTGAACCAGGAACCAGCCGTTCAGGTGGCAGTTATTGAGGGGATTAGATTTCAATCAGATTTCTCAGGACAAATTTCACTTTGTGTCCTCTGTGCATCGCTCTCTTTTTAGACGGATGCCAAAAATCTTCCTTGGTTTCTCTTCCAAGCTGTTGGGTAGTGCCGGGTACTGCTGCCTTCACTGTTCTTTTTCAGTCCAGGGTAAAGCATTGGCTGGTACATGATTAAAATATCATTTCAAGCTTGCCCACTGTTTTGCGCTAGAAGAAACTATACATATATGTATTTTAAGTACCATTTTATATGCTTGTATTAATAGTTTTTTATAAAGTTTTAAGCCACATGCATGGGTTCGAGACTCCTAATAAATTAATGGCCGTGGGACTGGCAGTCAAGACACTCAGCTCTATCACTGACTCATTGTGTGACCTTCAGCATGTCACGCACCTACATGGAAAATATGAATCACAATCTAAACCCACTAAACTACAGATTACCTGCAGGTCTGCTCCGAGGCTGCCAAACTGCTTTTGTTTTCTTCTTTTTTAGCTTTAAAGAGATTGTTTGAGGGAGGAGGGTGGAGAACAAGTGTGCTGGGCTGGCTTTCAGAAGGAAGGTATTAATTTCATGGTAATTGGTGCCGCAGGCAGTGCGTGCCAAGGATGCAGGCTTGCAACTCTAATCTTTGGGTGCATAATTTTTTTATCAAGGTGTTGCTCGGTATGTAAGAGAGACTTTCCTGCTTATTGAATCAGTGGTTAAATGAGAGTCAAATGTTGGATAACATTTGTTTGTTTAATTTGTAGCTACTGTGGCTTCTGATGTTTCTATCAGCTGTAATCAGTCAGACCAGCAAGACCACGACAAATGTACCTGAGAGGCTTTCTGCATGTTTTAACACCCAGCTATCACTTAACAAGGGATAGTTCACAGTCCTCTCACAGTTTCATGGGGGAAGAGGAGGGTCGTCAGCTCAGCTTATCACGACACACGTATTTCTCCAAATTCTGAGGATTATAAGGGGAGTTATGGGTGTACCGCTCCCCTGAAAAATTAGGCCCCTTAAGCACCTAACCACATGCAAATGAATTTGCAAATATTGGCCAAAACGTGTAAGGAAGCTAGACTAGCTTCTGGTTTTGGCCATGTATGGTAAACAGTGTGCAACGTGGGCACTGATCTAGCATCATTCATCCGCTCTTCAAGTTCCCCGGAGGAACAGAAACACGAAGTCTTTGAGAGTGATATTACCCTGCATGCCTTGAGGTATTTGCTACACAGGTACTCTCCTTACTGTGTACTGTATTAGTAAGTTAGCCTCTTTAATCGAACAGCGGGATAAAAAAACCCCTCTTTACAACCACATAAGCCACCATCCCCAAAAGTGGCTTTGCTTTTAGGGCAATGGGGAGGATCTTCGGTATCAAGCTACTGTTCTGGGCTTCTCATTAAAGTGTGATTTTTAGCAGGGGCTTAAGCTCTCCTTTTGTCCCCGTCTTGCTGGCAGTGCCATTTTCCACGGCAGCTACAGGCCCCAGCAAGTCAGCATGACAAAACGAGGCGACACGTTTGTTCTTCTTGCAGAACTGTTGGTTCTCTTCAGCGTTGCTTTTGTCGACAGCAGGCTCTAGCTGTGCCCTGCTTGGCCGAGGGCTCACGAGGAGCCACATCGACGGGGCTGTGCCTCACTCATCGCACCAGCGCTTGCAATTTCGGGTTTTGCCGCCGTAGTGCCCCAAACCCTCCCTGTCCTTTTGCCAGTACATCCCCACCTTTGCTCGCACCCTGGGGTATCTAAAGCAGAGGACGAGAGTGTCGTCCCAGCAGGGAGTCGCAGCTGGGCCTGCGAGGGAAGAGGCGTGGGGCAGGCCGGGGAGCAGCGGGGGCCACCGCGGGGCGCCGACCCGGCAAGGGGCTAAGCGCCTGAGGGGAACCGGGCTGCCGCGTCCCCG
>WAAD01029192.1:268584-287919 GCA_013389945.1 Fregata magnificens | reverse complement strand
TTTTTTCTCCTTTACACTCCTGTTGGCCGGGTACATGTCACGCCGTTATTAATGGCTCTTCTGAGTCTGTTCGGGAGATGTGTGAAGTCCGGGGTTGTATGACACGCTCCTGGGGTTTGTTTTTCTCTGCAGAAAGCCACATTGTTTTAATAGCAATATGTCAAAGGCCAGAATTTAAAGGTTAGTACTTATCCGTGCTTTGTGAAATTAGCTGCTTCTCCCACGGAAAGGCATCCGACGTGCGACCGCACAAACGTTCAGCTGTAGTACCCCGGTCTAGACAATGTGATGCTGTGACTGCACCGGAGACAGGTCTAAAAAAAAAAAAAAAGGGACTGAAAGCTGTCTGGAAACAAAAGTAAAACTGATTGATGCAGTTTTATTGTTAAAGATAAGTGATATGCATTAGTGTTGTGGGTTTTTTAATAGCTGTAGTTTCAGGCCTGTACGTGTTTGTTTGAGCACGTCTATTCAGCCTATTCATGCAGATGTGTGTGTGGATTAGTATAAGCAAGACCAAGGATGTTGGCAAAATGAAAGAGTGACATTTTGAATGTACTAGGCAGTGGCTGGTTTTTCAGTTTGCTGATACCGATTCTGGTTTAATTTTAGGCCAGGCTGTATCCAAATTACCTGACGCTATCCTCTCTCTTCATGTGCCTCTGTAAGCACATGCAGGAGAGAAGCTCTGTGCCTGCTGGAAGTGTGGGAAAGTGGTGTGAACTGGCATGGTCCATCCTGTAAGAAGCGTGTTTGTATGTGCTGAATGTGCGATGGCTGGAGAAAACAGCGGGTGTCTTGTGCGTGAGGCAGGAGAGCATATATTCGATTTTCATTTGAATAACAAGCATTGAATCATCTTTTCTGCTCAAGGGGAAAAACAGATGGCTATGCACTCACCAAGACGTTTTATTGCTGCTAATATTTGTGTTTGCTAAAGGCTGTGTACACGAAGGTAGAAGATCAAATACTGTTGTGATAAAGTCAGTGCGTGTTTATTTTGTGTATATGTGTTTTTAGTTATTTTCAGTAGCCATAGTAAGACCTGACACACTCGGGTGCATGTCAGGGAGCGTTTGCTTTGAGTTTGCTTTAATGTAGCACTTCATAATAGTAATTTTTCAATGGTCACTTGTAGCCTTTTATAGAGATTGCTTTAATCAGCATTTGTGTGTCTCTCTTTATGTTCTCTGTTGGCATTACCCTGTCTTCTAGTGAGCTGCCTCTTCAAACATCATTGGATTTTTTCAAGTTAAATCTTCATGCTTATTGCATCTGTCACTTCTGGGATTCACTCCAAGCAAAAGGCAGAGATTCAGTTTAATGGCAATGAGAAGGAATGCACAGAAGGGTAAAATATCAGCTTTCCTGAGTGATACAGCAAAGGACGCTGAGAGATCTGCCCTCAGTAACTGTTCCATGCATCATGTTCAAGTTTAATATTAGACTTTAATGACAGCTTCATAAAATGGCTCACGAAAGCACAACGTTGCATTCTGATCGTAAGAGAATTTATGTTATTGGTCTTAATTTGATTATCGATTCCGAGGAATATGACTTGGATGCCAGCTTCCTATTTTGAAGACATGAGCAAAACACTTCCTGGCCTGAGTTTGCAGCTTGGTGAGGTCATCAGCGCACCACTCCCAGGGCTAGGAATGTCCTTTTAGGCAAACTCACAGGCACATTTTCACTTGACTTTTGAAGTACGGGTTTGTTTGTTTTGATTTTGGTTTACTGAGGCTTTTGTGATAATCTCAGTCCTTCTCTAAGGATGTGTTGGAACAGAAACTCACTGAGGATTTGAAGTGCCCCAGTTTAAGCATTTACAGGGCATATGAACAGGAATTAAATGTCTGTGTTCTCTTCTAGCTCTTTCCCTGTAGTCTCCCCCACCTAATATTTTTGGTCTGCTTATATTCCGGTTGTTAACTCTGAAACTAGTCTGATTAGAAACTGCTTACAGCTTCAGTTTACAGTCACCGTGGTTATGTAGCTACATGTGAAAAGTCAGGTTGTTGGTGGCTTTAGGCTGACAGGACGTGAACTGATTTCTCCCCCCCCCGCCCCCACCCCCAATACGCACAAATGCTGGTGGTGGTGGCATTGCTGGGGTGAAAGCCAAGTCAAAACTAAGGCAAAAAGGTTTAGGTTAGCTGAAGTGACTCAGGAAAGCTAGCAGTGAATGTTGATTATTCCGGATGTGTTGAATATACTGGTATAGTTGGGAATCGGTATTGGGCCCTTTCTTTCTATTTGCTAATAGGATTCCTTTTTCTGTTTTTCCTCATGTCAGTAACTATACTAAAAATGGATTATTTGTTTCTTTTTGAGGCTGTAATCGTTCAGTACATGACTTTGCTGTGTTTTTAGATGATAGCATTAGGCACGTAAAATACGAGGGTGATGCTAGAATTGCTCAGCTTCTCGGCGTAGCAGTGACAAGCCCGAGAGGTCCCAACGGCAGGTCTGGCTTTGTGTTGGAGGACTCTCTGATGCCGAGTCTGGCGCTGACGGTCCTCAGAGGAGCAAACTGTCTGGAGAGGTTCCTAATGGAAAATACCAGCCATTAGTTGTGTATGTGCCTGTGTGGGTTTATGCAGTGAATACAAATCTCATCAGAATTAATGGCTGGATGTGGAGGTAATGATATAGCTATAAAGTAGAAGGTGACTGTTGGGCAAATAGATAATTTTACTTTACACCTCTCCCATGCAGTTCTTCGTGCCAGTAAGACAGATGTCATCTCTTTACAGCAGACATCTTTGTAACAAGTCACAAAGTGCTCCTGAAATGGAAGAGGCTTCTGTGATGGAGTACTGTAAAAGCTTTAAAGTCCTGCTCTGTAGGTCAGGAACTAGCAAGGAACTTGACAGAGAAAAAATGAAAATGGTATCTGCTGCTGCCTCCTAAGGGAAAAAACCCGTGTTGCTCTTTCGAAGGCTGCCAGCCTGCTGGTGCTCTCACGGTGCTCGTTGATAGAAGAGGTCTCCGTGGTTTAGAGGTGACAAAGTAAAACATGGGCTCTTTGACTGTTTTTCCTCTTTGCTTTTCTTCTTTGTTAATGAGTTAGATACCAAGGTAGAATCACCTGCATTGGAGAAAGGACGACAGCATTTCTTCAGCATTATCACTTTGCTTCTTCAACATTATTTGCTTTGTCTTATCCCAATTTTGTTGATGATAACGATAAATGATATATAATATGCTTTTTGCTCTGAGCATGTAATGACTCTTGAGGTCTGGCTCTCAGTGGGAGAAGCTGGATGTGGTTGGATTGGTTATAGTGACTGTTTGACATTGAGCTGGGCCTCTCAATCCATCATAATTAGGTTTTTCTTGTTTTCCCTTTTACTAATTTAATTTGAAAGAGCAATGGAGATAAAATTAAAACAGTGGTGGGATCTGACTTAAAGTGATTAAGGTTCAGCCTGATACGGTCAGGCGTGCTGAGATGAGCTCACAGCTTTCAGCTGGAGTATTGCTGAGCTGTGCTTAAGGACAGGTTAAACCATGATCCTTTAGGAAGCATCATGGTTTCCCTGTGGCTCTCCAAATCTTGGCCGGCCATAGCATCTTTGTATGTAATCTACGTATGTACAAGCATATATGTAGTCTATATAAAATTCTTCTTAGCTGAATATTAAGGCAACCATTTCTGCAGTCTTATCAAATATGCCTGAGCAGGATTTCATAAAACTGGATGGGGATGGTGTGCCTAAAACTGCACCTTGTTTGCATCCATGTATGAACCTAGGCAATACATTTCACCTGCAGTTCCTGGTATAAGTAGTCTCTGGAAAATGGTCTTCAAATCACTCTGGTCTGAGTATTTTAGAAATGTGGGAACTTCTCCTCCCTCCCCCCTCCATCCTGCTAGTTCTGCATATAGTTGCCATAGAGACTGTTCTGGAGTCCTTGAAAATCCATTGTTTATCTCACGTAAATGTATAAACCTGCTGTATTGAAACATCACATTTTGAAGCAACCTGTTCCTGTGCAAATCTGATAGGGACTTGACATCCTGCAGTGCTGCAGGTTTGGATATTGGACATGCATCAGGCACAATCAGACAAACTGATAATGGGTATAATTAGCACCACCAGGGATTAGCAGGCAATAACAAATTCAAGCCGTAGTAAGCACACTGTCCCTTGGGAGCCGGGCAAACTGGCAGTGCTGGGTGGATGATCACTTGCTATAGAAGATAGTCATCAGAAAAGGCTCGATGGTGAGGCCCTCAGCTCAGTGCTAGTGTTACCTCTTGCAATTCCCTTTTTTTTTTTTCTGCCCCCTTTAAATACTTAAAAACTTCACGGTGTGTTAGTTCGTGCTGGAATCTTGAACACTGGTGGACTTGGGGTATACGTTTGGCATTTGCTTGGCATTTTTCATCATATGGTGGCCAGTCGGCGTTACAGTTTTCTTGCAGTTACCCATGTGAAACAGATTGATATCCTTGTTTCCAAATTGGAAATGTGAGGTTAAGCGTTTTGCTCAGGGTCTTGCAGGTACTGGGCTGGGAATATTTCTCGCATATAATACTAAGTGTACTTGTTGTTTTACAGATGGTTCATGTATTTGCACCAGCACACATGGGGGGGTGTGTGTGTGAATAAATGGCCATTCTTACACTTAGCTTTTCAACTGTTAATTTCTTACTGCAGTACTTATATTAATTATACTGTATGTTGGAGGTTGGAGTAAATAGGCACAAAGCTGCCTTGTTCAGAACAGGAGGTGGATTAAATTTTTTTGACTTTTCAGTGAATATTTTTTTTAAGGTTTATTTTCATTTTTGGATCAGTTTGCAAGGCAGGAAAAAATCCCGAGCCAGCTTAGACAAACATGAGTTGCCAGACGTACTTCAGCAATATATACTTCTGCTTTAGCACAGCATGAAGTGTAGGCACAAAACACTTCTAGCTGAGTGTCGTCGTGCCTTCCAGCATCTTTTTTGTGGCTGCTGCTGCTTTCTGGATCAATTTGTTAAAGTTCTGTGTGGTGTTTTAAGGTGCTGCTGTTTAAAGGTGGGCTGCCCTGGTTTGGCTTCCTGTTTCCCCATGCTTTGGATGCACGTGTGTTATCTCTATACACTTCACTTTGCTCCCTGATGTTTCTTTGGGGGTAAAGGTTATCTTTTTGTTCTTTAGAAGCAGTGCTTGCCACATTGATCTTCTGGTCTACTAGGGGAATTCTTAAGCACTATGAAAAATCACATAAAAACCAGCTGGGGCTTATCTCAACGTAATACTGCCTGTTGTTTTGGCTGGTCTCCTCCAGAACTGCTGTAAATGCCACAGGGACTCTCAAAGGGCTGGAAGTGTGGGTTGCATGTGCAGTAACATGACTGTCAAGCTGACAGGTAAGTAAAGCTTAAAGGTCATCAAACCCAGGCTGTAATTCTTCATGCCCCTTACTGAAAACAAGTTCCCTAGCTGAGAGCAGCCAGCTGCAGGTCCCTCCCCCAAGAAATCAGCCTTCGCCCAGCGTGTATCAGGGTGCGATTCTCCCCGTCGGGTAGGCAGAGAGCTGCTGTGGGAGTGCTGGGGGTGTCTGGGACAGCGGGTACACCCCTCGTCCTTGGCACAGGGAGCCTGTGGGTGTAGGAAGGTGTTTTTCGTTCTTGTATCTGAAATCTTTCTTCATAGTGTAGCAGGAATGTTTATTAAAGCTGCTTACTAAACTAAATACGCTTTCCTAAGTCCATTGTTTT
This sequence comes from Fregata magnificens, assembly GCA_013389945.1. Classification (NCBI taxonomy): domain Eukaryota; kingdom Metazoa; phylum Chordata; class Aves; order Suliformes; family Fregatidae; genus Fregata; species Fregata magnificens. The sequence continues at coordinate 282,203 of WAAD01029192.1, read as the reverse complement.
TTTTCTTGCCTGCTTAGAGAGGTGAGAAAGGTGCTCTGTGTTGCACTCGTGGTTTGACACCAGCTCGCCCAAGCTGCTGCCCTCTCAGCTGCAGCGTGCAGCGGCCGGGGCTCTGCCGCAGCACAGGACAGCAGCCTTGGCCTGAAACGGATCAGCGACAAGGAACATCTGTAGGACAGAGGAAATGTGTTTGAACTTGGAACCCTTTGCTAAAACAGATGTTTGAGGGGCTGTAATTGGTACCACAAGATAGGGATTTAAAATCAAGTTAGCAGATTGAACTATCTGGATTTGAGTTTTAGCCTCCTCCAGTCCCTGCCTCCCTCCCCCAGCCCTGATTTCAAATTGCACGTTACGGAAACAGGACAGAATGACAATGGTACTCTTTGAATTATAGGCTGCTTGGCCAGAAGAGCTGGCAGGACAGCAAATGGAAATCTGGAGAAATACACACCAGTTCCAACTGTGAGAATTGAGATTCATTTTGCAGCTTATTTGTACAGCATTAAAATCTGAAATGCGTTTGCGTTGTCCAGTCTGAACCTTCTGCGTTCCTCTGTGCTGAGGATATTGTCTTGTCTTTGGCAATTAACCATTGTCGAGTTTATTTCGAGAACATCAAAAGTTCAATGCGCCTGCCTCACCTGTTGGATGGGTGTTATTGAGTAGCTTGAGAAGTGAAAGTTGCTAAATCAGGCTCCGATTTAGCTAGCATTTGGATGAAGGTGTTTCTTAGGGTATGCTAACCAAGCCCATTACTACTTTTTGGAGTAGTGTGTCTCCATGCAAAATTGCAGTGTGATGGACCACACTGATCTGTGCTGTAACTCCAGTCTAACCATGACACTGTCCAGGTCTCTGGCCCATCACATTTGCCATTACAGGGCTGGAAACAAACTTCAGACACCACGACAGCGGCATATGGCTGCAGTGCTGGTCCAAGAGGCACTGCCATTGCGCTTGGCCATCCTGCTCCTCTCTGATCACATCCCCCGAGGCAGCGCTGTCTTCTCAGGAGGCTCCCGGCAGGTCTGGGTGTTGTGCTCCATCCAGCAGACCAGTGGAGCGTTTGTGGTCAGGCAGGGCCATCTGGAGAATGCTGCATCCTCGCTTGGTCAGTCTGACTCACACTTGGCTGGTCTATTTGTGAGCCTCGGTTGTGCTGATCTGTTGTTTCTGCTTTATTTCTAAGTTGTGAGGAATTTGTGTCCCGGCTAACTTTATGTTTATAGTGGAGGGCTTTCTGCAGGTCTTGGTTTCCTGATGGTGGCTCTCAGGCTGTAGTGCTACAGTTCTGTTGAAGAACTGGGACCTGCGACCTTTCATCTATGAGACCGTTTATCTCCTTAAAACATCTGTAACATGTATAGTTTCTTCCTGTGGACGCCATGGCATGTTGTAATTGAGGAGGAATAGAAAACAGTTTATCAAGTCCTTTGGAGACTTCTTTTGATAAATCTTGTCATTTTTTTAAGGAATGATCTGATTAACTGTAAGCAAGTAGAAGCAGTGTAATGTTTCCAATAATGTCTTAAAGCCACTGGAGTTTAACAGGAAATGTGCTTACCTTAGAAAATACTGTGTTAATCACATTACCTTCATGTCTGCACCTCTTCTTGACTTTTGCGGAATCGGAAATCCTGCATGTGTTATTCTTTCTGTGCTTTAGGCTCCCAGCACCTGGGTACTGCTATCTGCTTGGCTTCTAGCTTAAGTTCATCACTGAAGAGAACAGGCTGCATCCTGTATCGGGAGCTGAGTTTCAGGTCTAGTGGCTGCTGGTGAGCTCCTCTGTCACATACACAGAAAGACTTATGTCTGCCATTTATTTCATTTGGGCATCTTTGATTGCTTCAAGTTGTAGGAGAAAATACAGTTGTTTTCTGCTGTTAGCACTCTGTCATGTTAGAAAAAAGTGCTTGTGCCTTAGCTGGTTAGTTGGGAAAGGTGGGACCTGGTGGTGATTCGGTGAGAAACTAATGAAGCTATCGTGGGGAAGAGCTCTTTCTCCATTTGTAACCACCATCCTTAGCTGGTACTAAGCTTTTGCCCAAAACCAGATTTAAAAAAAAAACAAACAAAAAAACCCAAAAACCACACCAAAAAACCAACAAAAAAACCCGCTTGCAGTGTGTCTCAGGAATACGGTCTGGAAGAAGCTTGCATGTAACCGTCAAGAGAGCAGAAGAATTCAGCAAATTGGGGTAGCAGCTCTGAACAGATTGATACTTCTTGTTAGCTCTGTTGCACTGATAAGAGAACTAGGTCAGCTCTGTGGAGAAAGCATTTTATCTGCATACTTCTCTTAACTGGAATCCTGGCGCTTGGCTGTTTTAACGGGCTTGCTGACTTGCAGCTCTGCACAGGGGGTTGTGCTCTCCGTCTCATGTTTTCCTCGGGGTCAAAGTGTGGTCTGAAGCCCTGTTGCTTTCCTCTCTGTGGCATGTGCTGCTTTTACTGTGGGGGTGATGCAGTCAGTCCCCAGGGGTGTAAGTAGCATCTTCCATCATGCTGGTGTAATGTCTCTGGCTGAAGTTCATAGGGCTGTTGTTCAGCTCTGGAAGTATATTGCTCTGTCTCTTGGCAGTGGATGAGGATACAGTGTGCGAAGAAGCATCTCTGGTGTTTATTCCAGTGGAGCAAGCAGAGGAGAACGAAGGCTCTGGGAGGGGGACATATGAAAGGCTATGGCCTTCTGTGGTCAGCTGCTGGGACAGCGGTGTCTTAAGGCGGGATTCTGTCTGCTCCCATGCAGGGTTTCCCTTTCCTTATCCAGTAAAGCTTGGCTGGTGCCCACCAACTGTATAACTGTCTCTGGTGGCCGCAAAAGTGGAAGCTGAAATGCAGAGATGCGCTGAGGCACCTGGGATGCTTAATCCTCTTTTTCCCATGTATTCTGTGTGTTACTTGCCTTTACGAGATTTGTCCTGGGTTTCAACGCTTCCCCCCGCCCCACTCCTCTGCTCTTCTGTCTTCCATTTTCATTTTTACTAACCTTTTTTTGCTCAGCATGTGTTGAATTGCCATCATCCAAATACCCCCCAATACATCACACATCGCCGCCTGTGAGGTTGGCAGCTTTAGTGCCAGCTGATAGAAGATGCTATAAAAGATGTAAACCCAAAAGAGGAGGTTGGTTTGGAGGTTGTTGCTCTGGCACCCGTTCCTGCTCCTCAGCTGCCTCGCCATTTCAGATCCAGGGTTTGTGTAGCTGCTGTAGTGTTTCTCCTTGCTGGTTACCCATCCCATTATGGCCTCCTGATAAATTATTTTGTGTAATGATTTTTGTGTGCATTCATTGCTTTAGCTTTATGGTAGATGACACAGATTAAATGAAGCCAGACAATGCTCTCTGTTCGGGGTAATGACTTTCAACTGCAGTGTCCTTTTGTCACTGTAAATTACGGTAAATGATGTAATGTTAGACTGTAAAGATACAAGCTACAAAATGGTATGAGTTGTAAGATCCCCCAAGAAGATGAATTGCATACCTGGAAATTTTCAAGGGAAAATATCCATTGCACCCTTATGTGCATGTGAAAGGAGTGTCAGCCACAGCATGGGAGATGTGCACTTGAGAAAAGCATGCACAGGGTAAACACTTAGGAAATAACACGTGCTTCTTGATGATGCCTAGAAGATTTAAGCATTATAGGCACTTCTGACTTAGAGTTCTCCGTATTATAATGGTCTTAGTATGATTGTTTCAGGGTACAGCTCTGAAAAACAGAATCGTATCAAGTATTTCACAGGTTAGAACCGACACCTTGCACTTTGTCCAGAATAGCAATTTCAGCTTATTTGAAGTTTGGGTTGTGTTACATTTTTGAATGTGCTGGGCTCCCCAGTTGAGATATAATCAAATTCCCTGGTAGTTTGTGGTTTAGGTTCCCATCCCAAAATAGAATCTCGCCAGTGGTATAACAGCTGGAAATTTCAGTATTAAGTTCATATTCCAGCTTTTTGTCTTTAAAATGAAGTGAAATCAGATGGCAGGGTCTTGCTCAACCTAGACTAAAGTAACCAAAGACTGAAAATAATCTGTGCACAAATATGATGTATTTTGGAATTGTGACCATCTGTAGTAGTGTTCACCCTTGGTTTAAATAACTCTGAACATCTGAAAACAAAAGTTCTGTCAGCAATGGACTTAATATGAATTGATTTGAAATGGTATACCATAGAGGGAGTAGCATTATGTTTAAAAGTAGAAGACTGCATCAAGGTATTCGTGGCTGTTCCTTTTTTTCTGCCAGAGGTTTCATGTGAAGTTGTAGGGTGAGCTGAAATTTTTGTGGCTATGTGATTTCCCCCCCACCACTTCCTCCCTTGCCCAAATATTGCAAGACTCAATATCACAAGACTGAGTTCATTGATTCCCTTGATACTTGGAGAGGGAGATGAAGTCCTCCTTCAGCCTTGCTGGTGGCATACTGGTTCTCCACCATGACAATGGTGGCAATTTACTGCTCTTGTGGTCTAATGCCAGTTGTGGCCCGAACTCGCTGTAGGACACGTGCTCGCCTTGGTCTCCTGTGGTGGTTAGCTTGCTCCTTTGGGGCTTGTCAGTCCGTGCTCATTTGGTTTCAAAGAACGGATGGTCTTTGCTGTCTTTGCTATTGGCATGGCTCAACTGGTAGAGCCGGCAGCAAATGCTTGTCTGCTTGCTTCCCCCACGGATGTGTGCTCACTTTCCTTCCTCTGCCAAAGGTGTGCTGGAAAATGCTGTCCTTAAAATGATCTGGCAGACTTTTTTCTATACGAGTGAGTCTTCTGAGACATTTGTAAGGCACTGTCCTGTCCAGTATGGTAAGGCTGTAAATTATTTGTGGAATATGTGTGCAGCTAGACTAAGCACAAGCCAGTATGTGTCCACAGGCACACATGTGTGTTTGTGCTTGTGTATAACGTGCCATGCACATGCATGGGTTACAGAGAACCCATGGAGGTTGCACAACCAAGCGCTCTGAAGTTAAGAAATGCCAGAAGTGAGCGATTAGGAAATAACCTGGGTAATATTTGTTCCCTTTTTCACATGCGGTGGGGTACGGCTGTTAGCTCAGTCCCCGCTCCACCGGCCCCTTGCTTTGCTGGGCATGCAGTGATGGCTGCGGCAGTGGGATGGAGCCCTTGCCTGTGTGGAGCAGGAGGTGCGATGGGATGGTGGTCTTTTTATGGCCTTAAAACCTCTGAATGCTTATATCCTCCGTTCCACATGTGGCTCTGTACCTTATCTACCAGATGATGTTCAAAGTGCTCTGAAGAGTAAATTACTAGATTCCTTGTGGGCTTTTCTCTGGTGCTTATCTCCATGATGGCCAACTGCTCTGCAGATGTGGCTCAGCCCTGCTGTGAGGGAGGGTGTTTTGTCCGTGCTGCGGGCACTTAGGCCTCAGGTTGAAACATCTATGGCCTGGTTATTGGCTTAGGATTATAAAATACTTTCTATTATTCTTTTTAAAAAAGGCTTCAGCTCTGACTGCTCATCACTTTTGCAGGTGAGGCCCGAGCATCTCAGCCCAGGTGTTCAGAAAGACCTTGGGCTGCACAGTCAATGCGTTGGTACTCAAGAAACCTCTGGTCTTCCCTGCATCAGGTGCCTGTGGCGTGGGCTGTCCTGTGTTGTAGTTTCACTGGTGGGACTGTTCCCTCTCCCTGCTGGCCCCAGCACCCTGTTCCAACACATAACAAATGAGGCAGGTGTCCCCTGGCATTAATCATCGCTCATAATTGGTGCTGGTGGCATTGCCTATAGTGTATCTTGGGTTTTTTTCCCCTCCTTATCTGCTTTTCATTTGTTAATAGTTATCTGAGACTGTACATTTATTCCAAAGCTGCCACTGAAGTGTATGCAACCTCTTCAGTAAGGCTCTAATTCTCAGTTTGGGGGCTTACCATCAACAGCTGCAACTTATCTTGACATTTTCCACTTAAGGAAAAGCCTTTCCAGTCCCAAGTACCAACCTTTTGTAAGTGCTGTTCTCCTCATCCAGTGGATTTGTGTCTCCTCGCCCCACTTTAACAGTAGCCTACGGCTGCCTCTGACTTAAACTAGCCTTTTATTTCAAATGTCTCCCTTTCCAGAAGGGATCACAATCACATGGGCTGAGCAGGATTTTGCCATTAGTGGGGGGTTTTCCTGTAAGTGTTCCCTAGCAGGATGCGTTTCCTCTTGCATAAGCAGGCTGAAAACCCTCCGAAGCCACAGAAATACATCTGTTGGATTCTTGAGACAGATAAATCCTTTATAAACAGGAAAATGGGCAAAGTCATGGTAACTCTTGTGACACATCATGATGGGAGATCAGAAAGAAATGGAATGAAAAGTATCACTGTGCGAGCACGGCTGACGGCATCCTGCATTTCTAAGGTCCTTTTAAATGCTGACACAAAGGCCAGCGGCTGAGCTGTACGGCGGGCACAGACAGCGGGAGACGAAGTTAAATGTTTGGTAAAATTCAGCTGGAAGTCACTTGACATTTGGGGGCAAAAAAGAAGAGTTTTGAAGGCTCTTTCTGATGTCCCCACCAGGACGTGTAAGATGCCGTGTGTCGCGGAGCGGGATCCAGGAGATCAGCGGAGTCGTAGATCTGTCAGCACTTCTATTGTAGTGGTCTTTGCAGGGTGTCTAACGCTTCTGTTTTAATTTTGCTGAGGGCTGTAACTCTGGCAAAATTTAAACTCCTTTCAACTCCCAGTCGTGAGGTTTTAAATCCTCCAAATTTGTACTTTACAAAAAAAAAAAAAAATATTTCCTGTCTAGCAAGTGTATGGAGATTGTTCCAGCTCCTTAGCTAAGATTCAACAGCACAGACAATGATCTAATTAGACTTCCTTTTTTAAAACTCTTGCTCCAAGTCTACTTCCTAAGAGTAAATCCCTGGCACAGCCCCGTTGACCATGGATACGCTTTCTTGCCCACTCGGGTATTTCCAAAGTCACTTCCCAACGGTCCCAGAACTGGCCAGGCCATACTTTTGCATGTGTGACAGAGGCTGAATCAGGCTTTCCTTATGGTGAATCATCTCAGATGTCGGTGTGTCACCTGATAATCCTACAAGTGGGCAACCTGAGAGCTCCTGCCTGTGCCGATGGCTGCACATGGCCCTGCTGAGAGAACCTGTGGCAACCAAATTCAGCTGTGGTTTTCTTGCAGATGGTGGAGGAGGGGATCCTTTGCACTGCAGTATTGAGAAACAAATGAGGATACTAAATGCTCTTCAGGCTTTAACTAGAGGCTGGGGTAGGCAGAAGATGACTTTTTTTGGTGCTCAGGATCAAGCTTGCCCTGTTTTTGTTTTTCACCTGCTCACTTTCTGTGGTGTGCTGTAAGATCCGCAGTCGCTGCTCTTTATAACTACAGCCTGCACATTTCCCACCCCCCCCTTCTCTTTGGAGAGCAGCCAGATCAAAATGGCTGTGATCCAACGCCAAGAATCACTCCCTTTGCTATGGAAATGAGGACTTGGAGGCTGCTCACCATGTGTTCATCAGAGAGTTCCTGCTAAGGATGATGAGCTGTAGGTGGGAAGAGGGCAGCGAAGGTGTGCTTGAACAAATCCGTTTGGAACAAATAAGGATATTTTTGGATACATCTGACTCTTTGCATTTTTTAAAAGTCATTTATAGAAAACCAAAAAATTACCCTTTCTATCAAATGGTAAAAATGAGGGAAATAAAGTAATAGAATTTCACCATAGGATAAGGGGTGTTTCTCTTCCATTAGAGTGGAACGGGTGGCAGACCTCCCAGTATCTGATATTTGAGATAAGCTTTTTTTTTTGTGGTGTTCTGGTATTGATCAAGTGAAGGAAAGGTATAATTATCCAAGCTATACAAATAATCCTTCTTCTTAGCTATCATATCCACATCCCCAGCATTAAAGCGGACAAATTGCAAAACCCCTGGGTATATGATATGTTGACACAGGGCAATTTGCTGCATGTTAACTCAGCGAGGCAAGTTTAAGCCTTCGCTTTACCTTCTTCTAAACCATCAGATTTTAATCTTGATGCACAGTGGGATGGGAACATTGTCAGTGGGTGAACAGTCATGAAAATTCACTGTGCACAAAGCAGGGTACTTTTTCTTTCTCCTAGACAAGTTACACACCCCAGGCAGATGAGCGAGTAGGGCTTTGCTGCAAAGACCTGTGAGGTGTGTTTTCAGAAGGGAAAGGGCTGAGCTGTTTGCAAGCTTCCTGTGGTGTTGCAGCATGCTGGGCTTTGCAAGAACATCCCTGCTTCTTCAGGGTGGCCTGGTGTCACCTCATGTGCCAGCAAGGGATGGAGGTGGCTGGGAGGGAGGAAGGGGGTGATGCTGCTCTTGCACGGTGCTCGCTGCAGGACTTGGCAGAATCGAAGCCAGGGATGCAAAAGTCTGGGCAGCAGAGCCCTGCCTGCTGTGCAGCACCCAAACAGCTGACGGCTGGGAGGAGCCCTCTCGGGATGAAAATGTCTGACAGGTCTCTGAATTGAGTCTACCCAATAAATTAGTAACTGGGTGTGGAACTGCATTTTTTTATGATGTATCTTAATTGGCCCTCGGGCAGCTTGATAGTACAGCATGCTTCTTGTCTTTCGGGGACCTTTGAGTTGAAATTCACCTTTTCTTTGTATGTGATTCAGTGGGGCTGGGGCTTGGCGGGGATCATGCTCTGAATGCACCCAGGGAACGGGGCTGGTGCCCCTGGACAGAACCGTGCCCTGCCTCATCCACCCACCCACCCTCCCCACTCGGAACGGCCACACGTGCATCCCTGGGGAGCCCACCAAGCCGCCTATGCTGGCAGCTCTCCACTTCGAGGCACGACGTACCATCTGCTTCGGCAGAGTTTCTCCCATCCATTTTGGATAACTTAATCTCTTCCTTTGCCTGAAAACAAAACAATTTAACAAGACATCAGTATAGAAATGGTACCGTGAGAAACGCTGTGGGGAAAACCCACCTACTCGCAATGGCTGGAAATAAATGCAGAGCCCTTCACACCTGTGTCACCAGCTCACAGAGTTCAGGTCATCAGTGGTTGAAAGTCATTGCCAGCTGCATGGCCCGTGTGAAAGGGGTCGGTGGCCTCCACCCCACACCTGGGGACAGATGTCCCCATCGCAAAAATGATGCTGTAATCGGTGCATTTATTATCTGTGTCTGCAGAGAAGCTGGCTTTTCCCTGAATGGGTAACTCGCTGCCTGGGCTGTGACCCTGGGTCTGGGCTTTACTCTTACCATCACACTGGTGACTCTGATGGCACTTCCACCTCGGCGGCGGGTCTGTCTTGGCAGCAGCTGCCCAGGCTGGAGCCGGAGCTGCTGTGGGGATGGCCAGTGCCAATTCCCAAATGCTTCAGTTGGACATGGTTGGGGGGTGAGGGGAAGCTTGTGGAAAACACATACTCTGATTATTTTTTCTTATCTGTGCAGAAACCAGAGCATTTCACTCAATAGCTGTCTGTTATGTTAATTGTAACATTTTTCTCCTCTTTTAAACATATTATGTGACTGCCTATTTCCTAGCTCTGATGAGTGCTTTCCTCTAGTTACTCAGCTTTTTGTTGCTGTTAATTTTTTTTTTTACCTCCGAGACTACAAAACAGTGATCATTCTGAAGTCTCTTTTTTGCTACGCTTTCTTGCAAAGCCTTTGCAGTTAAGAGACAGCCGTACAACCTTTTATCACTTCTGCTGCAGACAGGCTGTGCAGAGGGAGACGTGCTGGAGCCACGTTCAGAGTCTCTCACTTGAGAGCGTCAGGCTGGTGGGTCTGGAGCAAGAAGCTCCGTGAAGCTGAGCAGTTTTTCCCAGCCTCTGCATGTGCTTGGGGACCTACTGGGAGGCAAGATAGGAGGTGGACTCTGCTTATTTTTATTTTTTTTAATTTTTTTTGCTTTCCCCAGAGACCGGGGCAGAAATACTTTTCTCATATGTAAAAGTAACATGCTATATGGAGGCTCCTCGTTCTCCTGCAAGGCCTGATTGAGGGAGAAAAATCTTGTACGATGGGAGAAGTCCTTCCCAGATGCAAGGGCTCTGTAGGTTGCATACACAGAGGGCAATACAGTCGCTCACTTCCAGGGTTGGTGTTCTCATGCGGTGGTGTGCCCGTGTCTTCTTCCAGAGCTTGGGTGCTGGAATTTTGCATGCCAGTTACTTTCCTTCTATTCTAACTGAAGCCTTCTTGAAAATTATTTTTCTCAAGAGAAGAAGTGCTACAGACACACTAAGTTAATTTGAGTCATTAGCTTGTTTCCATTACTCCTATCTGCCTAGGAAACTAATTTTATTATTTTTAGTGAGATTTTGGAATTAGAAGAAAGAAATGGAAGCTACCGAACATGTGGAACCACTTCACAGGAACACCGGATTTTGAGAGCTTGTATTATTTACATCTTTTGGACCCTGTCTGACTTGAAAGTAAACAAGTTCAATCTGAGACCAGATTTATCCCCGAAAATATGTGGAGGCTTGTCTAAAAACTGCTTTTAGGATTAGGAACTTCCTTTACTGCAATAAGAGAATACATTTACAATGGGAAAACTGATGCTTAACTGACAAATTCTTTCTGTAAAACACCCTTGGAAGTGCAGTTCAGTTGTGTTTGGTGCAAGACAGCCTGAAAGTTCATTAAAAAAAAAAAAAAAAGGCAAAACTGGCTGAGAGCTTAGCAGATCTAAAGCAAGGTGCAGGAATAGTGAGTGAAACTGTATTTCTGTGTTGCTGGAAGCTGGGTGATGGTGCAGATGAGAGGGTCCTGTGGAGGTCCTTGGCAGGCGTCTTCTGGGCCAGCAGGAGGTCCCTGCACACATAACTGATCTCCTTCTTTTGACGTTCCTCTTCTCTGCAGACACAATGAGGCGAGTGGTACGACAGAGCAAATTTCGGCACGTGTTTGGCCAAGCAGTGAAAAACGATCAGTGTTACGACGACATCCGCGTCTCCCGTGTTACTTGGGATAGCTCCTTTTGTGCAGTAAACCCGCGATTTGTTGCAATAATTGTAGATGCTAGCGGTGGCGGAGCATTCCTGGTGCTGCCTTTGCACAAGGTAAGTGCTTTTTGAAAGTTTCTCACTGTTATATACTCAGCTTCGTTGTCATTTCGGCACTTGTTTATGAATAACATTAAGGCTGTGAAGTCTGCTGTGTTGTGACAAATGCTGCTCAGTAGTGCCATGTAAGAATCCATTTAATGTCTCTGTAATCAGTCTCATGCTTCCTGTACATTAAACACAGTAAATAGGCGGTTTGCTTGACTAATCTGAGCCAACTCTTTATGGCAGAAGCTTCTACATAGAATCATACTCCTAATGAAGCCTCTTTATTTATGATAGCAGTGGTCAGGTTTTTCCAGTGTCAGGGATTCAGCTTTTTAAGCTCTGCAAGTGTCACTTAATTCAGGAATGCACCTGAACCTAATTACTCCTTGCAGCCCCGTATCAGATGGATGTAAAGGAGTGAGCTGGTTCCAAGTAGAGCATTTCCATAGGCCTCGTGGCCCTGGCATCTGAGCTGGTCTAGGCTGCTGCCAGCCCTCTCAGTTACTCTTTCTCTATACAGTATGAGAATAATCTCAGTAAGAAAACAGCTCCTCCAGGTACCATTGCAGCTGTCCTGCAGTTCTCCCAGATCACAGGGCTGTGTCTAGGCTTTATTATACTTCAGCCAGGTCTTGTTATCCCCTAGTACCTGACGTACCGAGGAGAGGGGCTTCATCTGATCTTGGGCAGGGAAACACCCCTTATGTTCTCTACTGTGCAAAATGCTGCTGAATCTCCAATAAATACTCTTTCAGTGAGCCTGTATATACACTTTACTTCTTCCCCTTATACTTTGAATTTATTTGTAGAACCCCACGGGTGTGCTTTACAAAACACACAGAAATGTTAAGCTCCTGTCCATCAGCCGTGAGAATGGATGGATCAAAGATTTGGAGGGAGGCTGAAAAGATGGGTACAGAAGCCTTCCTGGCAGTCACTTACAACGCTGTGGTATAAAGCACACAAATGAGCAGGAGCAGTGTCTCAGACTGAAATAAATTCCTTTTGCCCCCTGATACTGCATGGAAAAATCACAGAACATCTTTCTTCCACCCTTGCTGGAGTCCACCCTTGTTGGAGAGCGGTGCTCTCATCTCCCTTTCTGATGGTCAACCAGCAAATTTTTGTGATGAAAGTCTTTTTCTGTAACATTATTTTCTTTATGACCCTCAAGCTTCTCTTAACTATACACTTAAAATGTCCTCAGTCTGTCATCAGCCCTGTCCTTTTTTTCCTAGCTCCGTTTGCAGATCTGCCCTGTTTATATATAGAAATAGTGACCAGAATTGAATATAGCATCCCACATGGCAAGCGCGTTACAGGAACAGAGGCAGCAAGTTCTCACTTGTGCCTCGGTTGTGCTAAGTGAAGCAAGCCAAACCCCTAGCCTCCTTAAATAGCCCTCCACTTCGCTCATCTTATTAAGAGCCCTTCTTTGCAAGTATTCTGGTTTGTGCTCATCTCCGGGCCACGTGTCCAGCTCTTGCCCAAGCCACGCATGATGGCACCGATCTCGATTAGAAATTCCTTGCTCAACATGGCACACAATTGCACTCGTGTTGCATCACGACACAATCAAACACTGATGGCAGAGGACGTGCACCCCTCTTTTTCTCTTACTTCCCAATGTTTTCAGTCTCTGGCAGATATTCCTGCTAATCCTGAGTGATGTAGCCTTTTGCATTTTTAAGTGCTATCTTATGTTTGTTTGTTTTTTACCTTTATTCAGTTATTCTTCCTGCCCTCCTCTGTATTTGTCCTTGCCCTTGTGCCCTCAACAATGTTCCTGTCTTGTCTTATACAGCTACTTAATATTCACATATGACAAGGTTTCATGCAAAGGTGGAGGAACTCTGTTCCTAAACCCCCCAGCCTGACACGTCATTTTGTAATGCAACACGTTGCTGCCTTTGCTCTAAGCCGTTCCTATGTTCCTCATTTATTTTTATAGCCTCGGCTGATGAAAGTGTTCCTTCGGTTCCTTCAACACCCTAACATTTTGATTTCTGTTTGAGCCCGTTTAGCAGAGGTATTCATTGAGTTCCCACAGCAAGATCCTCGCTGTTGTATTCAGGGGGGGAAAAAAGGGTCAATTTTAAACCATGGTTTTGGTATGATTTTAAAATTGAGCAATAAAAATACACTTGCTGCTTTTCAGAGCCTTCGGGAGGCTGCCAGAGTCTGCAGAGAGAACGGCCCTCCTATAACTTAATTGCATCGCGTCCGCTCGGATCCAGCGCTGTGCGGGTCACTGTGAATTGCTTCTAATGTGGCTTGACCTTCCGCGAGGGGTGAGCCCTGCCTGCGCTTCAAAGGGCCTGCGGAATTACAGAAAGGGAGTTTTTACTCATTTTAAATGCCTTTTTCCTTTCCAAGTTTCAGCAATATCGGGGGTTTTTTTGTTGTGGCGGTGCCTTTTTGCTGCCAGGCGGACGGCTCCCGGCTCCCTCCGCCCCCCCCCCCCGGCCGCGTGCAGGGGCTGGGGGTCGGGAGGGCGGGTGGTGGTTTTGGGTCGGGATGGGCGCCCTGGGACCCCGCACCCATGTGCTGGGGAGGAGGAAGAGGAGGAGGCCGGGGTGCCCCGCCCCG
>WAAD01029192.1:223259-268519 GCA_013389945.1 Fregata magnificens | reverse complement strand
AGGGTCCCTCCGGCGGCCCGCGGGCGGAGGCGTGCGGAGAGCCGGGGGGCCGCATCCTCCCTCCGTCCCTGCGTCCTCCACCACCCCCCCCGGGCTTCCCCGCAGAGCCCGGTGCGGAGCAGCGGCAGCCGGGGCTGGTGCAGCTGAGCCGGGGTTGCTGGCGGTGGAAACGCTTTGTCTGAACTTCCTGTTTTCTTGCGTGCACATGTGCGGGGCCTTTGCCAGGAACTCGCCATTCCCATGCTCCGGCAAGAGCCGTGGCCGCTGTCTGAGTTGCTGAAAATTGCAATTCCCACAGGTTGGTTGGTCTGTGGAGAGATGGCCTCTGCTGGAATGAACCATATATTTTCAAAAAGCTGTAATTTATATCAGTTAATGGTGTGTAAATGATAAGAGCGAAGCTAATCGGCATTAACCATACACAGCAGGGAAAAACACTGAAAACTTGGCTGCTTATTCTGGGACTATGGGTGACTGGTACTGAGCAAAGTGTTAGTGTAGAATAGCGCCATTAAACTGGAAGCTTGCGGGCTTTTAGAGTTGGCTTTCTTTGCGCCTTATCCCAGGCAAAACAGTGGGTGCACGAGGAAGGAACCCCAGGATAAAACTCTTCAATCAAGTGGCGCGTGCCTCAGCCTTTGCTTGCTGGTGGGCATATGCTGCTGGATTAGATGGAGATCACCTCCAGCGTGGTAGGTAGTCACTGTTGTTAGGGGATTGAGGAAGAGTCAGGCAGGTGAGGGACGAAGTGATTCTCCAGCTTGCACCCCCGGTCGATCTCTGGTATGAGTGGGGTGGGTGTGTGGAGCTGCCTTGGTGGCTCTTGGTGCACAGCTCAACTGGCAGGTTGGGTGCTTTCGCAACAGCGTTGTGCAAAGGCCAAGAGTCGGTCGTTCTGCTTTGCCCCTGCAGCTCTCCCCTGCTCAACCCAGGCGGGGCGGGTTGCTTGGTGTTCAGGTGGTGGGCTTGTCGTCTTCGCTTCTGGGCGTTGTTCCCAGCAGAATGAACTCAGGACTGCAGATTATCTTCTGGGATGCTGTTTGGAAGGGCCGTGCCCCTCGCTGCACAGTGTTCAGTGTGCTCATCTCCCATCAGATGACAATTGACACAGCAGAGCAGAGGTTTTCCTGTCTCTGCTGTCAAAGGAGAGGGGTTGTGAGGGATATACTTGCCCAACTCAATGGGTGATCCCCGTTTTACAGCCAGATGAAAATTTTGTGGGTTTCTTGGTGTGCTGGGGAAAGTGACTTACAAATACCTGGGTTTAGTGCATGGTTCTGGTGCTGGGTCTACATTACAGCAGAACTGGATAAAATTTTTTTTTCCCTCCTTGAAAAATCTTTGCCTTTTGTATCTGCAAAGAAAAAAGCTGCTGCAAAGGGTTCCTTTTTGTTTCAGTTCATCTAGAAAGGTGCCTTCAGCTGAAAGTTATGTTATGTAAGGCCTTGAGAAGAGGCTTATTCAGTCCCCTTTGGATACACCTTTCATTAGATTTTCCATTTGTGTGCCTGACTTCTTCTTGCACTCCCTTTACATAGGCAGCATTCCTACAGAAGCTGTGATCGGATGGGTGCCCTGAGAGGCAATTAGCATGTGGGTGGGTGAGTGCACACCTCGGGAATGATGTTCTTGAAGGAATATGTTGTTCTGCAGGTGACATGCCTCAGTGTTCCACCATGTCATATGTAAGTTGTTAATCAGCTGTTCCAGATTCTCGTTCCTCCAGGAAGGACTGGGGGCGGGGGGGGGGGAATCATCCTTTTCTGAATTGTGTGTAAAATAAAATCAGGAGGTACTGCTGTGATGGGTTCATTGAGCCCTTCCAGCAATTTTAGGTGGAATGTGGATGGAAGGATATGAATTAAAATGCATTACTGTCTTCTTGACTTTGGCTGCCATGGAGCCCCTGTCAGTACTAGTGCTGTAGGTCTTTTCTGTAGCAATGTCCCTGTGAGAGAAGTTTGCAAGGTTGAAGACTATGAAGGGATATTCCCCCCTAAATTTTGGTCAGACTTCCATGCAGCTCCGAGGAGTTTTGAATGTTGGGTGGAGGAGATTAAAATTCAAGACAACTCTGCAACAAGTGAATAAAAAAGCAAAACATTGGTGGTTTTTAAAGATCTAAGTTATCTTGTGACCAGTGGAACTGCTAAAACCTGGTTTCTTGCAGATTTTTCCTGCATCCGCTCTGCAGAGAGCAAATGTTTCCCAGCTCCCTTACACATCCTTTATCTCTTGGCCCATCAGTGGGTACCTCACTAGCCCAACTGGGGTGCTTGTGCCGCTCAGGAGGGACGTGGGCCTGAGTTATAACTGCACCTTTCCTAGTGGAGCACTAATTTGGATTTCTTTCTTTTATTTCACCTTGGATTTTTCTCTAAAGCTGATTTAAAAAAAAAAAAGTTTATATTTATCACTGTCAGTTTGATTCCAGTGGATCATCAGGTTCTAGTGTACTAGGGAAGAGAGGGCAGGCAGTGTGGCTAATAAATCTCGTTTCTCTAGGAAAGCAAGCAGCATATACTGTCCTGTTTTACTGTCAACCAATGGTTTGTAAAATATTGCTGCAGTTTTAAGGCCTTGTCCAATAATGAAAATGGAAGTTGCACTTGTAGTTTTGTCTGCAAGCAGGTATGAGAGGTTGTTGCACTTGGAGAGCACTATGGGTGCTCCACATCTGCCTTCCTGTCTGTATGCAGTGGTTAAAATGGAGTGTAAAGAATGGAGTAAGTCCTCATAAATCATGTATTTGTCCAATATTCAGATGAAAAATAATGTTGCTCTACCAGCTGCATGAATTTCTGGGTTGCCGTCTTTGTGGCATAATGTCACTGGTTTATGTAGGATACAAACGTATATATGCAAACTGTATATCTAAGCGCGCTTACGGCAGGGCTGCAGGTGAGCCTGAAATGGAGGGTAAAATCCTGGTTTAGCTCTTTAAAACTTCCAACTAAACTGAAATCTTGGAAGTCCAGGGACAAAATGAGTTCAACAGAAATGGTTGGAATAGAACGGCTTCTTCCCTGGGATCTGTCCAGGCTTTTTTGTTTCCTCCTTCCCCGTTTGCATTTTTACTGGTCCCGTGTTTCGCCGTGGCTGATGCTGGAGGCCTGGATCATCTGTTCCCGGCTCTCTGGAATGAGCGTGTTTGGGTGACGCGAAGCTGTTGTTCCCCGTGGATCCTTCCTGGGCACTGCGTCCTTGCTGAGCAGCTCTGCCCTCTCTGGATGGGTGCTTATCTTCCACCGCCCCCTGAACTGCAGTGAACTTACTACTTTATCTCAGAGCCCTAAACTTTTAGGAGACCGATTAGTTTTCCTTCAGTTGGAAAGGTAGTACGCCTATTTTACTAACATGGGAATTAACTGCTTTTGAAATCATACTGTAGGGATGGAGCAAAAGGGCGACTGTATATCTTGTTAACTGTAATGTAATTTCTGGGCAACAGGTCTCTCTGTTTTGAATCTCTGCATCTTCTGCCCAAAGGGCTTCCTCAGCTAAAAGTTAGCTGAGGCTGAAATTTAACTTTGAAGTGTGCTTAGAGCTTTCCTCTAGAAACTGGGGTGGATGTTAGCTGAAATGCTGGAGCTGTGCTGCACACCCAGCTCTGAGTGATAGGAGTTAGCAGTTTGGGTTGGGTTTTGGGGGGTGGTTTGTTGTGGTTTTTTCCTTTTTTAAAGCCAGCATGTGAGTGGCTGATTGTTGCAACTAATTCTGTGAAGGATTCTGCAGACAAAACATACCCTTTTCTGCTGTAAAGCATCCTGCAGTTGCAACCAGCTCTTACCTCTCAATTTTCTGGTCAGCTGCAAGCACCCACTGCAAACCATGAAGTCCCCCAGCTGCCGCAGCTCCTCTCCCAGCAGTGTGAAACGAACCTCGCCATTGCTGCCTGCTCCACCCAGCTGCCCACATGCCTGAAACCCTCCAAACTGTGCTTTGAGCGGGGATCCCAAATCTGCTGGGGCCACACAGTGCCGTGATTTCCAAAGCTCTGCTCTCGCTGCTCGGGCAGGGTTGGCTTTGTGCAGGATTCCTGTCTGTCACCGCGTTTTTCTTCCCTCCTCTTTGTGCATCCATTTAAGTCTGGGCACTCTGGAACAGGGACCTTTGTCTCTGTTCTGTAGCAGCCTGTAATGTCTACTGTAATGTTGCAGCCCTGCAGCTGTCAAGGTGATAAAATGAGAACAGGAGCACTGCTGAGGAATTTTTGGAGGGCACAAGCAATGTTTATGGTGGTCTGGTTTGAAAGCAGTATGTAGTTATGAATGCCTTAAAGTCTCTTATTGCATGACATTACAGTAGGCCTTTGGGGACTAACACTTTTCATAATCTTCCAAATTAGTTATGGATGCCTTGATTGGTTTGCTGGGTGACTAATGTCTTATTTGTCATGGTCACAAGAGCGCAATGCACTTTCATTACATCCTGCTGCAGTATT
This sequence comes from Fregata magnificens, assembly GCA_013389945.1. Classification (NCBI taxonomy): domain Eukaryota; kingdom Metazoa; phylum Chordata; class Aves; order Suliformes; family Fregatidae; genus Fregata; species Fregata magnificens. The sequence goes on along the minus strand of WAAD01029192.1, from coordinate 264,075 downwards.
TTCTCCCAGCTGCCTCCTGCATGACCAGCTGTTGCAACCAGAGGTGGAGGCTCGGTGGCCAGACCACACTAAACTTCACTTGGCTGGAGTTTGTGAAACTTGAGTTTGGTGTAAGGAAAATAGACAATTTAGCTAAGAAAAAAGGAATATCCTCTCTAACAGAGAAAAGGTACTGGTCAGTTTGTATTTTCAAACTTTGCAGTTGTGACCTGATTTCCTTCCTCAAACTTCTGCGAAGTAAGGGTGGGGGAACTGCTTTCGCTTGTGCAACTTGATGCCACTTCCCTATTTTAAATGGTGATCTTAATAAGCACAGCCATGGGTTGGGGGAAGCAGCTGCTCTCCATGATATTTTTACCATAATCCATGAGCTGTTTCCTGCAGCCAATTGCCCTTTTCTGGCAGAGAAGTGATCGTAAGACAGTCAAATTAATTCATAAAGCTACCACTTTTAGGAACAGTTTTCCTGTGCTGCTTGTCTGTCCCTTCTGGATTTAATAATAGGGGGTTTTTTTCTTCTCATCTGTCAGTTTTTTCTGATCTGGGATACATGAAAGTGCTAAATGAATTCATTTGGTAAGGTCAGCTTACCACCTGTTGCAGGACCTGAATATTGAGTGTACTTCTAGTCAACGCCATCCAGCATGTTAATAGTAATCCTCAAATTCACCTTTTTGGCTAACTTTTTAGAAAATACAGCTCTGAGTTTCAAAAGTTGTTACTGTGATGTGTTGCTCAACCAGAATCGTAATGGATTATGAGAAGGATTTAATTTCATGAAGTCGTACTGAGTTAATTTTAAGCTGTGCATCAGCACTTGAGATTTATTTTAAATCCTTAACTAATTAAAAGATTACGTTTTAAAAATAAATAAATAAATCCCCAAACCTGGGAGCATTACGGTAGCATGAAAACGCACCCATCTGGCAGCAAAGTTGCAAACCTCGTGTTCTTGTGGCAGCGGCGTCTCTTTTAAAAGGAATTGTGTTTAGAAATGTTGAATTTGGTAATTTTACAGGCTGGCATTGGTGGTGGTTTTTTTGGGGTTTTTTTTTTTTTTAATACCCTACTGCAGGCTGCCTGGTCTTTCCCTTTTGGCAAAGCCCCCCAAATATTGTTTTTAAAGCTCTTCTGTGCACAGCTAATCCCGCACAATACCAGGAATAGGGGTCCCCTGTTCCGGGCAGGGGAACACTGCTGGGAGGGGGAAGCCTACAGTGTAGCCTGCACGGATGGTATTTACAAAACTGGTGTAGAGAGGTGGTAAAGTAACACATCTGAGTTAAAAACTGCTCATTTCTNTTTCTAATAAAAGTGTTGTTGTTTTTTTTAAAGTGGAGCAGATGAAGTGCATTTAGAAGCGTTGCTGAGGAGAGCTCTTGCTTTTTGTTATGTGTTCAGGAAAGCACCGTGGTTTCCTCTGCACTGTGAAGACAGTTTTGTGTTTCTGACCACAAGTCAGTAGCTTCTCTGAAAGTGGTTGGACTTCTGCTAGCCGAACTGCAGCTTTGAGCAGCACAACAGCCTTTTGGCCAGTAAGCCCTTCTGCCCATTTACAACCTTATTTATTCCCATTTTGCTGTTTTGACAATATTCTTTGTGGATCCTGGTGAGCAGCTGAGCTGGTCCTCTAACGCAGTAGTGCCATGCCCAAGTGTAAAAGTTGATGCTGCTGGGCACCATCTCCTCTGGTGTTGTCTTCCTCTGCTGGACGGGGGAAGCCGTTGTGTTTGCAGGCAGTGTGACATCTCCTTCTCTTGTCTGTACTCTGCTTGCTCGGGTTTGTACATTTTTGTGAATAAATATGCTTGAGGTTGCTTGAAGTTATTGCATCTCCCATACTGCTTCTAAATAACATCTCATTTTCCCCATCCTTACTCTCTGTTCCCTTGTTAGAAATGGTTTTTGTATGTTACTATCCACATCCATGAAGGAAAAGGGTGCACTTTACAGATGATGCAGGTAAGCGTCTGTTCACCTGTAACATGGTGTAAAGACATTTCTGCTCAGTTAGGTTTAACTTCCCCTTTGTGCATCTGCAATTTCTTCTTGATCCAGATGGCTCTGCCCTGAGAAATGTATGCTGTTCTTGTCCAAAACAGCCGCACTCTGTGCATCCATCTCAGGTTCCTCAGCTTGATGACAAGACTGAGGTTTTTTTCTAGCTTGGTGACAAGACTGAGCTTTACCTTGCTGCTTTGCCTGCCGAGGGAAGGGGACTCGCTCCCCCGTGGGAGCTAGAAGCCCGTGGCCGCACTGGTCCCTTCTGCTTTCGGGCATTGGGAGCTTCCTCTTGCCACGGGCTCACGTGGAGCCTCCGTCGTCTCATTTTCCTCACTGCCTTCGGAGCACTGCCATTTAGTGAGCTAATGGAAGTACAAGATAGCTGGTTTAAAAAATGAGCTTCGTTTTAGGTGATCAAAAGCAGGCGGTGATGTTGCCTGGTCCCTGTGGTCAGCTGGCTGTCACAGGCAGTTGGCTGCTGCTGCTCATGCTGTTCAGGTTCATCGTGATCAAAACTGAAAGGTGAAGTTTGTGGTTTAATTTGTTCAAATTGAATTTTTTTTTCCCTCTCTCCAGTAATAAATTACTGTAAAAACTCTAAACTAAACTGACAAGCACTCGTGCAGCCTGCAAATAATTACCATAGGCTCCTCTTAGAGGATTACTCTGAGCCCTGCCTAGTAGCAAGAACAGGTAGTCAGTGACGTATCGTGGTATTAGTCGTGTTTTTCCTTTTGGTTTAGGTCTGTATTTGTATTTGGCCTGTAATGTGACTTCTGAAATATGTTCGTGCGCATATGCTCTGCATGGTTCTTTTTTAATTAGATAAATTAAAATGGATGGACTATACGTGTCAGTTGGGTGTATTAATTTTTTAAATCCTATTTCACATTATGGCATCCAAGAGGGATTACACAGGCTTTAATTTTTGAATGTCTGGTTTACGGCTTTTCATCTACAACACTTTCACTTCAAATAATTTCAAAAACATTTGAATCACTGAGACAGTCTTTTTTTGAAACCTGAATCTGGCCATTTAGGAAATAGTGGTTGTTTTGTTTTTGTAACTTAGTCTGGATCTATACCTTGTTTTGTTGCTACTAGAGGTCTTCAGGTCAGTAGTCTTCAAAAGCCAGTATCCAGCATTATTCTGATCCTTTGTACGTAAGACAGCGTTGAATAGGAACAGCCTTCCGCATGGAGATGGGTAGGAGGCATGTATTAAGAGATGTAACCTCCAAGGTTGGGGAATGTCATCACTGAATGGCAGAAGTGAAATGCCAACCATTTCTTCTGCATGTTTAAACACGAAAGAAGACGACCCTGTCCCAGACCTCTCCCTCCCGCCTCTCTTCTCCCATCACCCATGAAAAGGCCATCACGGCATTCCCTGGAAACAAAACCCCTTGGAGCGGGACCCTGGAAGTGCAGGAGTCTCCTGCTCACCTGCCACTGCTGCCATGTGTCTTCAGTATTTTAAATATTGCTTCCTGTGTGTGCAAGACTTGGCCAAGAGAGATAACGATGATTAGCTAGAGTGATTTTTATTTCCTTTCACAGGGAGAAAGCTGGGGTATTAGGTGCATCAGCAGTTGGGGGGGGGTGGTGGTGTCAGATGCTTCAGGATATTAAGGGGCTCCATTGGCAAAACGTAGACCCAGTTGGCAAAGTTGGTGCACTTGCAAGAACTGCGTTGGCATCACTAGACTTGTCTCAGTTCAAATGGGAACATCTCATTAGCTTGTTTTCTTGGAATCTGTGTAGTGAGCTTGACTTTGGCAGCATGCTGGTGGCCTTGGTCCTCCGGCCATAGAGAGGCAGGTACGGATCGGGGGTGAGTGGCTGTGGCAGTCGGTATCAGCAGTATTTATTCCTGAAAACAGTATTTTACTCTGCACAACTGTGTCCTAAAAACTTTCCATCTAAGCAAAACACTTCTATGATGAAAACAAGCAGACTTGGTAAATTCTATGACCACCAACATCCTTCAATTAAAATTTAAGCTAAAGATAACTTCAGCTGTCCCTGGCCGCTGTTGTGAAGCACAGACAAAAACAGAGCTTCACCATGCGGGCAGAGCCCTCTTCCCGAAACATTGGGGATAGACAAAGGGACGGCGTTGCAGTAAATGCTGAGATATGGACAGCAAAGCATCCCTGCATCCGAGGGGGAGCAAAGCCCTCCTGTGCTGAACCTCTGAACCCTTGTCTTGCACCATCGGGAGTTTCCAGCTAGTCAGTGCTGGAGTTGCTAGTTCATTTCCTCTACTGATACATGAGATGATTCAAATTTCATGGAATTGTGAATACTTGTGGTGGTTGACCCTGGCTGGACACCAGGTGCCCTCCAAAGCCGCTCTATCACTCCCCCTCCTCAGCTGGACAGGGGAGAGAAAATATGACGAAAGGCTCATGGGTCGAGATAAGGGCAGGGAGAGATCGCTCAGCAGTTACTGTCACGGGCAAAACAGACTCAACTTGGGGAAATTAACTTAATGTATTACCAATCCAATCAGAGTAGGGTAATGAGAAATAAAACCAAGTCTTAAAACACCTTCCCCCCACCCCTCCCTTCTCAGGCTTAACTTCACTCCTGATTTTCTCTACCTCCTCCCCCCGAGCGGCGCAAGGGGATGGGGAGCGGGGCTTGTGGTCAGTGCATCACACGTTGTCTCTGCCACTCCTTCCTCCTCAGGGGGAGGACTCCTCACACTCTTCCCCTGCTCCAGCATGGGGTCCCTCCCATGGGGGACAGTCCTCCATGAACTTCTCCAGCGTGGGTCCTTCCCACGGGCTACAGTTCTTCACGAACTGCTCCAGTGTGGGTCCTTTCCACAGGGTGCAGTCCTTCAGGAGCAGACTGCTCCAGCGTGGGTCCCCCGCGGGGTCACAAGTCCTGCCAGCAAACCTGCTTCGGCGTGGGCTCCTCTCTCCACGGGTCCACAGGTCCTGCCAGCAGCCTGCTCCAGTGTGGGCTTCCCACGGGGTCACAGCCTCCTTTGGGCATCCACCTGCTCCAGTGTGGTGTCCTCCATGGGCTGCAGGTGGATATCTGCTCCACCATGGACCTCCATGGGCTGCAGGGGGACAGCCTGCCTCACCATGGTCTTCACCACGGGCTGCAGGGGAATCTCTGCTCCGGTGCCTGGAGCACCTCCTCCCCCTCCTTCTTCCCTGACCTTGGTGTCTGCAGGGTTGTTCCTCTCACATATTCTCACTCCTCTCTCCATCTGCAACTGCGCAGTTTTTTTGTTCCCCCTTCTTAAATATGTTATCCCAGAGGCACCACCACTGCCGCTGATGGGCTCGGCCTTGGCCAGCGGCGGGTCCGTCTTGGAGCTGGCTGGCATTGGCTCTGTCAGACATGGGGGAGGCTTCTAGGAGCTTCTCACAGAAGCCACCCCTGTAGCCCCCCCGCTAACAAAACCTTGCCACACAAACGGAGAATTAGGAAGCATCTTCCTCCACTCTGTGAGATGTGCTCTGTGCTGTCTGTGTATTACAACTCTCTTCCTTGTTTCCCCCTTCAGACAGGCAGAATTGACAAGTCCTACCCAACGGTGTGTGGCCACACAGGACCAGTGCTGGACATAGACTGGTGTCCTCATAATGACCAGGTTATTGCCAGTGGCTCTGAGGACTGCACTGTCATGGTAAGTGTATTTGATTTGTCTTGTGGGGCAGCATTTGCTTCACGCTCAAAATGCTGCTGCAAATGACACTTGTATTTCTAAAGAGATGTCCTGTACTGACACCAAAGGCAGAGTCCTTGCTGATGTGAGAGTGGTCACAGGCATTCTGCAGATCACATTTTGTCTTGGCTTAAGAAATGATGCTATTTTGGCTGCAGGACCTAGCTAAAAATTGGAGCAAAACCACCAGAACAAGCTTTATTACTTGCATCACAGCAGAATTTGGACTATCGTAACTGGCACTTTCTTCTCATGTTACGTTGGAGAAGGTGCAACCTCAGACTTCTGAGAAGAATCTCTTCAGCACTGAGATGGCACTCCGAGTAATAGACTTGGCCTGTGTCTTCCTGGCTTTGTCTTCAGTTTCTCTATTTTTCCTTCCCCTGGGGATTTGTCTGATGTTTGGGAAGAGGAAAGAGAAGAAAGAATCATAGAATCATTAAGGTTGGAAAAGACCTCTAAGATCATCAAGTCCAACCGTCAACCCAACACCACCATGCCTCCTAAACCATGCCCTCAAGTGCCACGTCTACAAGTTTTTTGAACACCTCCAGGGATGGTGACTCCACCACCTCTCTGGGCAGCCTGTTCCAATGCTTAACCACTCTTTCAGTAAAGAAATTTTTCCTAATATCCAATCTAAACCTCCCCTGATGCAACTTGAGACCATTTCCTCTTGTCCTATTGCTGGTTACTTGGGAGAAGAGACCAACACCCACCTCACTACAATCTCCTTTCAGGTAGTTGTAGAGAGCGATAAGGTCTCCCCTCAGTCTCCTCTTCTCCAAACTAAACAACCCCAGTTCCCTCAGCCGCTCCNCACGTTCAGCCAGCTGTTGACCAGCACCCCCAGGTCCTTTTCTGCCAGGCAGATTTCCAGCAACTCTTCCCCAAGCCTGTAGCATTGCACGGGGTTGTTGTGACCCAAGTGCAGGACCTGGCACTTGGCCTTGTTAAACCTCATACAGTTGACCTCGGCCCATCCATCCAGCCTGTCCAGATCCCTCTGCAGAGCCTTCCTACCCTCAAGCAGATCGATGCTCCTGTCCAGTGTGGTGTCATCTGCAAAGTTACTGAGGGCGCACTCAATCCCCTCATCCAGATCATTGATAAAGGTGTTAAACCAGGCTGGCCCCAAAACTGAGCCCTGGGGAACGCCGCTTGTGACTGGCCGCCAACTGGGTTTAACTCCGTTCACCACCACTCTCTGGGCTTGGCCATCCAGCCAGTTTTTTGCCCAGCGAAGAGTACACCTGTCTAAGCCATGAGCCGCCAGCTTCTCCAGGAGAATGCTGTGGGAGACAGTGTCGAAGGCCTTACTAAAGTCCAGGTAGACAACATCCACAGCCTTGCCCTCATCCACTAGGCGGGTCACCTGGTCACAGAAGGAGATCAGGTTGGTCAGGCAGGACCTGCCTTTCATGAAGCCATGCTGGCTGGGCCTGATCCCCTGGTTGTCCTGCACATGCCCGGTGAGCGCACTCAAGGTGAACCACTCCACAATCTTCCCCGGTACTGAGGTCAGGCTGACTGGCCTGTAGTTCCCCAGATCCTCCTTCTGGCCCTTCTTGTAGATGGGCGTCACGTTGGCAAGTGAGAGTGCCAGTCAGTGGTGAGGTGTTCTGATTGGTAGTGCTTTGCAGAAGACTGAGATGGTTCCTTACCTCAAATATCCTAACGGCTGTGGTAGTGTGTGTTGGGAAGAGGTGAGGATTGGAGGGGAACAAGCCCGTCAGGTTTCAGAATTGCTTCAGCCCTTGATTTAAGGGTGACGCTTTCATTTTTTCCTATATCTACAGGTCGTGAGTAGATGTCAAAAGGTTTTTTAAAATAAATAAATAAAAAATAATTCAAATTCTGCACCTGCCAACCTTGGTCCTGAGACCTCTTTTACCTCAGTCAGAGCCACTGAACAATAGACGACCTTGCTCTGTGATGGATGTGGAATCCCGTGTATGCAAACACAGCAGAATAAGTGAAAGAAAATCCTTGTGAGATGAAATAATGCCAAATAACTTCAGTGATCTTTGGCCATATTTAGAAATGCTGTAGGCTGAATGTTATATTGAAATCTTATTATAGATCATGTCAGATAAATTCCTTTGCTTCTGTTCATCGTTAAAATGTTTGGGAGGGGATTCATCCCAAGAGGCTCTTGCCTGTGATCTCTCAGTCTTGGAAGCTGAAGCATGTTAACAAAATGTACTATATTTAATATTAAACAAAACAACAAGCTTCTGTGTCTGTAACGTTCGGTACTGGGCTAGAACTGAGCTTTGAAGGATGCAGGAATGTTCCTCCAGAAACCAGGATCCAGAAGGGCTGCGAGTCAGAAGGAACGGTCTCTGAAACATGAGCATCAACAGAAGCAGGCGAAGCTAAGGTCCATAGCTGCCTTCTTGGAGGCAAAATAAGTCTCTAATCCAAGTGCAATGAGAAGTATGTTGTGAGGCTCCAGAGGGATTGAATTGCCTAGAAAAACCAACAGTATTCCATTACAAGTTGTCCAAATGCTCCTAATGTAGACACAAACTGTCTGCAAGAATCTGAGTCTACAACTGCACAATCAAGCTCCGTGGGGTGTGGGTTCGCAGTAGGTTGTCTGCTCTGTGGTTGCTGCATATCTGCACACACTTAAGCAAGGGGTGAGCTTCCCCTCCATCCCTGGAGGCAACATGCACATGGACAGACACTGCGGTGTAGCTGCCTGCAAGTTTGCACGCTCGTGTTCGTGTATGGTACCTGTTGGTGTGACCATGTCTTGAGTGGAAGGGAGCAAGTAGCTGGGAAGGTGAAATAAGTGAGTCCTTGCTGCTCTTGAAGGAACAAGCATACGCCACTCATGATTTGGAAGATGTTCGGTACATGTTAGCTGGAGGTTTAAAATGCAGTGGAGCTGAGTGCCAACAGTAGCGATGAAGAAAGCAAAGAGGACTAGCTAAAGACTGCAGTTGAATCTTCTGTTAAGTATTGCATAAATTCTGATGGGAAATGATGTATCCCAAATCATTTGGGACAGTTGTTAACTGGGCTGGATGGAGCTAGAGTATGCAGAGAACAACCCTGGCCTGGACTGTTGGGAAACAAACTGGATGAGCTGATGAGCCTTCCCATTTTTAATTGCTTTTCTGTCCTGGCATGGGTAATTCAGCATCCTGTTTTCTTGGCTTTTCTTCAGTAAGGGTTTTGGAGTCCTGCTTCCTGAACAGCCTGTCACTGAATAAACTCATCTTACTTTAAAGGATATGTGGTTGTTCATCAGCTCTGAACTCTTCACTAGCCAACATGAAATGAGAAAAAGTGATGAGGTAGAGGAAATCATGTGGCTTTCTGCAGAAATGCCAGCTGCTTTTAAAAAAATACCTTATGTTTTTAAAGACCATCTGTGCCTTGGCACTCAAGGATTTAGGATCTTACCCTCTGCCACAACAGATCTCATCAATGTCAGCTAGACATGTATTGAGGGAGAGAGCATGGCTTTGAGATGCTATCTAACCAATGTCTCTGAGATGAAGAGGGCTGATTCCCTGCAGCCATAACTTTGAACTGTCTGCAGACTGTGTTGCACAAGGAAGGTTAACTTGGCCCTTTCAAAAGCTAGAAGCATTTTCATGTATATAAAACCTCAGATTTGTAGAAGGTGGAAATACCCTGTGAGCTGCATATAAACCTTGAAAATGTATGGTATTTGAGATCATTAGACTAGGGGTTGAAGTAAGGGATTGGGGAAGAAGACATCTTTTTCTGATACTGCTTAGCTTTGTAGCTTGGACAGCTTTAGAGGTTTAACTATTTGCAGCTGCATCGAGATTTCTGTGATGAAAGGCACTTGATAGGTGTGATCTGACAGTTTCAGGTGATACACTCGTTACTTCTGCTGTTACATCTGGTGCATTCAGAAATTATTTGGAGATAGAGAAGAAAAAGTTGGTGGGGGGCAATATTTAGGACAGCTCACCTTTGCAAGACCACCTTTGTGGAAGTCACGGTGCCAGTGGGTATAAGCACATCACTCTCTGATCCCAGCAGAGGACAAAGTAGAATGGACCCCTCCAAAACACCACCTGCTTTCTTCTCTGTAGGAGTGTAGGCTTGTGGAAGAGCGAATGCTCTTCCTTCATCCCACGCTGGGTACTCCTTGGGGCACGCGTTGGCCTCTGTCCCCTCCTGCCCTTGCCAGTTGGAGTGCGAAGCCAACAGATTCCTTTTGAGTTGGCAAATAGAACTCACTTGAAGTGGTTCGAGATATAATGAAATGCTTGTAGTCTGCAAGTGTTTATTTCCTCTTTATGCCTTGTTCTCAGTTCTCCAGAACATGGCCCGCTTCATACATCCAATGTAACACAAGAGCCCTAATCAGACAAGCGTTGAGATGTAGGTAATGGCAGTAGCCTCTCTGCCCCGTTTGCTGGTTTCTTGCCGAATTTCTCTCTTCTTTTGCAGAAGAGCAGGACGGGGAGTACCCATCTCCTCCACTCTGAGTTGCTCTCAGAAAGACTTCCTTTAAAACACTGTGGCATGCAGATACCTTCTGTGGCCTCTTCTGGTGTTCTCTTTGAAGAATGATTTTCTTGTGCCAACAAATAAGGAATTACTTAAATATTCATGCTTGATATTCTGCTGAGTGACTGTAATGTACTGCAGGTTTTTTAATTCAGCTGGAAAATGTTTGATTATATAAAGGCTTGTAGATGGTATCAGAGAGCTTTTCTCAGATATGGAAAATCTGCTTCATCAGAAGGTGAATACTAATGAGTTTGCATGTAATGGCCAGAGTAGAGTTCATACGATTGAGCAAATAGTTTTAAAAATTAAACCAGAGCTCTTGCAATGACCTGGGATACCAACCTGTTAGCAGACAGTTAAGACGTGGTACCAGGACAGGATGAACCAGGACGGGCTAGCTATGGGGAAGGTCTTAAGCTACAAAAAATGGATGCACAAAGTGCCTTTTCCTGCAACAATACAAGAGCAGGGACATAGATAAAACCCAGGGCTCAAACTCATTTGTTTCTGCAGGTAATGTGAATATAGGAATTGATGTTGTTTCTAGAAATTGACTTAATCTCTGCAGGTTGTTGCAGAGCCGGAAGAGACAGTTTTTTATTCTCTTAAAAGGGTATAAAGAAAGTGCTGAAAAAGTTTGCTTTATTTTCTCTCACGTGCTCTTTGTGCAAAACCTTTCCCTCCTGCTCTTCCTCTGAGACCCAAACCTCTACACACCACCGTGGCATGACTTCACTTCCTCGATCACAAACAAACCAGCCATGTTAACTTAAAAAAAAAACCCACAAAGCCGAAAAAACCCCAACAACCCAAAACCCCCCACAAGTAGGAGAGTTGACAAACTGTTACTGATGTCCAGTTAATCTTGCAATATTTTAAGGTTTTCTTTGTGTACTCATCCTGAGTCCTCACCTTCAGCAGGCTCGGTCCTGCATCCAGAGTGAAAGTTCCTTAATTTGCCCCGTGAATCTAATTTCATCCCACGCTGAAGACGGGCACCCCGCCCTGTGCAGGAATGAGTGGGCCAGGTCGCTCGGGAGCATACTCTGACCTTTCATACTCCTAGCTTTTTTTTGCAATACCAGGCAGGATTATTAGGTCAACGGCTTCTGTAATCTGCAGAGGATTACACCGGTCTGCAGCTGCTGTAAGCTATAGGGGCTTTCCCTTGAAGAAGAAAAATCTGTCTGTTCGCCAGAGGCTTTTAAAAAATCCTTTTCATTGGTATTTTGCCTCTAATATCTCCCTTTCTTCTCTCACCCCCCCCCGCACTCACTGGCTCACATTTAAACTTGGTCCTGGAGTTTTCTGGCATGCAAGTTACTTTGCTACGAAGCTGCGCTTACACAGAAGGATCCCTGCACTGTTCCTGGCTGAGACAGTGCAAAACAGAAATGGGGATCTCAGGGACCCGGTCCCTTTGCTCCGGCTGCCCCTTGGCAGTGAGGAAGGTTGGCTGCAGCTGCAGGTGTAGAAGCTGCTCTGACCCTGCTGCTGTCCCCGCATGGCTTGTCTGCAGGTCACACTTGGTGCAGAAGCTTGTGCTGTTCCTGGGGGTTTTTTGTGAATAAATTCAATTTTCAAAGCTTCCTGCACCAGAAGAGTGAGGCTGAGTGAGTTGGGGCAAGCCACTTTGTCACACCATTTATCTCAGGGGAAGAAATGGCTGTGTTCATCAAGGCTTGCCATTTTTAAGGGCTCCTCAAGACTCTGGAATAACCAGATGTCTGTCTTCCTGCTTAATCCTCAGTGTAACATCAACTTGCTTAGGTCAGTCTTGGCTGTCATGGCCTTTTCATCTAGTGGAGAAGTGTTTTTGGTGTTTTTTCTGTTTCTCGTCCCCATGTCAGCTGTGCCCCAGCATCTGCCTGCCGGGTGGAGCTGTCATGTTGAGCATCCTCCACCCCTGCACTGGTACCACCTAATGCTCTGCTGGGCACCTCCCATACCTCTGCTTCAGAGCCCCTGGCTCTCCTGCATTGCCTCTTCTGCTGGGGTTTACCAGCTTTCATGTTCTCTTTCTAACTTTCTTACTGGTTTAGGTAATACCTGTTTTCTGGAGCGTTGCATCAGTGCTTACAGTTGTGAGGGGTTTGGAGGTGGTTCATCTGAGAGACCTGCGTACAGTTATGACATTAAGTACAGGTACCAGTTTTAGCAGACTGACGTTAAAGTTCACCTGTCAGCAGACATGTTTTAAACTGTTGCTACTCTCAGGTTGTTATTCCCTGACTGGCAAGAAGAAAGCTGCTTCTATAAAAATTGATGGCTTTGTAAGTTTTATCATGTAATGGGCGGGTGGAATGATTTGTTGCAGTTCGCAAGGCGTATTGTGTTTCAGCACGATCCTCTGAGAGCGTGCTGTGGCTGCAGTCACTAGCAAAGCTGGTGTTGAGTTGGAAGCGAGCAGGACGACATCCTGCTTCTCCAGGCTGAACAGCTCCAGTTTGCAACCCAATTTTTAAAATGTGATTGCTGGTAAAAGCCTTGGTTTATGTCTTGTTGTTGCTAGCGCTGTTCCATCAGGCAGGAAGAGAAAGAGGGATTTTCAACCCTTGCAGAGAAATTCTCTGCTGAGGCTGTGTGCCTGTCGCAGGTCATTCCTCCTGGGATGCTGAGGGTGCTGGGAGGGACGGCGCTGAGAGCTGCATCAGTGAAAAGTGAAACCATTTTACGGTTATTTAGAGGTGAGCTGGTATGCGCTGAGAATTTTTACATCTCAGTAGGTTTTATTTAAGCAGCAGCCATCCCTGCGAGAAGGGAGAAACTGAGATTAGCGCAAAAATCCATGTCACCCTCAAGCATGTCTGTCTGCCTCGCTTCCGAAATCTGCTCGGCTCTCATCTGCTGGCTCTGACAGCTTGCTTGGGCATCGTGGGCAAGGTCTGGCAAGCCCTATTCTCTAACTCCAGAAAAAGCAAACAATAGAAGGCAAAGCAAATATGCTCTAATGCTGCCACCTATCTATAGGTAGCTATAATTGCTCACTGGTGGGCTTTCTATTTAATTTTTTAATGTACTGTATGTAGGTCAAATTCAGTTCAAAGATGATTGTCCAGCGTGGAATTGCAGGAATAGTTTTGGTAGGGCTGATCCTGCCTCGGGGCATGGAGTGTTGGGTTTTGTCTCTCCTGTCCCTGGTCCCTGCTAGTTGCAGAAGCCGCCTCCTTCAGTGCATAAACCTGCTCCAACCCCGCAGCTGCAATTCCAGTGCTCTGCGATCCTTGGGGGTCTGTTCCTCCTCCTGATGGCACTTTCCTGAAGATGCTTGCAACAGAAGGGTTGTGCAGCCAAGCAGGCAAGAAGCGAACAGGCAGTTTGCTGCATTCAAAGGTAGTTTCTGCAATGCTAACTTGGGCTGCTTTAACCTTTGCCAGGACCAAACTTCTCTCCTCCAGTTAAATGGCATCTGAAAGGAGGCTCTAAACATAATGTGAAAACTAATTGGCAGTATTTCTAAAGAAATAAAAAGTAGGCACCAGTATAGCTGCAATGTCGTCCCTCCGAGGGACAAGCATAATTTGAAAAGCCAGCAGCTTGTTCAGATGGAATTTAAGCTGCAAGGCAAATTTTTGTGAATCCTTCTCAGGCAGCATCTGAGATGAGTGGATCTCTGGACACAGCAATAAAGAGGCGTTTGCAGCATAAGTAACCGGTGGTTATGTGCTGGCAGCATGAGCTAGGAAGGATGTTACGCACACATCAGCCGAAGGTTTACTGGTGGCTGGGAACAATTCCCTCCCTGATTCTCTCTTCCTGTTTATATTGAGAAGTGACAGCTCGGACTTCTGCCGTGGCATGGTGCATGATGCAGGAAGCAAACGAGTAACACACTCTTCAGAGGCTAACCATCTTTCCTTTCCCCTTTCCAGGTGTGGCAGATTCCCGAGAACGGACTCACCCTGTCCCTGACAGAGCCAGTGGTAGTGTTAGAAGGCCATTCCAAGAGAGTCGGCATTGTGGCTTGGCATCCGACGGCACGCAATGTGCTGCTCAGTGCAGGTATGGTGCATCAGGGCTGTGGGGTCAACAAACACCTGTCCCTCGCGTTTTGCTTGCACACCAGGTATTTTGGAGAAGAGCTTGTTGACTCCTTTTCCTTCTTTCCTCTCCCAGCTGCTTAGGGCTAGTGAATCAGAAGACTAATGGCAGTGCCTGGGAACACCAGGACACGTGGCTTACAGCCCCCTCCTTATCTTGGCCTTTTATTATCTACAGTTTACAGGGACAAGAACCAGGAAATTGTCTGAGGCATGAATTACAGTGTTAAAATTCTTCCAGACTTTATTTGATCTGCAAGTTTCGTCTGCTGATAACTATTTACATCTGCGCTCTCTTCATCCCTGTCTTCATATACTTTTATAAAAGGCCCAACTGTTTTCCTTTTCACTGATCCCTGCAAGGTATCGCAGAGTCTGGCTGTTCCTTCCACAAGCTTTCATTTTCAGCATTTTTCCAAATTGTCTCCTTGACTGGTATGGTCTATGCAATGAGATTCTTTTGACCACTGAAAAACAGTCACATCATTATGGAAATAAAGTGGATAAGTCATCATCCATTAGCATGGTCTGAGGCTTTCATAGCATGACCTTTAGGTTGGAGCCCAATAAAAGCAGCCAATCCTTTCAGCTGGACTGTCAGATGAGCTGTGTTTTCTGTTGATATAAGTGCCTTCTGAGGTACCAGTTTGGTTTTGATCTGGTTTCCCCAGAAATGGTTGGAGTTGCAAACTTTGTGGCAGTTAATGTAATGAAACTCAGTGTGAGAACATACAAAAGGAGAAGGTGATTTTTTCTTAGGAGGCTTCCTCAGAATCCTGTACTCACAAGCAGCAAGATGTGTGTGTCCAGGCAGTCCGGCCAGGATTGCTCCTAAGAAACACAGAGGAGAAGGGGATGCTGTCAGGTCATTGCAGTCTCCAGGGTTCCTCCTGGTGACAAGAAACTAATTTTGGATGTCTTTCATGCCCTTTGGGAGTTCAGAGTGATTGTTATCTTTTGCCTTGTTATGTGTTTTCACCCCTCCGGAGCCTTAGGAGAAATTGCTCAGTCACACATAGTGCTTTCCTTCCCTTACCTGGTCTGCCAGTCCTGTTCTTTATTTTGTTGTCATCTTATCTTAGGCTTTATTCTTTGTCTTCTTGCGGTCTGGTCCTTGAACAAAACCACCTGCCTGATGGTTGTGGTCCTTGTCAAACTGCTGACCTTGGCTTTTGCTGCCTGCCATTCTTTTTTCTCTTTGTTCTGCTGTTTCTCCTGCTGTCACTTGCCTATCTTCCATCCGTGCTACTTTTACTCTTTCTGCCGCAAATCTCTCTGACCTGAGAAGGCAATGACTGGCTGCCAACCAGTATTCTCATGTATAGAGTTGTAAGAACATCACCTCTTTGCCCTTGGCTCTTGCTCTGTGGTCCTGCAGCTGAGCCAAGACCCAAGAGCTCCTGCACAAAGCTCCTGCAGTAGCAGTGGCCAGGGCACGCTTCCACACACCCCCCAGCCTGCAGGCAGCATGTTGGCTGGGGTGGTGGCCAGCTGTGGGAGCAGTGCCCAAATACTCCCACATAAACTGCCTTTGTTTGCGACAGCTCCAGCACCTCTGAGAAGGTGCTCAGCGCTTTCAGGGGAGGAGTTTTGTGCCTTCTCTGGCTGCTCGGTCCCTGCTCTGAGCCTGTATTTTAGTGAGGATGTGCTGCCTGGGGCTCCGCGTACATGATGGTGCACAGAGCGTGTTTAAGAGACAGCATCTGAGGATTTGGAGCTGCAGCAGGTTTTATTCTTTGTTCCCTGCTGCTGGCTTTTTTCTGTATACACCAGTGTTGTGACTTTAGCTGTTATTTTCTGTTTTAGGTTGTGACAATGCAATCATCATCTGGAATGTTGGAACAGGTGAAGCCCTCATAAACTTGGATGACATGCACGTGGATATGATTTACAATGTGAGCTGGAATCGCAATGGCAGCCTAATCTGTACAGCTTCCAAAGACAAAAAAGTTCGAGTTATTGACCCCAGGAAACAAGAAATTGTTGCTGTAAGTTTGCATGATAATTAAAGAAGCAACTGGGTTTCACTCCAGCAGAGAGTTAGCAAGAGCATGTAGAGAAAGAACCTTCTTGCTTGGTATATATACCATGTTTAGTTGTGTTTTTCAAAGTGAGGAAAAAATTACAGAAGGGATAGCAGTGGTTGAAGGATTTGTCTGGGTTTATTGGGATTAGTGTTTGAACTAGGCTTTTAAGGCTCAGTTTTAAAACCTGCAGAAGTGTAATTCCACATCTAATCCTTTTGTATAATTACAGTTCCAAAGTTGTGTATGCAAAGCGGAGATGTAGCAGCCTGCATATGTGTTGTAGCTTGCAAAGAAGTCTTCCTTCAACCTTGCAAGAGTCTGATAGGCAAAGCTGAAATGAGCAAGGAATGACCACTTCTTTTGTCATTTAGTAATTGTTTTCTTCCCTCAAGCATCAGGCAAAGTTAGTTGGATGTTGCTCCATGTAGTCGGCCTCCTTTGTGGAAGAGCAGTGTGTCCTGCCAGTGATTCTGTGCAGCTAGAAGAGAAGGCACCACCAGGTGGGCTTTTGTGTTCATTACTAGGGGCTAACCTGTAAATCTCTTTCAGGAGAAAGAGAAAACCCACGAGGGAGCCCGGCCCATGCGTGCCATTTTCCTCGCTGATGGAAACATCTTCACAACTGGCTTCAGCCGCATGAGCGAACGGCAGCTTGCCCTTTGGAATCCAGTAGGTTCCTGTCCCATTACTACTTTGCTGTTGTAACATCCGTTGAGTTACTAGCCCAGACCTGCAGTCACCCATTAAATTAATAGTTCATATACTTGAGCATTTTCCCTCTTCCATCTACTGCCTGCTCCTGTGCAGGCTTCCTGTGCCAGAAGGTATTGCTGTTATTTAGGCTGGATGTTCACTCAGTAAAGGAAATGAGTTCTCTTGTACCAATCCCTGCCTCACCAAGAGCAGTGATGAAGCTGGGAGCTGCACGTTTGAAGTGTCTGAGAAGATGTACACAGAGAGCAGAGTGGCTGTGTGAAGGTCGCTTCTTCTGTACGTTATATGTGCAGAGCAAGACAGCAACAATCCCATCACACTGGCACAAGACACTCGCTAACATGACTATGTCACCTCTTTCCCTTGACTTTGTGAATTTTCTTGGGTCCTGCTTTTATTGCATTTTGTGATTAAAATGTCCTTGGGGAATGAGTAAGCTTGTGAACATTTACAGCATTTGTTACTGTAACACACAGATCCTTCAGGGTGGTGAAGACACCACTGCATGTTCACTAGCTACAAAGAACTGTTAATAATTTGGATCCTATGTTAACCTGAGCTTTTCCATTCTTCATTAACATCACTGGCATTTTTTTATTTCCAGAAAAACATGGAAGAGCCAATAGCCCTTCATGAGATGGACACCAGCAATGGGGTCCTGCTGCCGTTCTATGATCCAGATACCAACATTATTTACTTGTGTGGCAAGGTAAAGAGAAGCTTTTGGAATGACTGGGTGTGGTTAGAGGGAGACTCTGGTTGAATGAATGATGCCTGTGGAATGTTCCCCAGTGAGCACTGCAATGATGGTCAGGGCTGCAGACAAATCAGGCTGCTCTGAAATCGGTTTGATCCTCACTCTGCAGGACCATACAGAGAGCCTGTGAAGTCTGCCCTGTGAAGGTCTGGAATGTAATTGGATGTTTCTTTGAGATGGATTTACTTAGGTAAAGCTGCTTTTAATGCAAGAAGTCAGATACTGTCATCAAAACATCTCTTGTTGGTGTTAACCGGAATGATTGTACATTAGTGTGGGAGGAAGGTACATTTTAGATGTTATCCTCCTTGTGCTTGAAGATGATGGAGCAACACTCACTGTAATTTTGCGGGGTTAAATAATAGAAAACTGGAATCACGTGCTCCTTTCTAAAAGGAATTTGTAGGCATTAAGTGTTCTAAAGTGCCCTCTTCTGATGCAACAGCTTTGGACTTCCTACAAATAGGAGCCAAAGACAAGATGAACAAGTAATTACAAAGGAGGATTCATACAAGTACATTCAAGAATCCCACCTTTGTAAACAGCTAATGTGAAATACTTGTTTTATATCTGCTACCTCTTCTGCTGTTTCAGAGATGCTAGTGTAATTCAATTGCCTGGAATCAGAGAGAGGGTTTATAGCCTTTCTACCTGACTGTGGCAGAAAGTTTAGCTTTTTCACAAGAGGAGGTGTGGAAGTTGACACCCCCGGTCTTGAAGCGCAAGCTCAGGTCACTGTACCACAGTATTTTGAAGAACAGGACTTATCGCTGAGAAACTGTTCAGCTAATGTACTTGGGTTACAGTAGGGATCTGCTTTATGGTAGTTCTGATGCTGTGTGGATAGCAAGAACACAGCAGTGTGCTGTCTGATAGCGACTGCTGTGAGCAGCCTGAGATGAGACATATTTGACTGGTAAGCAATGGAAGTTTTAGCTTGAAAAAAAATGGCTATAAACTGTGCATTGCTCTGTGGTGGCCTTCCTGGAAGGGAAGGCTATCAGGTGAGACCGATGGCTGCCTAGCCTAGTAGGGAGCAGGTGTGCGGGCATGGGGAGCACTGGCCCCTCCAGCCTCTGGAGTGGTCCTCCTTTCATTTCTTGCAGGGTGACAGCAGCATTCGCTACTTTGAGATCACGGACGAATCCCCCTATGTTCACTACCTCAACACCTTCAGCAGCAAAGAGCCGCAGAGGGGCATGGGGTTCATGCCAAAGAGGGGCCTTGATGTGAACAAGTGTGAGATTGCCAGGTAAGGAGAGGCTGTCAGGGTGGGTGGTGCTGTCTTAGCAAGCCACCCCGTTGCAAGCTCAGCCATTCAGAAATTGAAAGTTCTGTTATTGCACCTGGACAGTGCAAGCCGCATTCCTGCAGTGCACATCAGCCAGCTTTCTGCAGGCAAGGGAGAAGTATGGCAGGAGGGGAAGGGGCTGGGAGCCCTCTGTAAAACCCTCGTGTTGCTGGGTAGATGAAGGGAGAGCAGTGGGTGTTGTTTACCTTGACTTCAGAAAGGCGTTCGACACTGTCTCCCATAACATCCTCATAGACAAGCTTAGGAAGTGTGCGTTAGATGAGAAGACAGTGAGGTGGATTGAGAACTGGCTGAACGGCAGAGCTCAGAGGCTTGTGACCAACGGTGCAGAGTCTGGTTGGAGGTCCGTAACTAGCGGTGTTCCCCAGGGGTCTGTACTAGGTCCGGTCCTGTTCAATATATTCATCAATGACCTAGACGAAGGGATAGAGTGTACCCTCAGCAAGTTTGCCGACGATACCAAACTGGGAGGAGTGGCTGATACGCCAGAAGGCTGTGCTGCCATCCAGCGAGACCTGGACAGGCTGGAGAGCTGGGCTGAGGGGAACCGAATTAAATTCAGCAAGGGCAAGTGTAAAGTACTGCACCTGGGGAGGAACAACCCCACGCACTGGTATAGGTTGGGGGTTGACCTGCTGGAGAGTAGCTCTGCTGAGAAGGACCTGGGAGTGCTGGTGGACAGCAGGTTGACCATGAGCCAGCACTGTGCCCTTGTGGCCAAGAAGGCCAACGGTATCCTGGCATGCATAAAAAGGAGTGTGGCCAGCAGGTCAAGGGAGGTTATCCTCCCCCTCTACTCCGCCCTAGGGAGGCCACATCTGCAGTACTGTGTCCAGTTCTGGGCTCCCCAGGTCAAGAAGGACAGGGAACTGCTGGAGCAAGCCCAGCGGAGAGCCACAAAGATGATCAGGGGACTGGAGCACCTCTCTTATGAGGAAAGGCTGAGAGACCTGGGTTTATTCAGCCTGGAGAAGAGAAGACTGAGGGGGGGATCTTGTTACTGCTTATAAATATCTGAAGGGTGGGTGTCAAGAGGATGGGGCCAGACTCTTCTTAGTGGTGCCCAATGACAGGACAAGGGGTAACGGGCACAAATTGGAACACAGGAAGTTCCAACTGAACATGAGAAAAAACTTTTTACTGTGAGGATGACAGAGCACTGGAACAGGCTGCCCAGAGAGGTTGTGGAGTCTCCTTCTCTGGAAATATTCAAAACCCGCCTGGACGCAGTCCTGTGCTCTAGGTGAACCTGCTCAAGCAGGGGGGTAGGACAAGATGATCTCCAGAGGTCCCTTCCAACCCCAACCATTCTGTGATTCTATGTGTGCTCCCTGCTGGCAAACCAAGCCTGCTGTGTGTAGGACCCCGCTGTTGGAAAGACCTCTCTGCCACACTATTGCTTCTGCAGTGTTTGTTGGGACCTGTGACATGAAACAATACTTGTGCTGGGCATAACATGATATAACCTCAAAATATGCTGGGACTTAGGTTGAGTCTGTTATAAATGAATGAGTGATATCTAGCAGAATACGTTGTCTGCAGAAAACTTAGCATCAGGTCGGTTACAACCTACACCGACAACATATCGATGATAAACTTTTGGTGCCTAAGTCTGATACCAGTCTCCATCTTGTACACAGCAAGCGGGTTGGAAGCTGGTTTCAGGAATTTAGAGAGTAATTAAAGCAGGAGTGCAGTGACCAGAGTGCAGCTGTGATTCAGAAAACACGGCAAAGGAAGAAAGCGTATCGGGAGAGCAGGTTTGTGTCACTGCAATGGCTCCTGGCACACCGCTGGTAGGGAACATGCTGGATGTTGCCCCTGAAGCCTTTTGATGCTCCTTTGATTATTAATGAAAGCAGGAGCCCCTGAAAGGGAGCAGAGCCTGTACTTGCCTGAATCACATGAATATTTCAGCAGCAGTGCCTGGTGGCCAGGCTGAGGATGTTGGGGTTTGTGGCACTGGCCCGAAGCAGGGCTGCAAGGGGTAACTGGAGTGTGGAGGCAGAGTGGTGAGCCGAAGGCTGGCTAGTGCGTACCTGTAAATTACTGGTGTGGTGCTTGTCTTGACAGTCTAAGCAGTGGGCTGTGCCTTGCTGACAGCCCCTCCTGGACAAAGTGTGACCCTCTGAAGTCACCCGGTACCTAAGAGGGGAGCTCTGCATGCCACCCAGGTGGTTTCCTCCAGCCCTTGCAGGGCCTTGCAAGTCCTAGCGCAGCCCGGCTGTGACTCCTTAGGGTTGCTCGTTTCCCATTGCCTCTGTCTCCTGGTACGCTGCTGTGCATGAGCAGCAGAACTGAGGCCTCATTTGCACAGCGTGTTGGCTGTCCTCATGTCTAAGTTGCACCTTTTCTTTTTCTTTGAAAGGTTCTTCAAGCTTCATGAGAGGAAGTGTGAGCCCATCATCATGACGGTTCCTCGAAAGGTGAGCACTGCATGCTGGTTATGTGGTTTGAAGCCAGCTCGTGCCTTCCAGCCCCAAAGCACTTGACCAATTCATCTCTTCTGGCTTGCAGTCGGACCTCTTCCAGGATGACCTGTACCCTGATACAGCTGGCCCAGAAGCAGCTCTGGAAGCAGAGGAGTGGTTTGAGGGGAAGAATGCCGATCCCCTTCTCATCTCCTTGAAGCATGGGTACATTCCAGGCAAGAACAGGGACCTCAAGGTCGTCAAGAAGAACATACTGGACAACAAGCCCGCCGCAAACAAGAAAAGTGATCTCATAAATGCTCCAAAGAAAGCAGCTGATGCCTCAAACACTGTGAGTAAAATCCACAACCTTTTGGGGATGGTGGCCTGAGACATGATTACCAGGGTGCTGCATCTTCAGAAATAGTTATAACAAAGCTCAGGCATGTACTCAAGTATCCTGGGACCTGGGTGTCAGTGGGTGACCTGGGGCTGAGGTGGTACTTGAGTTGTGGTGTTCCAGGCGAGGTTTCTGTAGCTGTGGAAGGTTACTGGGAATTGTGACACAAAGGAAAGCCTGGCTTGTTGGTCCAGCCACCCACCTGACTGGGACAGCTTCTCTGCACCTCTTTTTTGCATAAAACCCAGGACAGACAGTGGGACAAATGAACCTCAGACTGTGCAGGTCCAGAAGGAGGTCATACAGGATCATAATTGGGGGCTGTAGCTAACACGTGGTGTAGTAATATGCGGAGATGTGGAAGTGACAGCTGTCAGTCAAGTAGGTCCTTAAACACTGTTAAAGAGCAGATATTGGTCCAGTATGTCCTTGAAGCTTGCATTGCTGCCGCTGGAAATGCCAGTGCATGCCCTGAGTGTCACAACTGCTGCAGCACCTGTGCCAGTGCCGCGCTTACGGCTCGCAAGAATCCCATTCAGAGGAGCCCCTTGCTTTGAAAACTCCCATCTGCAGAGCGCATCCCACCAGCTCTCCTAACAAATACACGTCTTGTCTTGTCTTGTCTTCCAGCAAAACGAAGCCAAATTGGATGAGATTTTGAAAGAGCTGAAATCTATAAAAGACACGATCACCAACCAAGACGAGCGCATTTCCAAGCTGGAGCAGCAGATGGCAAAGATCGCGGACTGAGCGGGGCGAGCAGCGCTGGCCCTGCCGCCAGCCCAGGCACATTCCAGTTCCCCAGTTCAGCAAGCAGCAGCGTGCAGCATTCCAGTACGAGCTTTCCTGTTCTCCTAAATTCACATCAACGAGAGCCGATGATTAAAAGCCAAGCTTTTTAGTGAAAGATTTTTTTTTTTCCTGATGTTTTAATGAATTTATGTGACTGTGTCAAACAAGTCAAAAATAATAAGTGCTACTTTTACAGTCTTTTTTTTTCCAGATGTTATGAATTCTTGAAAACAAATCCATTCTGACTTTCAATGTTGTGCCCAAATATGTTTTTCTAGATTTAGGGACCAATGCCACATTGTTCTTAACCATTTTTTAAAGTTGCCAAAAAAAAGTTGCTTTTTATTTTTCTTATTTGCCACTTTGCAGTATTTGTGTTTCAAATTTAAAGGGACAGCACTGCGCGCGCGCGTGTGTGTGTGTGCGCATGGTGGGTGTTTATACTGTTCAGAGAACAAAACTGAAGCTATTTTGTATAAATCTTCAATTTTGAACAATCAGATCGGTTTCCTTTGCAGTGTGGCCGAGGCTGCTGCTGAGACCCCTCAGAGATCGTACAAGCTGCCTTTCCTGCCTCCCTAATGTGTCCCCATCACCGTTGTCTGACAGTTTAAAGAAAAAAAACATAGTTCTGAATGAGGTGATTCGTCCCACAAAATGCCTCTTCTCCTTTTACACCCTACAGAACTTTTAAACTAGCATCATGTTGCCCTTTTAAAATAGTCCCATGTTTTGGATTCCTCTAGCCATGTCCAAACGGGCATGTTTTATTTGCCAGGGTTTTTTTTTATTTTGAGGCAGAAGTTACTTTCATGCAGGAAATGTTTTTATGTTTATCCATGGAGTACAAAGTTTAAGGTGTGCCATGGGAGACGCGAGCCATGGGACATTGGCAGTCACCAGGTTCTCCGTGGTGTCCATTTCAGCTGTATGCGTTGCTGTAAATACTTGTTTCTGCACCACCACGCTCTTTGGCTCATTGACTTTAAGAAGCTTTTAAGAATCTGTGAGCTTGCAATTCTCTGCCCCCCCCACTTTAGTGCTGATGTTAGAAATTTAGACTCTGCTTCCAAAGCAGCATTAGCAGTAGCTAGGTGACTTTATCATGACGGGTGTCCGGAAACAAAATGCCTCCGTTATTTTTTATAATTTTTTTTCCTCTCTCTATCATTCCTGCCTCACCACCCCACCCTGCTGTAAAACTTTGCAGGAAATTACTTGTTCCCAGATCAGATGAGTGACCTCCATTGCCAGACCCCCTGCACTCCCAGGCCTTCGGAGTGGAAGGGGCTGGGGAGGGTGATTTGGAGAACTGGCTTCTCACATGGTCCTTTGAGATCCTCAGGGGAGAGACCCCGTGAGCACCCAGGGCTCGTGAGCTCCGCATGGAATTTCTTGTTGGATGCCTCAGCTCAGCAAACCTCTGCTCGGGAGGGGTCTCCCCTGCGAGGGGGGCTGCCTGTGTCAGGGTCGGGGCAGGCACGGGTCCCTGCTCGCAGGCTGTGTCCCTGGGGCGTGAACAGGATCCGTGCCACCTCGGCAAGTTGTGCCAGGCTGGATTGGTGCACAGCCCGTCCTCGCAGTGCCGAGGAAACATCGGCAGCCCGTGTCAAATCCAAAGGTGGGCGAGGACTATCGGGTGCTGAGAGCTATCGGCTGAGGAGCCTCAATACCTGTCCCGGCTGTGGATCAATCCCTGAAGCAGCTCGCTGCATCCCCGATGCGTGTACACGTTTGTGTGCTTGGGAGCCGCCGCACCAGAGCAGCGTCCCCCCACCCAGGGCATCCCTGGTGGCTGCCGCTCGGCAGGGGGACATGTCCCTTTGTCCAGGCTGAAGTGATCTTTTTTTTTTCCGTTAGATTAGCTAGAAATCCTCAAATTCTCCATTTTTTCCAGTGTTTGCATGTTCAAAATTTACAGATTAAGGATTCTCTGTTCTGGAGGGATGTCTGTGTGTGAAGGCGAAACCACACCGTCGGGACGGCCGGGCGACGTAGCTGGAGAGGCACGAGAATGGGACGCCAAGAGACAGAGGATGTGTTATAATTGCATAGCATGAGAGCTTCATAAAAGTGGGTTTTCTTTGTTTTAAGTGATGAGCACAGCAGGAGGGACAAGTGTCCCCTGCCCTGTGTCCATGACCACTGATGCTGGATTCACAGTCCAGATGCTCCGGGTTATTTGAATGTTTGGTGACGTTTTTGTATTGCAGTAAATGGCTGAGATGATGTGTTGGGGTTTTTTTGTTGTTTTTTTTTTTTTTTAGAAAACAAAACCAAACGTAATGCTCCCCCAAACAGTGATCTCTGTGTTGATTTGTATGTGTGACTTCAGGGTTGTGTGCTTGGGGACCTTTTGTTTTTTCTAATTGGAGGGAAATAAGTTTTCTGAAACGCTGGATTGAATTGCCCAAAGGAGATCGGTGTGTGGTAGACGGTCCGAGGAGGGCGGAGGAAAGGCCGCCCTGGTTTTTAGTTTATAGCCTGTATTTTATTTAAATGAACTGATGCCTAGCCAGGCTCAACCGGAGTCAGTGCCTGAAGCTTTTTGTAGCCGTGATATCCCAGAAGAGAACCAGCGAAGTCCTGAAAGATGCGCTCTTATAGAGCGGCCATAGTATCTGTCCAAATATTTGCTTCCATTTTCAAAAGATAAAAGTCATTGATTATAAACTTCCTCTGGTTTGCTTTTTCTTTGGCTCTCTGTGTCCGGCACCCACTGCTGCCCGTTAGCATGTACACTTTAGGTTTTATCAATAACCAGGTTGTTAAATGATGGCATTAACCTTAACCACAGCGATAGAAACCTGAGTGTGTGGGGTTGTGGCTGAGCAGGGTCTGTCCTCTGGGACTCCTCCGTTCTCGTCTGCTCTGTCCCGGGAGAGCCGGGGCCCATCCCCAGGGTCACATGTGGACTCGCTGGTGATTTCCCTGCGGGTGAACCCAAGAGCTTGGCTGGATGCGGGATTTGATGGCATGGACTTGCTGGGGGGGGTCTCAGGGTAGCAGAGACCAGAGTGACGTGGTTTCTGGAAGAACGGCACTGGCTGGGGGCTGCACTGGTGCTGGCGGGGTTCATTCTGCTGAAACCCACTTCAGGGCTGCGGGAAACCCTGCAACAGCAAAGAAAGCCCAGGCTGGAAACGGCATCGCTCAGTCCCCATCCAGGTTTGAGACCCTTCCCCCAGCGCAGCCTCCCTGGGGCCGAAGCATTTCACCCTGCATTTCACAACCGCCTACAGCTGCCTCCGGTACACCCTGACCCCAGCACAACCCAAAGGCCCAGCCGTGCCTGGGGACGGGACAGGGATACTCTTGGAGAGGCGGTGCTCCCTGGCCACCCACGCATGCCCTGGACCCGTCCCAGGGGGATGCTCATTCCGCAGCTGCTCCTGCAGACCCGAACCCAATTTTCTGTGCATGTTTTCCCATGAGTGATCTGGGGCCGGCAGGAACCAGGACCCTCTTCCAGCCCCCATAGCCAGGAGATTTCGAGAAGGGATGGAGGGAATCTGGCCCATGGCACAGGGGCTTGACGGTCCTGCTGGGGGGGAGGCAGAGGCGGTGGGGCTGTTTACGGCCCCGGGTAGCAGCCACAGGGCGTTTGCTGCGGATGTGCTCTTGCAGCACCCTTCCTGCGGCTGCACCTCCCGCCTGCTGCCGCGCCGGTGCTTGCGGTTAGGGTGGGGTATTTCCCAGCAGGTGCAGCGCCATGCAGCCAGGACAACGCCTGGTGGCCCCCGCAGACCCCTGAGAGCTCCTCGGCCACAGGCTGCCACCCTGGGGATGTCGGTGCCGAGAGAAGGCCCCAACGCATGGGCTCTGCAAGTGCATTGAGCCAGGCCCCCACTCTCCTCCTCCTCTTCCTCCTCCTCGCGTGCGAAGGCCGTTGCCCAGTGTTGGGGTACCTCCACGTCCCCTCTTGGGGCACCATGACCTGCCCCCCCGTCCTGTTCATGCCCACACTGTGCCTGGGGGGAGCTGGCAGTCCTGGCACTAGGTTTGCCATCGCTTCTGCTTTCGGGGCGGTGCGAGCCCCAGCATGCAGCTCGGTGGAGCCGCCAGTGGGACCAAACCAGCCGGAGAGCTCCCACAGGGCACCGAGTACGCCAGAGAGGGGCGAGAGGCCCCTTTTTGGGGTGCAGCCCACATCCCGGCCATCCTCACCGGTGGGTGCACGCAGCCCCTGGCCCTCGGTGGCCCCGCTCCCAGCGTGACGTCCTTCCCCTGACGGGCTCTCCGAAACCACAGCCACTCTTCCGCGCCCGCCTTTCCTTCCCCGCCTGGGTGGGAGGCACAGGCAAAGGGCAGCCCACGACGCCCCTCGGGTTTCGGTGGTTGCCCGGCCCCAGGGCTGCCCTTGTGCCCCCGTGCCGGCACAGCCAGGCCCTTGCTGGTGATGCCTGCTGGTGCTGCAGCTCGGGGTCCTGCGGCGTCCCCCGGCAGAGGTGAGCCCTGGTGGGGGGGTGCTGGATTGGGGCTTAGCCCTGGGGATGGTGTGGGGGCAAGGGGGATGCTCGGGGTCCCCCTTGGGGCATGCACGGGTCCCCAGGGGGTGCCACGCTCTGTGCAGTGCTGGTCCCTGGGGTTTTTAGGAGGCGGGTGGGCGCTTTGGGGATGTGGGAGCCTCCTGAGGATGCTTGGCGCCGGGGGAGCATCAGTTGGCATTTGGATGCTGTTGGGCGTGGGGACACCTGCTGGGGCTGCTGGGGGGCCGTTGGTGTAACAAGGGGGGGATTTGGGGTGGGTTTGGGGCTGGTTTGCCTCTCCTCCTGCTCCGATGTAGATGCACAGGCACATGGCGGCCTCAGCCCTCGAGCCCCGCACCAGCCCGGCCAGCGGAGGGGGAGGACAGGCACCCTGGGGGGGTCGATTGAAATGTGTGTGACACCCCTGCGGTTTCATTTCTGCACGGGGAGTCATCCTGCAGCTGCCTGTCCCGCAGCAGCCGTCTCCATCACGGCTCGTTTCCCGTTTCCAGACGCTCAACTTCCTTTTCAAAACTTTCTTTTCGAGTGGAGCCGGCGGGGCTGAGCTCCCGCAGGTAGACGCAGCTTGGCTTTGCCAGCCACGGCTGGAGGAGGTCGGTGTTCACATCCTCCAGGCCCCCAAAATACAGGGCCCCTCTCCGAGATGGGAGGAGGATGCCTTGCTCATGTGCGATCCCTCCATGGGGCCATTTCCAGCCTGAAAAATGGAGCTCAGCATCCTCTCTCAGGGAGCAGGGCCCCGATTTCATCTGCCCCCTCTGTTTCCCCCGCAGGTCCCATGGTGCCAGGCTGGGCCATGCTGGTGCTGGTGCTGGTGCCGGTGCTGAGCACCCTGCAGGCGTGTGGGGCCGTGCTGCCGCCGGAGCTGGGGCAGCACCATGGCATGCAGTGGGTCTGGGGGGCGGCCAGGCGGGCGCAGGCTGAGCCCCTGCCGCTCTCCCGCAGGAAGAGGGCCAACGGTGGGCAGCAGCCCAGCGCCACCGCCGCCACGCCGGGGCATGGCCGTGCTGCCACGGCAATGCCCAGCAGCAACGACACCGATTCCCCCGAGCCTGACCTGATGCTGGGCTCTGTGCCACCACCAGCACCCAGCACCAACGCCAGCCTGCACCGGGCGCTTGCAGTGCCAACCACAGCTGATCCCCTGGATGAGACCGATTCCCCTGAGCCCGACCTGCTGCTCAGCTCTGCGCCACCACCAGCACCCAGCACCAACACCAACCTGCACCGGGCGCTTGCAGTGCCAACCACAGCTGATCCCCTGGATGAGACCGATTCCCCTGAGCCCGACCTGCTGCTCAGCTCTGCGCCATCACCAGCACCCAGCACCAACACCAACCTGCACCGGGCGCTTGCAGTGCCAACCACAGCTGATCCCCTGGATGAGACCGATTCCCCTGAGCCCGACCTGCTGCTCAGCTCTGCGCCATCACCAGCACCCAGCACCAACGCCAGCCTGCACCGGACGCTTGCAGTGCTGACCACAGCTGGTCTGCAGGACGAGACCGATTCCCCTGATCCCGACCTGCTGCTGGGCTCTGTGCCACCAGCAGAGCCCAGCACACAGGCAGCACCCCAAAACAACATCACCACCATCCCCAGCTGGCTCACATCGCCTGGCGAGGAGGGGACAGCAGCCGGCAACAAGGACAGCAGCTCATCCATGGGGCCGCACTCGGCAACCCCCTCGGCCCTCGGCCTCACCACCACAGGTTACAAGAAAGTCAAGAAAGCTGGAGCTCCCCCCATGCCGACTCGTTCAGCCCCTTGGAACACGAAGCCCGGGGGGACCGCAGTGCCGGTGCCCTGGGACCCCAGCAGGGTGATGGGCAAGTGCCTGCTGGCCATCCTGCTGCTGGGGCTGGTGGCTGCCACCTTCATGGTGTGCACAGGGGTGCTGGGCGCCCTGCTCTGGCGGCGGGCGCGGATGGCACACCACCGGCTCAGCCACACCGAGATGGTCTGCATATCCTCCCTGCTGCCCGACGGCGAGGTGGCTGCCAATGGCCCCAAGCCTGGCCCTGCCCGGCGGCAGAAGCTGCTGCTTGATGGTGGCTCTGAAGTCGACGGTGACAACCTGACTCTCAGCAGCTTCCTGCCAGAGCACTCCTGAGCCACGGGGACGGGGTCCTGCATCCCAGAGCATCAGGGGGCCAGCGGCTGGGCCGCGGGCATGGTGCCCGGTCCCCAGTGCTGCCGTGCGTGGAGCCACGGGGGGTGGGGGACCCCCACCCCCTTGGGTTTGTGTTTTAACTGGGACCAATGTGATGGGGAGCTGCTTTCCCCCAGGGCGAGCTCAACCCTTGAGGCTGACCCCATTAAAGCGTTACCTGGACACGGTGGTCTCTTCCTGGTGGGGACGGTGCCCGCCAGCCCCCCGGCCCCCTCCCTCCACCACCGCCTGCCCACATCCCCCTCCTGAAATTTCGCTTCTCCATCCTCCTCCCCCAGCAGCAGCCCCAGCCCCCTGAGGGGAGCAGAAATGAAACCCGTGGCCACCCCTCGCTGGGCAGGCAGCCAGACCCTGGGGGGCTGGGGTCCGCAGCCCCTGGGACCCCCTCCCCACATGGAGCTCGGCCTCATGCCGCGGCATGGGAGCGGAAAGGGTGGCGGTGCCAGGGCGGAAATGCTGGCGGGGGGGACGGGGACAAGGACGGGTGTGCTTGTGGCGTAACGTGTTCCTGCCCTGCGGTCGCCTGCAGCGAGACGAGGGGACGCCTCCAGGACCGTCACTGCCCATCAGGGTGGTTCTGTGCGCTGCCGGTGCACCCAGGGCTCATCCCCGGTGAGCAAATGGTGGTCACAGGCTCTCGGCCTCGTAGGGTGGTGTTGGCCCGGGCTGTCCCTGCCTGGTTGTGGCTGGGGCCAGGAGGGATGGGGAGAGCAAAGCCATGAGCGGCCACTGAGGGTCCCACCATCCTGCCTGTACCCAGGGGCTGAAGGGGGCTCAGGTTTGCTCCCCGGTCCCACCTCCCCCCGGCGTGCAGGTGTTGGTCACCCCTCAAGCTACCAGCCCAACCCCTTCCCTGTGCCCGGCCCTGGGGGAGCCACCCAAGGGAGCAGAAATGGCCCAGGACTGTCCCTGTCCCGCCAGGCTCGGTGTCCCCACGTTCCCATCCCTGCCCCAGCCAGGCTCAGCATCCCCATCCCCAGACCCCCATCCCTGCCCTGGCCAGGTTCAGCACCCCTATCTTTCCATCCCCATCCCTCCCCTGGACAGGTTCAGCATCCCCATCCCTCCATCCCCATCCCTGCCCCACCAGGCTCAGCGTCCCTGTCCCCACATCCCCATCCCTGCTGTGGCCAGGCTCAATGTCCTCATCTCTCCATCCCCACCCCTGCCCTGCCAGGTTCAGCATCCCCATCCCCACGTCCCCATCCCCACGTCCCCATCCCCACCCCACGGGGCAGCTTACGCCACCTTCAATGTTTGCAGCGCACGCTTGAGCAGCGAAGCATTTCGGCACGGGCTCGAGGCATCGCTGTGCCGCCCCATCCCGAGCTGAGCCCTGGGTGCACAGCCACCTCGAAAGCCACTTTCGGGGGTGGCCGTCCCATGGGTGGGTTGGCAGCGCGGCGGCTCACCTGTGCCCCAGCCACCCTGGCCCCACCGCCTGTTTACATTTGTGCTGTGCTTCAGATATTTTCCATCTGGGGCCAAGCAGCCTCGCTGGCCCCGCTCCCTCCTGTAAATGTAAATGTTTATGGGTTAGTCAGTGCAGGCAAGGGGATCCGCAGCCGGCCGTGGTGGCTGGTCCCTGGATGGGACGCCCTGGCCGCGGGCTCCTGAGTGATGCCACCCTGCTCTGCCCCTGCTGTGTCCCCACGCATGCAGATACTGGCACCCTGCTGTGCCAAGAAGCAGCCACGGGAGTTCATGGCTCAGCCAAAACGGGCATGGAGGTTTACGTGCCCCCAGGCTGTCGGGGCCAGGCTGGGGAGTGGGAGCCCGCAGGGACCCCTGTCACCCCCAGCCCCTCCAGCCCTTTCTCTCGGAGGCAAAGGGATGCTCCCATCATCTGGCTTCACCCAACAGCAGCTCATCCAGCCTCTGCCCCCGGTCCAGGCGAGGATGAGGCTGGCGGGTCCTGAGAAGGCGGATGGGTGCAGGTGGGAGGAATTGCTCCCGCTCTCACCCAGCCCCGTGCCTGCCCTGCATCTACCACTCTGGGAGTCTGGCGAGCAGCAAGGATAAACTTTCCTCCACCACTGAAGCACGAGCTGGCTGCCAGGAGCCGGGAATCGCCCTATTTGGCATAGTCAGCAGGTCCTGTCGGGCTGCCATCTCCCAGCTCATGGCAGAGGAATCTGCAGAAAGCCAGTGCGCGTGGCCGCAGTGCTGCCCGGGCTCCAGCCAGTGTCACGGCAGGATCCTCGGGGCACGCCGCCCCGGCAAGCCTCTGTGCCGTGCAGTGGGTGGGCAGCGTGCGGTGCACGGGGCTGTGTGTGACATGGGGCTGTGCACGGCGCTCTGCACACCGTGGTGCAGCTCTGCAGGATCAGTCCCCCCTGGGTATTTCGCTGGCACAGCAAAGCGCAGCCCCACAGAGCAAATTACAAGCAGGGCAGGGCCGAAATGTCTCAAATTGCAGGTTACCTCGGGCTGGCTGTGCCACGGAGCCGAGCCCTGTGGGTCCCCACGTTCCAGCTGCCCCAAATTACAAAGCGGGGCCCGGGCGGCACAGCCCTGCCCAGCACCGAGGGGCCGAGCCCTCCCCAGCCGCAGGCAAAAACGGCATCGTAATGGCCAGTGTGCGCTGGCACCGGGGGCTGCCCGTCCCCGCGCCTCCGCCACCCCGGGAAGAGCCCAGGGCAGGGACGGGGACCCCAGACGGGGGGGCAGTGGGGACCACGACTGGGGAGGGGTGGGGACCCTGGACAAGGAGGGATGGGGACCCTGGCCAGGGTGGGATGGGGACCCTGGACCAGGAGGCTCAGCCCAACACTGGCATCGCTGGGCGTATGGGTGGGGGAATCGCAGTCCCATCCCCATCTGGGCTGCAGGAGCGAGTCTGGATGCCACTGGCGTTCCTCCAGGCCGGCTCAGCAGCACGGCTGCCCTCGCACCCCTCGGCCTCCCCTCGCCTTTCCCCCTTCCCCTCTAAGATTTCAGTGCTGATCACTTAAGGCCGGAAAAAGCCGCTCCAGCAGCTGCGTGGAGCCACCGGCTGCAGACAGTTGGACGGACCCGTTATTTCTGGGAGCCACGATTACGTTCGGCGATGCCGGGAGAAACCCAAACGGCGCCGGTTCCCCTCCTGCTTCCTGGTGCCAGCAGTGATGGGGACGGGCACTCTCACCCCCAGCCCCATGGTGGTGGCAGTCCCCAGGCGCCGGCGATGGCTTTTTTTGGGGGATCTGGCGGGGTCCCCGGGGAGGCGCGCAGAGGCGAATAGCAAGAGGATGAGGTCACCCGTCGGCGGCTGGAGCCTCTTGAGCAACTTCAGCCGAGGCGGAGGGGACCACGGGGGGGTTGGGCAAAGCGATGCCGGGCAGAGGGGCCCAGGCGATGTCACCGGACCCCCGACCGAGAGACTGTGCCCTGGGGAGCTGTGTGGCCACCGCTGCTGCATTGGCCTGGGGAACCGCAGGGGTGGTTTTCTGCACCTCTGCCAGCACCCCGAGACAGAGGTGCCTGTGCCGGAGCATTTCCAGGCTGGGGTGTTTAGGAAATGGTCTCCTGAAATGAAGGGGGGGTGTCCCAAGCCCTGTCTGCCCCCGTGCCACACTGCCAGCCTCCAATAATGCCAGGGGACTGAGCCCAACATCCTCCCCGACCCCCTCGGCCCCTGGGTGCTGCGTGGCCTCGGTGGCCATGCCCCACTGGCTCGTGCCTGTGCCCTGGTGGGATGGCAGGGTTTGGGCTTGCAGAGCTGGGCATGGGAGCAGGATCCAGCCCTGGGCTGGGGTGCTGGGGCCCAGGCACATAGTGAAAGGCAGCTTTCACTGCCTTTCACTGGGTAGGAGCTGTGCCCGCTCCCAGCATGGTATCGCCAGGAGGCATTTTGGGGGTGCCAGCATCCCCATCCTGCCGCGGCGGCTCAGCCATGTGGCCGTGGGATGGAGTTTCACCTCCGTCCTCATGGGCAAAACCACCCTTGCAACAAACCTCCCCTGTGACCCTCTTCCCCACTTGCACCCCAAAAACGATCCCGTTCCAGCAGTGCTGCCGGGATGATGGGGGGCTCCCCCCTTTGCTGGCAGGGCAAGAGGCTGGGAAGGCCCCCAGCCCCCAGCTGGGTTTCAGCTGGGAGGGGGCCGGCAGCTGCCAGCCCCTCACCGGCCTCCCGCACTCCCTCCCCAAACCAGCCCTAATGAGAACAAGCTGGTCCCGGGCTGCGGCGCAGGAGGAGGAGAAGGAGGAGGAGGAGGAGGAGGAGGAGAAGGAGAAGGAGGAGGCTCCATCCCAGCAGGCAGCAGAAAGGGGTGCGAGGAGGCGAGGTGTGTGGGACAGACCCCGTCTTCCTGGCTCCTTCCCGCTGACGCGACGGCTGCAGGCGAGGTGAGGATCCCGCTGGCAACGCCAGCCTAGTTTTGGGGTGGCTCCTTAGTGGGGCTCAGGCTGCCCCATGGCCAGGGGTGCCACAGCGAGGGCTGGGCATGGTGCCCACGGCGGGAGCCAGCCGCGCAGCCATGCGCCCAGGCACGGTTCGGAGGATGCTGCGCCTGGACAACGTCAAAATCGTGACTTTCCTGAGCGTTTGGGGAGCGGAGGGAAGCGGAGCGGGGGTTTGCCTGCGTCCGGCCAAGCCAGAGCTGGGGACGTGCTGCGGGTCTGGGGGTGGGTGAGGATGGGGATGGGATGGAGATGGGGATGGGGACAGAGGGCTGGCGATGGCCACGGCGACAGGCCCTGCTCTTGGCACTGATTTGGGCTTCAATCAGCCCCTCCATGGCCGTGACTGCTCATCAGCTCTGCTTGCTAACGGTGAATTAATGCCTTCACCTTCCCCGGGACCCCTCTCCCTGCCGCAGCTGAGGGGCCCCTCTCTGCGGCAAAGGCGGCAGAGGGGGAAGACGAAGGGGCTTGTCCGCCCCCCCCCCCAAAACCCTCGTCCTGGCAGTGCCACCGTTACCGCAGTAAGCCCAGAGCCCATGGCAGCGGCAACACCTGTGGTGAGCCAGGAGGGTTGGGGGTCTGGGGGCCCGGGGGTGCCTCCCACCTCCGCCGCCGTTTGTTTGCTCTGGTTTAATGCAAACCAGATTTTGCAGCCAGGAAGGAGTCTGAAAGCCAAGTCCTGCTGCTAGAGTCCCTCCCGGTTTGCAGCATTGCTGGGTTGGGTTTGTTTGGGGGGAAAATGGGAGTCGGGTTGGGATTTGGGGGGGCCTGAGGTTGGGGAATTGTCCCATGGGGTCCCTGCTGACGGACCTGGGGGGCCGGTTCGTGAGACCTTCCCGTGGGACCGTGCGGAGGGGAGAGCGCTGGGAATGGCCTGATGGAGTTATACGGTGCGGCACAGCCGAAACACGCTGCTGTCCCCTGGGGACGCGCCACGACGTGCTGGGGACAGTCGCACCCTCTCCCAAACCCCACGGGGGTGTGGAGCCCATCTGGGGGCTCGCCCCGGCTCATCGCTTTGGGCTGTGTGCGGGGTGGGAAACACTCGTCCCATGTCCTACAACGCGCTGTGGGCTGTGGCTGCCAGCATGGGGCAGATCCAGCCCCATCCAGCACAGAGGAGCACGGCATGGCGAGGGGGACGGAGCTGGCCTTCACCCTTCACCGGCGATGCTCGGACAGCCGGGACCCCTGGGACCCCCCTGTTCACTGCACCCCAGCTCCAGGGCTGCCCTTTTGCAAAGGCTCTGGGGGGTCCTGCGCCATGTCCCAGCACCACTCGGCCACTACAGCGGCACCGGGGTGAAATCCTGCCACCAATCTATTTTTAGCCACGCTCAAGCTGGGAATTGTTTGTAACGGTCCACGCCAGGACGAGCAGTTGGGAAATGCCGCTAACGCCGGGGATCAACCCCTCTGCAGCACCGCCTGTTTCAAAGTTTCCACTGGAAACCTCAATTTTTCAGGAATTTTCTAATCAGCCAAATGACGGTTGTCTGAAGCCGGTTGTTGGCAGTGGCCCCGGTCCCCTTGTCGTGCACGCAGCGTCCCCCAGGCTTGAGCAATTTGATTCAGCTGGTTTCCATCTATTTTTGCAGTATGTCATTGCAAAACGAATGCAGACCCGTGCTAGGCATTCGGGTGAGGAAACCAGAGCTGCATTTTCCTTTTCTTAAGGAAATTCAGCCGGGTAAAAAAGCGAGCGCCTGAGCTAACCGTCGGCAGCTCGACGCTCGTGCTTGCCCCTCTGTGCCGGAGCCGCACACAGGGCTTGGGGTGGGTGCACCATGAGGCTTTGCTTGGGGCAGGGCTCGGGGGTCTCGCTCCATTGGGGTGTTAACATTTCGCCCTCCCCTCTGCATCCCGCAGGCTGCCGTGCACGAGCCCCGGGGGAGATGGAGGTGCAGCCAGCGATGGGCGCATGGCTGCTGCTGCTGCTGCTGCTGGTGGCAGCCCCGGTGCGCTCGGCAGCACCCCGGCATGCTGCGGTGCTGCCTGATGGTGGGGGCAGCGGGGACGGCGAGGAGGTCTCGGCCACACCGCCCGTCCGCCGCGTGACGCCAGGGACCGGCCCAACAGCAGGGGACGTGGTGGGGACCACAGTCACCAACAGCTCGGCACCGGGTGGCATGCTGGATGGGCTGGTGGACTTCTTCAAGGAGTATATGCTGCTGGTGGTGGTGGTGGGTTCGCTGGCCTTTGTCCTCCTCTTCATCATCTGTGCCGCTGTCATCGTCCGGCAGAAGCACAAGGCGTCCGCCTACTACCCCTCCTCCTTCCCCAAGAAGAAGTACGTGGACGAGCGGGACAAGGCGGGGGGGGCCCGAGCTTTCAACGAGGTGCCTGAGAAAGCCCCCGACCCCGATGCCGAGGAGCCCCTCGACTGCAGCCGGCAGCTGCAGGCAGACATCCTCGCTGCTGCCCAGAACCTCAAATCCCCCCCCAAGCCGCCGCTAGCCAACGGGGCCCGGGGGGAGCCGAAATCCGCCCCCGAGGAGGAGGAGGAAGGAAGCAAAAAGTTAGGTGACGAGCAACCTGCCAAGCCCCCTCCCCAAAATCCAGGCGCCGAGGAAGCGGCAGGTGCAACAGGAGCAGGGGGCGAGGGGGCCCCCAGCGCAGCCCAGGACGGCCCCCCGGCCTCCCCCAGCATTTAGGGTAGGGACTCAGTCCCGGGCGAGCCTGAGGAGCTGCAGGCTTGGGGGGACGCCCCGCGGACACACGATGGACGTGGTGGTTTGTTGCTCCATACGTACGTGGCGGCTCGACGAAGCCCCGATGAAACCCCCTGCCCGCTCCCCCTGACCCCCCCGGGGCCCACCAACCCTTGCACTGGCGGGACGCTGTGGCGAAGCCATGGTTTTTTTGGCAGATGGTGTTTTTGGGCAGTGCTGGAGTGCCGTCAGCCCCATCGCTCCTGCTGTCCAAGGGGCTTTTCCCATCCCCGGGCACCGTGTGGGTGCACTCTTCCCAGCTCCAGCTCTGCCCCCCCCACCGCCAGTGCTGTGCTGGGCAGCCCTCGCCCTCTGCCACACACCACCAGCTTTCTCCCAAATGTAATTTTACTAATTAGCAGCATCCTGGCCCCTGCCAGGCACCTGGCCAGGAGCTGCATCCTCTGGGCAGAGGCACAGCACTGCAGCCGGGGGGTCTGTGCAGCCATCCCCCGCTCTGTGGGGAGCAGGGCAGGGGCTCGACATCGTGGGCTGGCTTTGCTGATCACTGTGACCACCGAGGAAACGAGGACAGGATGACCTTGGCCATCCTTGGGAGGGCCAAGGGAGAAGGGAAGAGGATTTAGTGGCAAGGACCCGGCCTTTCATTTTTCTGCCCCGAAGCCATGACCCGAGGGCAGCCCAGAGCCCAGCTGGACTTTTGCCTTATTTTCTTAACCCCTTCAGCTAATAATAAAGATATTTCCTACGCAGACCTCCTCTCCTGTGTGTTTCTGCAGCTTGCAGGGTGGCCAAGGCACAGTCCCCATATCTGTTTGCTCCCCGGTCCTTCAGGGCCCTCCGGCATCATGCTGGTGTTGGGGCACAGCCGGTTTTGGCTCCAGCCCCACAGGGTGCACTTGCCCCCAGAGCCTGGCAGGCGCAGCTGGCAGCCGGCCTAGCCATGCTTCGGGGTGAAGGTTTTCTGCATGGGTGAAACCCCGGGTGCCGGGGACGCACTTATCGTTCACAAAATCTGTACGCTGACACACCGTTTCTAGGAAACTTTTATCTCGCGCCCCGCAGCTGAGGGAGGGGGGGTTGTGGTGCTGCCACATGCCTCAGCACAGGGACCCAGCTGCACTCGGTGGGGATGGCAGGCAAACCCAGAAGGCTAAAGAGGCTTTTCTGCCTGGAAGGCAACACATCCCCATATCCCTGTAACCCCACGTTTTGTCCCAGCCACGGGGCAGGTAGGAATGTGTCTCCATGTCCCTGCATCGGGACAACCTTTCCCCTTGGAAGAGCATGCTGGCTTTCATCTCCCTCTTGCATTTTGTCGAGGGGCTCTCCTGAGCACAATAAGCCCATTCTGCCCCAAAGCAGATGGGCACATCTGAAGTTTCCCTGATGTTTTTTTTTTTTAACAGGGAAACCGCAGGGTTGTTCCCAGGGAGCAAGGCACATTCCTTGCTGCAGGAGAGTGGCAGGAGACAGGGGCCGTGCCGAGGGCCAGCACCCGGCTCATGGGGTGGTGCAGAGCTGAGGTACTGCAAGAGCGGCCTTGTGAGCGACAAACCACAGCAGCAACAACACATGGCCTGCTCTGCATTTTAAAAAAAAAAGTTGTGGACAGATGTATCAGAATGAGCCACTTATTTTTAAATGCAGTTTTTAATGTTTTTAAAACACCCTAGGTATGAAAAAAGGCAAGTAAGGTTTCTTGGGTGGTTTAAAATCTTAAGAGCAGACAAAGTTTTCAAATGTGTTTTCTGTTTCTTTTGGAAATCTGTGGAAACACTCCCCTGGAAACGAGCAACTACCAGAAGGCACAGGAGAGCACGGTGCCCTGGAGCACAGAGGACAAGCCATGCCAGATCACCACAAAACATTTAATTTTCAAGCACTGGTGTGCCCCCAGCTCACACACCCAGCCTGCCAATCCTCCAGTAGGTGAAATCACCCACGCCCTCCCCACGACCCACTCCTCTGGCTAAGCTCAGCTGAACTGTGCCCCATAGGATGCAGAGGCATTCCCAGAGGGCACAGACCAACCCCTGCTCCTCTGGGAGCTTCCCCTCAGCTCTGCATCCCAGCTACGCTATTCCCCTCCTGGGTTCAAACCCGAGGGTGTATTTACTCTCTTTTAAGAGAGTACTTGGCCAATCCAAGGGTTGACTTCATATAGAAGACACGCCAAAATTAAGATCGTTCCTCTAATGGCGAGCTTCAAAAAAAAAAATCATTAGTCTTGACAGGATGCAAGCAGAAGCAAGCCCTGCTAGCGCCGCTACTTGATGGGTCCCACCAGCGCACAGGCAGTGCCCTCTAGTGCCTCCTGAAATCTCCCAGCACCCCAGGGAAGAGGAACTTGCACACAGATTGCAAAATAAAACCCCGACACAGCTGTAGCTTGCGGGCAGACGCACTGCCCCACATTTGTATACTGCACTGATACACAGACTGATCTGCAGTTCTTACTAAACATTAAGACCAAGGCAATGTTTCCCACTAAATTCTGTAAAATATTAGGCAAAACTATACATCTCCCAAGAAAGTGCAGCCCTTCCAGTACCAGAACAGCAGGATTTTCTCTTCAGAGAGAAGCCACTGAGTTCTCTGCAGTTGATCAGTCTTCTTCACTCTAACATTTCAAACACAGTCGTGACAGGACACGGGCTGCTGAAATACCCACATCCCAGTCGTGTAAGCACTTACAAGAGTGGCTGTACACGCGTGAACAGTGACATGTTGCGCGTAAGTTGTGCGTATCTTACAGCTTCATTTAGTAGTGCGCAGGATCCTACTAATAGCTAGAATAATTGCACTGCAAATTTAAGTGGAATGAGAACAAGCTTTACAGTCAGTTTAGGCATTGTTTGCTTTCTTCTCTGACTCTTCTTTGTTCGGATCCTGCTTCAACTTGTAATCAGCCAAGGCAGCCTTGATTGCGTCTTCAGCCAACACTACAAACAAAACAAGACAAGTATTTCAAGGACAACAAAAGGTTGTTTAAAACAAAAGATGCCACAAAAACAAGACCAGCCAGCAGTGACCACC
The DNA here is from genome assembly GCA_013389945.1 of Fregata magnificens. Lineage (NCBI taxonomy): Eukaryota > Metazoa > Chordata > Aves > Suliformes > Fregatidae > Fregata > Fregata magnificens. The sequence continues at coordinate 224,661 of WAAD01029192.1, read as the reverse complement.
ACTGCAGGTAGCACCAGCCAGCATCTTAGAAGTTAAATATCAGAATCTGAACGCTTATTATCAGTCTGCTGAGCTACGGAGTCCAAAAGATGAAAGAGATCTGAAAACTCTTAAAATAACCCTGAAATCCGAATATAAGCAAGTTTCTCTTGTGGGCCAACCTTAGCTCTTCCTTGTGCAGAAACTTTATTTGGAAAACACCATTCAGAAGCATCTGCGCTATTCCCAGGAGTCTCCCTCTCAAATACAAGTTTGTGTTTGAACTTTCAGCCTTTGGTCCTTTACTTACTAGAGCAGTGCAGTTTGACTGGAGGAAGGCAGAGCTCTTTAGCGATATCTGTGTTCTTGATTTTCAACGCTTCGTCAACCTGAAACGCAGTTAGTGTGTAGTCACTGGTCACGTGAGGTATAACACGAGCTACAAATGCATTTGCTGTAACAGTGCTCTAATGCTCCAGAGCCAACAGAATCCACACGGAAGAACATCTCAACTGCCAGGGGCAGTGAAGGTTGTCAGAATTAAGGAATGTCTCAGAGTGAGCAGTGGTGGGAATGAACCAAAGCATACCAGTGTTACAGACTACGTGCCACTGGGGCGGCTGTTCTATCCTCACCTTTTATCACAGTATGGAAATGCATTTCTTGTCTGGCAGAAAAAGACTACAAATAATCTAAAAACACTCCGTAACCAAACTTCCTTTCAGAACCCATGATCAGCACGTTTTTGCTTTCTGTGTAAGACGCGAAGTACTTCCCTGCAGATTAATGGAGGTTCTTGGAAAAGGCAACTATTGCTCTAGAAGTCAGACCACTAACAGGGCTGACAGTCGCTGCTTTCTAAGCTACTATACCACACCGCATGAGGTCAGTACCGGGACTCCTAGGCCACCGTTTCCTACGCAGTCCCAACAGAGAACACAAGCAAGTCTGAAGCTCTGAAGGCTTTCCACAGCATCACCTCCGACTCCGGCGGGGACCCTTACCGTTTTCCCTTTGACCCACTCCGTCGCCAGCGAACTCGACGCAATCGCTGACCCGCAGCCGAAGGTTTTGAAACGGGCATCGACGATCCTCCCGTTCTCGTCCACTTCCACCTGCGAGAGCATCAATGGCACCTCAGCGGCTGGCTCGACTCTGCCAGCTGCGCCAGAGCCACCCTCTCAGGCCCAGGCAGCGCCCTGGCTCCGACCGCGCCCCGGGAGCGGGACAGGGCCTGCCCGGGCCCCAGGGAACACTCCGGGGTGCGGGGGGGCTGTGAGGGAAGGCCGCGCTGCACCCCTGAGGGGAAGGGGGCGGGTTTGGGCCTCGCAGCAGCCCCAGGCGACCCCTTCCCCCGATGCCAGCGGGTCCCCAACGTCACCTGCAGCTTCATGACGTCGCCGCAGGCCGGGGCGCCCACCAG
>WAAD01029192.1:199908-222479 GCA_013389945.1 Fregata magnificens | reverse complement strand
GAGCTGCATAAGATGGCGGCGGCGGGAGCGGAGGCGGCTGCGGTGGCGGCGGAGGAGGAGAAGCGGCTGCCGGAGGGCNCGGTGGGGCAGCACCGCGGTCTCCGCCGGGTCCCGGCTCCTGGCCCGGGGGAGGTGATGTTGGAGGCCGGGCCCCGCGCTGGTGGCCCGCTCGCGTTGTTACGAGAGACGCACCGGGCCTGGGCGCCCCGCGGGAGCGGCCCTGGGGCTGTGGGGAGGGCTCGTCCCGGAGAACCGAGGCCTGCTCTCCGGGAAACCTCGGAGTGGGGTGAGGCCCGGCCTTCGTGGGGTCTGTCTTCTTGTGACTGCCTGCTGGAGGGGCTGCGGCGGTAATGGAAACAAATCCATGGCTGCTCCTGTAGTTTGATGCTGGGGACTGTCAAGACGTGAATGTTTGGAGTCTGAAGTGGAAACTAGGCCTTTTGGGGTTTTTTGAGAGGGGAAATTGGAGAGGAGAGCTCTAGTGGACAGTTTGTACTCATCGAAAAAAGCTTTGCTAGCTGCCTGGGGTTTTTTTATTACCTTTGAAGAAATTAAAACACATTTGGCTTTGTTGAAGAAGGCTTTCTTTGTTTTGTGCTCCTGGGTCTGTTTCTGTAGCTGGTAGCTGCTGTGCTCCTGGTGTTGGCACTTGCACTGCTGAGCAGTAGGCTAAGCTCTAAGCTTAACTTTAGAGCTCTGTTAAACTTGGAAGTGTTTTTTATAAATGTCTGTTTGTGACCTGAAAGCATCTTGCAAACAATAGTGAAATTTGGTGCAACTCTGTGCAGGAAGGTAGGTGTTGTCTTGGCTATGTGAACGCATGAGAAGATTTGTATGCCCCAAACGACAGTATGATGTTCTGTTCTGCTAAATGTTTTCTGATTTCATGTCCGTCACTCAACAGTGCTTTTAAAAAATAGTTCTTTTTTTTCTAAAGCTTTCCATCAATGCTTTTGACTATAACTGTCACTTGGATCTGATAAAGCTGCTGCGCCAGGAGGGAGAATTGGTAAAGCTCAGAAGAGCTCGTCAGAAGATGAGTGAACTCTTTCCACTTACTGAAGGTACAGAGCATCTTCTGCTTATGTTGCAGCCAATACTGCTTAAGCATCATCCGTGTAAAATACCATTGTTTCAGTAGTGAAAGAATGTGTTTGTGCCAGGTGTAAACAAGATTGTTCCAGTCCAGAGAAACCTGAAAAAAACCCCAGATTTGAGACTTTTCAAACTCTAAATGCTGCTGATGTTAATGACCAGCATTGAGCTTGGCAGCTGACAGATGCAGGGTAGCGAGCTTGTTGCCGGAATTCGAGTTCTTGCCACTTGCAAGTGTGCTGTTCTGCCCTGTCCTCCGCCAGCAGCTGCTGCGGTAGAGTGGAACTGGTGCGAGGGGGTGTTTGTGTGTGCCCAGCTACTCCAGTCACTGGTCTGTCTGACTGTTAGCTGGGGGAGTTGCCGCCAGGATGCGACCTGCTGTAGCCTAGGGACAGGCGTATGTTTGCTTGTGCTGCCCTTGCTGTAGGGCTGGTAACATACAACTGTGGGATAGCAGCACTGAAATGGCTCCAGTCACTATTGCAGAGGCTGTTCTGCTAGTGTGCTTTTAGCCTTGGCAAGGGAAGGTTTCCTTCTATGCAAGTGGAAACTTGCAGCCTCTAAAGCCATTTACTGTTTTTTGTAAAAGTGCGAGGAAAGGCGTACCTCTGGATGCCTCTTTGGTTACTGGTGCCTACTGATCGTCTGCCCATGGTACTGACAAATTGCTGCTTGCAACTTCTGCTGTCTTTAAATAGAAGTGCGCTTGTTTAGTACTAATTTGAAAAGGTCTTTACCAAACTTTTCTTCTAAATTAATTGTGAGTAGTTGTGGAGACTAAAATTGCTCTCTTCTCCCCCTTGGCCTTCTCCCCATTTTTAAGTCTGGTTCTAAAAATTCTCATAAAAATCAACAAGTGGATTTAACTTATTCTTTCTGAACATTGGTGATGTATTCTAAACTTCTTCCTTTCAGAAATTTGGCTGGACTGGTTGAAGGATGAGATAAAAATGGCTTCTGAAAGCTCTGAGCGAGAGAAAGTTTATGAGCTGTTTGAGAGAGCTGTGAAAGACTACATCTGTAAGTTGTTAATATATGCTATAAAATGTATTGTGTTGCATTCAGATTATGGTTTTCTTTTCCTAGGAAAGTTGCTTCATTCTGTCATAATGCAGAAATTGGATCAAAAATATTGGTGTGAAGTGATCCTCGGGTTTTTCTTAAGCATTGGACTTAAAAGCCATTCAAAGGCAATGCTTTAAGTACTATTGCAGTCTTTAAGATCTTCTAAACGAATGTTGTAAAAAGTTTTAAATGCATATTTCGCACTTCCCTAATCTCTAAAGGCAGCAGGTATTGCACTCACTTAGGGCATACTTTCTCCGTTCCCCATTATGGGTTCTTTAGCTCTTTCTTTGAGGAAAGTGAATGCTTTTAAAAGGCTCACGTCTACTCCTGTCTTCTGTGTTGGTTAGCACTGTCTTTACTGCCATTTCCACTATGTGACAGCTCTTTCAGAACATAGTAACTGTCTGTGAGACAGCGTTGTTCTCTTCTGCGGCGTAGGTAACCCTAGCCATGCTGCGGTACCAGGCTCTGATCATCCTCGTTAAAAGTGAGGGAAGTTCATGGTGTCTTGTCTTTTCATTTCCATGCCTGCAGCGATAGCTTAAAACTTTTAACTTAAGGCACTGAGTAACCGTGTGCTCTCACCATGGTGAGGTGCTGAAAACATGAAGCCTGAAGAAGCAGAGAGGGCTTGGTAGCATTGAGGTGAATGCCTTGCAAGAGCTATATACAAAATGTCACGTTACAGCACCAGCATAGCTAGCCTCACAGAGTGTTGGTGATGGTTCAGGAAGAAGGAACAGAGAGATGAAGAACTGAGAGGGAGTATCCTCTGGATCTGCTGGATGGATTGCACTTGGGGTTTGGAAGGACTTCTGGAGCCTGAGATGTGCAATCTAACATCTGTTGGTTGGATGGTCTGTGCTGGGGGTCCCTGAACCTAACTTGCTCAGATACTGCTGATTGGTGGGAGGGGTGCCAGGCAGCTAATGCTGTTCTAGCAAATCCTTCTTGTTCATAGTTACGCTGCTTAAGCAGTTGCTGAACAGACAGGTATAGGAGTCTGGAAAGAGAAGGGCGACCTACTTTAATCTGAGTTCTGTAGGAATGCGACGGCTTTGTGGTACCAGCTCTGCACCTGTGCTCAAGAAAAGTCAAGTTGCTGTTAGGGGGGTCTTGATGCATCTCTGATGTAGCTTGTGTACCAGAGGTGGCATACGGGAGTCAATCTGTGTCAGTAATGACCACAAGAGCGACTTCTTTCAGAAGACCATTGTAGAAGCTGGTACTGAACCAAGAGCATAGAATAAAATATTTTAATTTTTCTTTACTACGTTGGATGATAAAGAAAATTGTCATGTGTTGGTCTATTTGTGGGTGTTCAGGAAGCAGAGAGATGCCTTTTTTATTTTTGAGGGGATTAGGTCATCTGTTTCTCATAACTTTATTTAGGTCCTGAAATTTGGTTGGAATATGCCCAGTATTCAATTGGTGGCATTGGTCAGGAAGGAGGAATTGAGAAAGTTCGCTCAATATTTGAGAGAGCATTAACTGCGGTGGGACTGCATGTGACAAAAGGAACAGCTTTATGGGAAGCATACCGCGAGTTTGAGAATGCCATACTGGAAACGGCACAGGTAAGGCCAGTCTCCTGGGCTCTTGTAAGAAAGAAGTTGTGTAGTTTCTGAAGTCATCTTGTGCTGCCCGCTCATCAGTCTCTTCTGAGAAAAGATGCTGTAATGTCACACAGTTGTTTCTTTTCAGCTGTAGAAACTGACCCTTTGGTCTGGGAAAAACATTCTGTGTATTTAGTTGATACAGTAATGGATTTGTGTTTAAATAAGATCATAAAATCTCATATCCGGAAGCAAAGTTTCACTCTGCTTCTTTAGCTTGAACTGACAAGAATAGCTTTAAATTGAGTAGCTTCATTATGAAACGGTGTTCTTGCTAGCGAATATTTTTGCACATAGTCAGTCATGTTTGTATCTCTAGACTGTTTTCTACTTCAGCTTTTAACTCATTCATTATTTCACCCTCTTTGTGACTTTTGGATGATAGTGTATTATCCCTGGAACATACTGTTTGACATCTGCAAAAGATGCCTTTACAAGATGGCCAGAATGTGACTATTTCTATCTTTTTTGTCATTTACTACATAAGATATGGAACTTAAAAGGTGTCCCTGCCCATAGTGGGTGGGGGGGTTGGAACTAGATGATCTTTAAATGTCCCTTCCAACCCAAACCATTCTATGAAATGCTCTAACAAAGGAGTAATGGGAGAACACCCTTTCATTCATAAACAGAAAGAAAGCTGGAAGTTTTAAATCATCTGTGCACACACCAGGGATTTATTGAAAAACTATTTGGCAGCCCAGTGGGTTTGTGAAATGGCATAATCACATGCAGCTTACTTTTTTTTTTTTCAGGTTATCATTTCCCTATGCATGTGTCAGCTTTCAGTGAGGAATGCTTTTCACATTCATCCAGCTTCTGAGTCTAGCAGTTTCCAAGTTTTAGCTTTCACAGCAGTGACCTGAAATGCAAGTTGGCTGTGTCTGTTCTTCAAGGATCATGTAGTTATTTGGAGCCCAGACCCCCAACCCATAAACAATACCCCATCATGTTCATCAGCTCAGGCTTGAGGGAACTGATTGAATTTCAATCCTTTTGTTTGTAGCCAGCTCCTGGCAGCGTTCCATCGCCTGAGCAGCAGCAGATGCTCTGCAGCCAGCTTGAGAAGATCCACACACTGTTCAGGCGCCAGCTGGGGATCCCGCTGTTAGGTAAGAGCCCGTGTGCTTGGAGAGATGGCATGGATAAGCTGTGTTACAGAGATCCAGGCATTAGTCATGATTATTCTTTTGGTAGAGCCACACAAACTGCAGCTGTAGTATTTGTGAATTCTTTAATCAGTGACATTTGCCTGTCTAGGGCCTCCTGAATGATGCACAGATCTCTTTTGTTCAGAAATATTCTTACTTATTGAAACTTGGTTTATCTGTTTCTTCAGTACATAATTTGAGGCTATTTAAACTACAAATGTTGAGCATAAAACAGGACCATTAGGGACTAGGAATTCGGCTGTGATGATCACTGTGTAAGGGCCTTGGTTGGTAGGAAATAGTACACGCTGACAGCTGGATTGTTAGAATTCTGCCATGTCTGCTTCATTCTTTAGACTCCTTGAGTCCCTTTTCTTGTGGCTTTCCCTATAGGAGAAAGTTAAGCACAGTTCTTTGACTTCTTCATTTGCATATTGAAAGAATTTGGGTTGGTCTCCTCTCTTTGAAGCCTTGTGAAAATCTCGCCACTTTGGTTTTCTAAATCAAAATCAGTAGCTTTAATATAACTTGTCCTGAGTTTGTGTTGTAGTGCACTGTATAAGATGAAGTATCTGAACCCTATGAGCAAGCAGTAGTGTGACAGTTAAGATGCAAAAGTATAAATGGAAATACAAATGTGTTAGAATCAAATACAGGTTGAATGTTGATTATTTAGTCCAATAAGTTATTGATGGGGTTTCATATCTGTTTTAATAGATATGGAGGCTTCATATGCCGAATATGAGGAATGGTCAGAAGATCCAATACCAGAAACAATAATAAAGAATTACAAAAAAGCTCTACAGCAATTGGAGAAGTGTAAACCATATGAAGAGGCACTGGTAATGCTGTTACTTATACCTTGATTTAAAACTGAGGGTTAATTGCTTTGGGGTGATCCCCCCCCGCCCTGAATTTTATTATTTTTCTAGTCGCAGAGATAAAGCAGCTGTGTATTGGTAGGTGACTCTTTCAGCTGTGAGCAGGGTGAGACAAGAAGCCTCACAACTGGGTATAATGGAAACTATTGAATCTATTGACTGTGTTAGGCCACCCTAAGGTGCACATGAGTACTCTGGCTGGTTTTTTTTCCAGCATTGATGAGCATGCTGGGATAAGGGAATAAAAAGTAGGGATCTAAATGGCTGCAGAACCAGGGTGGTATTCAGAGATACGTGAAAAATCAAAAGCTGTTGATATTTAGAGGCCAAGCTCTTGTGTGAAATTTTGCATGAAACCTACTTCGAGTAACAATTGAACTGTTTGAATCATGCTTTGTTCAGAAGATTTTAATTTTTTATATCTCTCTTTGTTTTATAGCTGGGTGCTGAAACACCAAAGCTAGCAGAATATCAAGCTTACATTGATTTTGAAATGAAAGCAGGTGATCCAGCTCGCATTCAGTTGATCTATGAGAGGGCTTTGGCTGAGAACTGCCTTGTGCCAGATCTTTGGGCACGCTACAATCAGTATTTGGTAAGGAAAAAAACCAGATGTTTGCGGTTTTATTTTCCTTTTTTTTCTTTCTTTTTTTTTTTTTTTTTCCCATTTTAGTGGCTGACAAACTAATGACAAGTAAGTTCTACCTCAGTTCTGTCCCTTAGTCTTTAAATTTTTCAGAAACTGATTTTTACCTCACCTTTGATTTCTTCCTGTTTTCAGTGGCATGTTTATTGATCAAGTGAGCATTTGCTCACTTTTCCCTCCAGTTGTGTGTTTTCTCTGCAGAATTAAACTGGGTGTGGGCATCGAGGCTTGCACTATCTGGCAAAGAGTTGACTAGGCGTAACCAGCTGTTCTGTAAGCCCTGGCATTGTCTCTGGTGGCTAGTCAGCCAGAGGCGTTGCTTCTGAGGATGTCCCTCCTTTTCTTCTAGCTTTTGTAGGCGAAGCAGTTCATTGCTGTCTGAATCACTGGGGAGCCTGCCTGTCCTTCAGGAGACACAGATAAATTAATGACAGTGCTTGCTTGAGGGCTGCCAGTGCTCTCCTGAATATTTTACAGTGGAGAACAAAGAACTAATTTACCAACAAGCCAAAGCAAACGCAGATGTTTAGTCTATATTTACATGTGGGTTAGTTAGTGCACTTTGAAAATCATATGGAACTTGAGAGGCAGGGTTTTCATGTGGACAGATGGTCAGTCTATTAAGAGATCAGTGTAACTCGCTACAGGAGGCTTATGTAGGCTGAGTTGCTCTGTCATGTCTTTATCTTACCAGCTTGAGACAGCAGGTTGTGGGTGGAACAGCACCTGCCCCCTTTGAGTAGGCTGTGTGTGTACCCTCTTTCTTGTATCCTTTCCTCCCCTTTTCTAAACATACTAAGAACAGTTGGGAATTTACTTGGTGCCTTTATTATATTTATCTCATTGGCAGAAAATACCTAACTGGCTTGGTTAAAAGCAGACAGTTAGGTATTGCAGACTGAATAAGGCATGGAGTTCTTGTTTGTGTTGCTCCTGAGGATATCCTTTCTGTTTTGAAGGCGTTCACTGGGTTTTTAGGACTACAGATTTTAAAATACCCATCTTTACTTAGCTTTTCAAATACGAAATGGAAGTACTCTTTTAAGGTGTTGGCTCTTTATAAGCTGGTATGTCTTAGATGGCTAATAGGAACTGAAAACTTTGTTGTATGATTATTTCAGGACCGGCAGTTGAGAGTGAAAGAGTTGGTCTTGTCTGCTCATGACCGCGCTGTTAGGAACTGTCCCTGGACGGTTGGGCTGTGGATTCGATACCTTTTGGCAATGGAGAGGCATAGAGTTGATCATGGCATTATTTCTGGTAAAGAAAGACTATCTCAGCAAGACTTCTTTACACTACAGAACTGCTCTCTGCTCTCTGAATAATGCGTGACAAACGGTGACCTGTAAGATGCTGTAGGATTTGTTTTCATCCTGCTGCAACAGTCTTAAAGCTGAGGAAATGTACAGTAGCGTGCTTCTAGGGCAAAGCTGCTTTTGTTGAGCAGCTTCAATTCTGAGCGAGCAATTTACTTCAACTTTGTGTGAACATTACTGAATTAAACTGGCTTTTACATTCACTTCCTAAACCAGTTTAGCATATGTAGGATTTCATGTATTTTCCTGTCTTCCTAGAAATCTAAGGTGTATATACTTCTTTGTGCTATACACTGTAACTTGCTAATTTTGTCAATATTTGGAAAGTAAATATGTTTGTGTGGGTGTGTTTTCCCCATTTCTTTCAGAAATGTTTGAAAAAGCTCTCAATGCAGGTTTTATTCAGGCAACGGACTATGTAGAAATCTGGCAGGCATATCTTGATTACCTGAGAAGAAGGGTGGATTTTACACAAGGTATATATGATATACGTGTGAATAAATATTTAAACTGTTTTCTATGTACTTCTCTGAAACAGTGGTAATCCTTTTTGAAAAATTTAACAGTAGTTTCATATCTTTCACTAAAATTGCTTTCTGGCTGTTAGTGTCTATAAAATATATGAACTTAGTTGGTTTAAAGCAGCTCCTTGCTGACAGAATAGATTGTGCTGTTGCAAAAATGCCCTGCCTTATGTTTGAGGTACTTGATGGTGTGTGGTGGTTTTTGTTTTNGAGGTGCTTGATGGTGTGTGGTGGTTTTTGCTTTGGGTTTGGTTTGTTTTTAATGCATGTAGTGAGTTTTATTGAAGTAATAAACTTTGGCTTCTTCCCCTCCCCCCCCCCCAAATCATTATGGGTGTTGGGGAAAAGGTTTTAGTGGATTGGAGATGAAAATTAAATTATTATTTTAAGGCAATTCTTTCTTTTTTCTAAAGACTCAAGTAAAGAACTAGAAGAGCTGCGGTCTGCATTTGCACGTGCTGTGGAGTATTTGAAACAAGAAGTAGAAGAGCGTAAGTTAAATCATCCAATATATTGTTTTCTCTTGTTCAAAAAAAATTTTCTAAGACTAGCTCTCCACACAGTATTTAACTTGTCTTCGAGTGTCTTGAACATTTTAAGAAAGCTACAGTTAAACATTTCATCTACAATGTAGAACTTTGTTTAATAAACACTTTATGTCCAAGAGCCATTCGCAAACAGTAGTTATTTTTATTCCCAGGATTCAGTGAAAGTGGAGATCCATCCTGCACCATCATGCAGAACTGGGCAAGAGTTGAGGTGATATTTCTATCTGCTATATTTAAATTGCTAGACTAGAGGGAATGGATTGTTTTAACATTCCAACCACAGAATGCAATCCTCTTGTACTTTGGCATTTTGTCTGGGTGACTTCAACGAGTAAATCTTTCTTCTTCCACTCCTGTGTCTGGACTGGTCAAGCACATAGTGTAGCTTCATGCTTGAAGCACGACATCCCAGGAAAGAAACAGCCTTCTCTTTGAGAAAGTTGTCAGGACTGTTAGCGTATTTATACTGCTGTGACTGCAGTATGGTACAGAGATCTGTGAGCAACTTGGTGAGCAGGCTAGCCATGGTGGCTTGGAATTGAACACTAAGTCTGTAAACTGCCTTGAATCCTGCCTAATTTAGTGCTGCTTACACTAACTAGCTTCAAACTAGTACAGGTATCAATGTCACTGTGTGCGAGTGGATGTTTTGCTTTCCTTCCTTTGCCACAGGCTCATACGAATCAGGATAAGTCATGTTACTTTTGTGCTATAATTTCTCTGGCATAATGCGTGGGATAGCTTGCCAAAGTCTTGGGCATTGTAATCCTCCTGAACAATGTGGACCTGAATCTGAATTAATTGCTTTCACTTTCTGTCCACTTAGTGGAGGGGGAAAATAGGTACATCCAGGTGTGATTCAGCTTATGCTAAAGCAGTTCTAATAAGTCAGCTGTCTAGCATACTCATGTACCTCTACAGTTAGATCAGGTGAATCTGACTTGGGTGTCTTAATCCATTTGCCCTCGCCCCCTGCTCCCTTTCCTAAGCACTTCTCTTAGACTGAGAACTGGTTTTGTGTTTAAGTGCTCTATTAGGTACATTCATGAATAATGACAAAAGGAAAAATTCAGAAGCAACTATTCTTTTTTTTCATAATGACCAAAATGAAATGTATGGGGAAGCCAGAAACCAAGATTGATGTAACAGGTGGGCAGGGAAGTATTATTTAGTAGTAGGATTGCATTAGGTGTTCANCTTTGGATGCTATGTTTCAGGCCCGCTTATGTAACAACATGCAGAAAGCCAGAGAACTCTGGGACAACATTATGACTAAAGGAAATGCCAAATATGCTAACATGTGGCTGGAGTATTATAACCTAGAAAGGTAAGAGCTTGGCTGGTTGGAACAGTTAATTAACTTTTTAGTTTCCTCATCTGTGTGAGACAAGACTTAGATGCTTAGCATGGGTATACTTCATACGGGTTTATAGGTTCTTACAGCAGCTCTGCAGTATATTTCAGAAGTATTACAGCAACAGTGTGTAGTGCGAGTTTGCTGGGGAAGGAAGGAAAACATTTGCATAGAATGTAGTTAACTGTGCTGTCTTGTAATGTTGATGTGGAGGATTGGCTCCTTACTGCCATGGTTTCCCTACTGCAGGGCTCATGGTGATACTCAGCACTGCAGGAAGGCCTTGCATCGAGCTGTGCAATGCACAAGTGACTATCCAGAGCACGTCTGTGAGGTGCTTCTCACACTGGAGAGAATAGAAGGTAATTAACAGCACATCGTCTCGTTTTACCCAGTCTAGTTAGTGTACAATGATACAGAGTGAATTTTGATCTAGTGTTTCGTGTTCTGATGAAGGCTTATTTTCTTTTGACTGCTGTAGTATACACAAGCAGCTCTTTTTTTCTTCTTTTCTGGCCTGACTTGGAGTCTGCTGAAATTACTGGGTTTTTCCATGCCTTTTTGGACTGTTGTATTATAAATGAGAGGTTTCTGCTCTGCTTGGTTTTTGTTTTCTTTTTCTTTGAAGGCTACTCTCTATATTTAGAATTTTCATGTGTAATGGTTAATATTAAGAGCAAGTTCCATGAACTCATTGACTCTTATTTTTCCAGAATTGTATTTTCAAATTATGGGAAAGCTAAATACAAGGCTCCTTTTTTTTTTTTTTTTTTAATCCTTTAGGAACATTGGAAGACTGGGATGCAGCTGTTCAAAAAACAGAAAACAGATTAGCTCGAGTTAATGAACAAAGAGCAAAGGTCAGAACTTTCTGCGAACTAAGCAGTTTATAGGAAACACCTATATTAAGGGCATGCTTGTCTGAATGTCAGATTTCTAATGTTGGTTCCCATAGATAAGCCTGAATTGTCTTAAAGCCTCAGAACTATTGATTTTAATTTAAAACTACGGTTAAGGTCTTCTGATGCTTTTTATCTTTTACCTTTTGACCCTTGGGTGGATACAAGAGTAACATGCACTCCAGGAAAGCTATAAGAGCGAACAATTGAGATGTGCTTTAAATGATGATCCTATTAGCGCTGTGTTTCATGGAGCTTAGGAGAAAACCCTCCAGGTTCAGCACTCTAGAAAATAGCGTGTGAGAATGCTCTGCAATTTGCAGTCACTAGGAAAAAAAAAAAAATTCTTCAATATTTGTAGGCTGCTGAGAAAGAAGCTGCTCTGGCAAAGCAAGAGGAGGAGAAAGCTGAACAACGAAAGCAGGCTCGGGCAGAAAAGAAAGCTTCCAAAAAGGCTAAAAAAACCAGGATTGGAGACANCTGCACCAGCTCACCGGGAAATAGGCACCTGAGAGCAGAAACCCTTACGTTCGCCAGAATAATACAGTGCAAAAAAAAAAAAAAAAAAAAAAGTCATTTTCCTGACTCATCAAATGACACTGAAGCATGCGTCTAAATTGGGTTATTCAGTATTGTAGCAGTCTCTTGGAAGGTGGTAACAGAAGATTTTAATAGATTGCTGCCCCTGGGAGTTTTGGGAGCTTTTATATTTTTGTGATTTTTTTTTTAAACTTTAAAAAAAAAAAAAAAATCTCATGAGACAAAGAGAAGGAACATGAATTGGTAGTTGTACCTGACACAAAAAGGGAAAAGTGTCCCTGTTGCTTTCATCTAAATACTTGCTGTCTTGATCAAATAATGTGTTGTTACTCATTCTTAAAAACCTGAGGGAGATTTTTATTTTATGTCCTTAAGACCTGTCATTTGTGGTTTCACACGCTGCTTCCAAACTCCACAGTGGTAATGGAGGACAGCTTAATTTCAATGGTGAATGAAATGGTGTAATCTTTTCTAGTGAGGCTTTCAATTTTATTAATCAGCAGAGCAGCCCAGCAAGAGACACAAGGGAGATGGTGATGGTGTACTTCTTGAAGAAGACATGGAGGTAGAAACCGGGCTGTTTGGAAGAAGTGGACCCGAAAAGCCAGATCGCCCAGCAAACCAAAAGGAAAAGGCATCTACCAGTCGAAAAGACGTCCCCAAAGTTTTACATGACAGCAGTAAAGATAACGTCACCGTCTTTGTCAGCAACCTTTCCTACAACATGGCAGATCCTGAAGTGAAACTGAAAGAGCTCTTTGAGAGCTGTGGGGAGGTGGCAGAAATCCGTCCAGTATTCAGTAACAAGGGAACTTTCCGGGGCTACTGCTATGTAGAATTCAAGGAAGAAAAATCTGCTCTCCAAGCTCTTGGCTTGGATCGTAAAGTTGTGGAGGGAAGACCAATGTTTGTTTCTCCGTGCGTTGACAAGAACAAGAATCCAGACTTTAAGGTAAACTTCTATTCTTTCAAGTAATATGTTGAACAGTGGGACTGCATAGGAAAGCTAGCAGAATATGTTGCTTCCAGAGGGCTTGCATCTAATGAATTCATGTTGTGCTAGTTTGGAATGGTGATGTTATATCTTAGCAGTAAAACTGCTTTCTGGGAGTTCTTGCATCTTATGTTACTTTGCCATAAACCAGGATTGACATTAGCAGATTTCTGCAAATCTTGAGTAAGCTGGTCTGAGCAGCCTGTTAATCATGTGAGGTACCCAGATTCCTAGTTGAGCATCTCAGTCTGTAAAGTAGTATTTTGGTTGAGTCATACAGCTGTGGGTATTTATTACACAACCCACTGATTCTTGTTAATGGTCTGTACTAGATATCAGTTGTATAATCAGTGATTTTCTGCATTACAGAGTTATTGTATAGAAAAACATAATGGTTCAGATAGTGACAACTGAGCCAGAAGACGTTATCAATGGCCCTTCTCATTGTGAAGGAGACGTAGGTGTTTAGAAGCGTCTTAGTTCTTGCAAGTTATTCTAAGTCCTTAGTGTATGTCTGTATGTTCATATGTAAATATCTTTCAAGATACTGCTCATGACTTGAAGGTATTTTTGTATCACACAAATATGGAGTACTCTGATAAGCTTTTGGAAGTGTAATAGATTGAAATCTTTGGAGCCTCTGACTGGTTTGGTGTCTAACAGCCTTTTCATTTCTTCAGGTGTTCAGGTATAGCACTACACTAGAGAAACATAAATTGTTTATATCTGGTTTGCCATTTTCCTGCACTAAGGAAGAGCTGGAAGATGTGTGTAAAGCACATGGGAATGTGAAAGACATTCGGCTGGTCACCAACCGAGCTGGAAAACCCAAGGTAGGCATCCTTAATGCACTCTTAATTTCAGGTAATCCTTCAAAAAGAAGCTCTTCATGAGGTTTGGGTACAAAAAGTAAGCTTTGTATTTGAAAAATTGCCAACCTGGCTTTGCATTAAAACATGTAGAAATGCTTGGATTTATATAGCCCAGTGTGCCTTTGTGCCAACAAGTAAGTAGGAGGGGAAGAGGAATTTTTCCAAAATACATCTTAATTTGCATAAGAAGAATGTATGATATAAATGGGATGGAGGGGAAGACGTTTACAGCACTTCCAGTGTAGTAAAAATAGGCATTAGTAAGTCTGCAAAGAATGTTTGTTTTTAAAGTAACTGACTAGGTAGGGTTCACCTGGTATAACCGATTCCCCTCCTCCCTTTCTATAGTTTCTTGAGGCTATTGTTCGTAACACCTGCTGCAGTAATAGATTTGCCAGTGAGAAATGAGCTACCTCTCTCTGATAGGGCTCATTATTTCCATCCTGGAATAAATGACTCCTTGTTAAATAAGAGATTCTAAACCAGCTGCTGCTCTGCCAAAATTCTACCTGACACCTCGCCCATGTCTGCATGTTGGGCACTTCTAACAGGTGCCATCCTGGTGATGATGTGCATGTATTTTTAAAATGTACTTTCTAGCTCTTGGCAATATCTCAAGTACAGTTCCTGTTGCATGCATACCTTGTAAGGAGTGCTCTCCATGTGTACCCCAAGTCTTGCAAGCCATGTTCTCAGCTTAGTTTGAGCTGGAATTCTGTCTAAACCACAAATAAATGTACTTCCAATGTTATATAAAAACTGATGTCTTTCCTATGAAACTAGATAATTCAAAAATACAGCTTAAGGGTTTGAATGTCATTTTGAAGAATAACAATAATAGAACTGGGAGGTGATGCCTCCCAACTAGTGTACTTGCTGTAGCAGCCTGCTGTAGCAGATGCCGGGGGGTGACCTTTTGTCCGTTTGCTGGAAATAAGACCCCATTACTGAAGGTGCACCAGTAGCAGTTAGCAGCTGGTTACCAGTGCAGATAGCAGCTGTTAGTTCATAAAGTCAAGATGGATTCATTTCCTGCAAAGAATGCTTTCGTCACCAGTCCCTGTTCTCAGGGCAGCAATGCCAGGCTCTTTAGAGATGGTGCCTGTCAGTTCTGTTAAGAGCTGCTTGAGATGGGTTTTACTGCTCTTGAAACCAAGGTGGCCGCAATGGCCCTGTGTTAGCGGATTTGATTCCTTAGCTAAGGAAGTTGTACCTTAGTGAAGAATCACAGGAGAGTTTGTGTGGTTTTTTCTGTTTTAGCTCCATAGATGGATTTATCTTTTCTTCTACTATGAATCCAAATCTGTCCAATACCAGATTCAGCCTGGATATATGTATAATATACATTTAGAAGTGAAGACTTGCCACTGATGCAGTACTTCATTATATTTACTTTACTGGGATCTCGGTTTTCTTCTTTTTTTTTTTTTTTTTTTTTTTCCTTTTTTAATACCTCTTCCACAAACTAGGGTATCATGAATGAGAGTCAAGAAATGCAGGTTATAGATTTGTGTAGATAAGAATTTTTTCTAGCTGAAGCATACTGGGACTCTTAGCCATGTTTAGGTCTGCTTTCTGTATGTTTTTTTTTTTACCAGTTGGCCAAATGATTAGCAAATGCTGTCATGCAGAGAAAGAGGCACTAGAACTAATGTAGGTTACCTCTTTTCCTTACTTAGGGCCTGGCCTATGTGGAATATGAAAATGAAGCTCAGGCCTCGCAGGCTGTGCTGAAAATGGATGGCCTGACAGTTAAGGAACACGTCATCAAGGTCGCGATCAGTAACCCACCTCTCCGAAAGCTGCCAGACAAGCCTGAGGCCGGCAGAGCCTCGCAATTTGCAGTACCACGACAGGTTTATGGAGCGTAAGTATTAGTGAGGGAGACTGCTTGGCAATGCTTAAAAAGAAAATACTGGGTTTCTTTATATGCTACAATGTAGGAGTCTTATCTAGAATATGAGAGAACGTTTAAAGGATGCTGAACCATAAAAACTTGGATTGCTGGATTGATGAGGAAAAAGCAGATTTTTTTTTTTCTTATTTACATTACCAATAGAAACAGGTCTGTAGTGACTGAGAATATCAGGTGTTAAGACATCCCTTTGGGTCTGATGTTAGCACCTGAGCACTAATAACTTCCATGTCCTCTCATTCTGGAGAACCAGCCGTTGTTCACAGTGAACATTAAGGTTGCTCTTTCATCTTTTAGAGTGCTCCTGCTGCTTAGCATTGCATTGGCCTTGTATTGTACGTGCCCTGTAGATAAACACAGAGCTTCAATTTCTGGGGACTGTTGGACCGTTGTTTTCTGCCAGGACTTAGGTATACTGTTTCAAAGGGCACCCACTGAAACCTTTGCACTACTTACTACTGAAACAAATGACAGGAATAATATTTAAGTGAGCGTTCCTCATAGTGAACAAAGTCCTTTTTGTTTCCCCAAGCTAAAACAGTATGTTCAAAGAGCACTGGGATATTTTTAAATGTCACTTTTTGTTCTCCAGGCGAGGGAAGGGAAGGACACAGCTTTCAATGATGCCTCGTGCGTTACAGCGCCAGAGTAATCCTGTGGCTAAGGCTGAGAATGGGATGGTCCAGAACTCACCAGCAACTTCATCCGAACCCCCTGAGGAGCCTAAAAAGATGTCCAATGCTGATTTTGCCAAGATGCTACTGAAAAAGTGAGCAAAAAGTCTGCAATCAGCGGGTCTGGTAAAATGTGAAATGCCTTTATGGAAGCCATGTTGTGTCCTTATGCTAGCAAGGAGAGAACGCCAGTCACAATCATGTGTAAATACTGTTCTGGACTACTGCATTCATCGAGATCAGTGTAGGATGGTACAAATCCAGTTTTTTCTCTAAGAGCAAAGAGTTATACTATGTTCTGGTAAAATGGCGTTATATGATTCCTCATATTGAGGGTAACGAGGGGGGAAATATTTCCTGTACAGGTTGGATGCCACATCAAGTTTTAAGAATACTTTACAGATATTTCTCTTTCATTAACGAATGAGATACAATGTGAAAGCCTAGTGATAACCTTGTCAAGCTCCACTGGTCAGTTCAGATTGTGATTGCAGTCATTCTCTCTGACAACGAACCCGTTTTACACCCAAACACGTACACACAGGGACATTCATCTCCTTCCATTCAGAGTTAAATGGCAGATGCTAGTAACTTCACCACAATGGCCTATTTTAGTATTGGGAGAGTTTCTATACATATGTGTGTATATGTATATACACAAATATACATATATATGTATTCAGTTAATGTTCTGTTCAAGTTGGCCTGTTTTTTATATTGTGTATTTGTAAAAGACATTCAAATTATTATTTTTAAGTGTCATAATACTTAGCTCTGGTAATTTTTGTTTCCCATAAAAGCTGTACATGGTGTTGCTGAGGACCATTTTTTTTGTTGTTGTTTTTGCTAGCTAGCTCATATGTCTTTTGCAGGTGGTTTCTGTATGGTTTTGTACAAATGTGAAGTGCAAGCTGATGTTTCTTGGTTTATTAAACTCAAGTTCTCAAAGGTTTTCTATAAATACTGTTGCTTTTGTTTAAATGTGGGTGTTGGAGTTGCACTTATCCTATGGCAGCTGGGTAATACTGATGTACCTCGCCTCTCAGGTGCACTGAGATACACAGTGTCACTTAAAGGTATGCAAGTAGCTCGTTCCATCTAGTATGAATACCCTGAAACCACTTCAGTAATCACCTCAGACTTTAAAATAATCTGGTACATGATCTTGGATAGAAATATTACTGCTTGTCAACTATAACGGCTGCTAACTCTGGAAGTCAACACACGCAGGGGTTGAATGTGAGGGGGGGACCCAGTACCAAGTTCACTTGTACAACACAAGCACTGCTGCAAATAAACATTATTTTCAGTGCTTACATTCTGTGCTGATTTGACTTGGCTTTACTTTGAAATGATGAGTCTGCTTCATAGCTTTGAACCATGTAACATCAGCAGTTGCGGTGATACAGCAAGGGACCAAGTTCTGTCAGGTGCTTATTCGCAGTATGGTGCGCAGCCTCTTCTGTGCCAGACGCTTGGGCTAGCCATCCAGTATTGTACTGATGATACAATGGGATTGTATCTCAAAATCAGCTTAGAAACATTCTAATAACACTTTAATATGAAGCTTTGATTTGCGGGGTGGGAATGCTAAGGCTGGCCTTGCCATGATGGCAGGCAGGCATGTACACAACACTAGCGATGAATTAAGTTTCCTTTGGCTGCTGGGGTTGGACTTGCTGCTTCAGGGCGCCCTGTAACGCCCCACGCTGCAGTACAGTTCTACACAGTTGAGGGAGCCAGGATGTGTACCATGTAACTTGCTGCTCCATGAACTGAGCTGCACCCACTTCTCAGTTCACTGCAGCAGAAAAGTGTTTTGAGAACAGCCTATTCCAAACAAAGACTTTAATATTAAAATAGTTTATTAATCTGTTACTAAAATAACATTTCTTCTTTTTCCCAGAGCTCTAAAGTGCAGATTTTATCTATACTCACCTTGCACGAGAAAAAAAATAAGCATGCTTTCTAAGGACAGAACAACCTTCCTCATTTATTGTTTGCTTTTCCTGTCGGCAGTAATCAGTACGTAAGCATGGACTGGTGCTGTAGGATATAGGTAACTCCCAGTCTTGTCCTGTTGTCTACTTGTATAAAATGTGTCCTAGCTACCTTGCAGGTAAGAGAGAGTTAGAAGGGAAGAAACTAACACTGGCCTGGGACAGTCTAACAGCAGATGCTGTTTTGCAAAGGGTTTAAGCTTAACAGCACTATAAACTGGATTGAATCAAAGTTTTCTGACCTCAGAGGTGTTGGGATCAATTATGCTGTTATACAACTTGCAGGCAGGGGTGTAGGGAGCTATTCTTCTATGTTAGGCTGCAGGTGCTTTTACCTTAAAAGCAAAGATAAGGTATGCTTCTTTGAATTGCACAGCAGCTTCCAGGTTTTACACTAACTGCCACTGCAGCACAAAAAGGCCTTGTGATTCTTGACGCATTTATCACAGTAATAACATGACCTAGTAATTAATTGTGAAAAGTTCTCTTGTATAGATTAAAGAAACTTAAGTTTTTGGCAAACTGGCTATACACATTCTTACCAAATTGGCACAACTGATAAAGGGTGTCTCATAATTATGTATAATAACTGTTCCTGCCCACAGCTTTGCAGAAGCAAGCTCTTTTCAAACCCTGAACTCAAATGTACAAGGACAGTTGCAGTTTCCCAAGGATCCTGCTTGATGAGCTGGGGTCTGAGGCAAGGCCTCAGAGCACTAGGTAGTCCTTCTGTCTGAAGTATAGCAAAAGCACCTCGCAGTTCAGTGAAATAAGTCAGAGAGCATTTCTTCTCTTGTTCCAGTCACATCATCTGTAATCTTAAACCAAATACTTCCCCCTTGTATGAAACTCACCCTAGGAAAGGCAACTGAAAGTAAACATGCAAAGTGCTACTGAAAATAGAAATGGGAGGGGAAAGATGCCTTTGAACTGCAGTTTAGCCTCCTTTCTGATCAGTACTGTCAAACTTGTATGACTGACAGGAAAGAGTCTGATTAACATAGCTCAGAGAGTGCTGTTACTGCAAGGGTTGCGCTTTGGGGTTTTTTTTGAGCAACAGGGAAGAGGTAACACAAAAGCAACAACTCAGTTAAGACTTTGTCTTGCCTAGCAGCTCCTTGACAAGGTAAGACAATGCAGTTCCCTGACTAGGTGAAGGGTTGTGATTGAAGCAGCTTCTCAAAGCTTAATTTTAAGGATAAATTAAATTCTACTTCAGCTTGTTGAGCCCCTCTGACGCCTCTCCCCACCTCCTTCCAGTAGCACAAGCAAGTTACAGTGCACAGTCAACAACAACAGTTCACATTTCAGCTTGGCATAATGTATATAAATAAATTATATTAATTTAGTCAAATGTAAGACACTTTAAATAAATGAAATGGTAGAGTGACACCTCCTGTTGAGTTATTTCCCAGCAGGAATACTGAGCGGCTTGGCGTTCTGTTCTCCCATGCGTTCATCGGCTCCTGAATGTCCACAACCCTCAAGTCTTGACAGGGATAGTTTGTTTGCATCCGGCAGTGCTGCCGTCTGCTTCAGGTAAGCCCACGGAGTATTCTGTGGTGGCAATGAGCAACATGTCCAGAGTTGTCTCAGTACACTTAGCAATAAAACGTATGAAAGGCCTGACATCACCCTCGTTGGCTACTTCTAAGACATGATAATACTCGGCCCGTTGCTCCTTGCGGATTGTGATGGGCGGGTAGCCTGCCTGCATTAGTATGAGGTTCATTAACAGGCGCGAGGTCCTTCCGTTGCCATCTACAAATGGATGGATGTAAACCAACTTGTAGTGGGCTAATGCAGCAAATTCCACAGGGTGCAAGCTCATGGCATCTTCTGAGTTAATCCACTGCACAAACTCCTGCATCTGTTTCTCAACGTCCTGGGGATGCGGTGGTATATGATGTCCTACAAACACCTGAGTAGTCCTGAACCGCCCTGCCTCCACTGGGTCGGCATAGCCCAGCACTCTCCGGTGTATCTCCAAGATGTCACTGATGGTTACGGAGCCTATCCGCGATACCAGCGTGGTATTGACGTATTTCAAAGCTGCGTGCATGCCAATCACCTCATTCTGCTCCACTAAGCTTTTTCCAGGAACAGCGTATCTGGTCTCAATGATGTGTCGTATTTCTGACAGCGTCAGAGTGTTCCCTTCAATAGCAACCGTGTGGTAGATGTGGTGATAATAGGACTCCTCCATCACTCGGCGCAGGGCAGAATTGCCTTTGGGGATCGCCATCACTTTTTTAACCTTGCTGTCAATAATGCTAAAATACCTCTGGTCTATCTCTTCAACTAAAGGTAGCGTCCGGTCCCGATTGATCAAAGCCTTCTCATTGCAGGGAGAAATGGTTAGTGCTTTGGAGTACAAATAGTCAGCTTGAAGAATGTCTTTTTCCTCTTCAGAAAAGATACCAAATTCATTCAGGGCATCCACGTAATCAGGGTCCATTTTGAGGGCGTACACGAAGAGTTTGTGGGCTTTCTCCCGCTTTCCTTGGCGCTTCATTTCGAGGGCTTGATTCAGAGCTGCTTTGGCTTCTAACTTCACTTCTGAAATGCAACAATAACAGATAGATAACAGGGTAGTCAGTTTTACTGAAAACCTCTGGAGATCGTCACTGGTCACTGATAGAAAAATTAAATAAAGTCAGTCTATAAGAACTGTAACAGAGAACTTGTATTCCAGCCTTAGCCGGGCTACAAGCGCAGAGGCTTATGCCACGTTTACAGGCCCAGTACACAGCAGCAGAGCTGTTGCTGGCAGGAAGTGTGGTGAGGCAGGATCTGTGAGCAGCACAGCTTGAGCTGGCCACAGGCGTGTAGCCATCCCAGCAAAACTCGCTTTAGCCACCAAGCTGCTTTGTGTGGGAGGACACAGAGTCTTACACACGTTCTCCTGGCAATAACGCCAGTTTTCTTGCTAGAGGCACAGCCCACAGCTGCTAACAGCACTTCTATCTGTTTTTTTCACTGAACTATCAAACATCTTCCCAGCAATAACAGCTTTAATGGGAACAAAGATACAGTGCTGGAATTGTAATGATTCCTTTGAATGTTTTCCAAATTGATGTCCTGGCCAGTAAAGCCAATGACTGCAGCCTGTCGTTGCCAGAAAGGCTGTTCTGTGACAGCCAAGATTTCAGGATTAATGCCAAGTCCCCAGGTTACTGTGTATTAAAACACCACTCCGTATTCCATTTACCTTAACAGAACTTGCTAGTACCAAAAGCATGAGGAAAAGCTTCTGAGAGACAAAGCAGCACTGAGAGAATGCATTGCCCTTCTGCAGCGCAGGGCAATGGAATGCAGTCGGGCTGCTGCCAGCAGCCAGGCTGGTGATGGCATGTCTGTCCTCTGGGTCATTTACAGCTGATGTTAATTTGCATTTGGGCACTGAGAGTTCATTCCCATTGTGGGGTACAGGAGATCATCAGGTGGGGGGCAGATCTCCAGATGCGGGTTGTTATTATGCAGCAACTCAGCTGGGGACACTCTTACCTGGGGAGGCTTTGCCTTTCAGCACCAGCAGCTCCAGCCCATTGGAGGTCACACTCAGTCCGGTTGTTTGTCCTGTGTATCTGGTAACACCCGAGGAGCCCGTGCCCAGTTTACTTTTCAGGAAGGAGAGTCCTTTGAGCACTGCGTGGCACTGATCTTCCACAGCAGCGAGCGGGAGCAGCAGCATCACAAGCGAGCCCAGGAGGAGCACGAGTACAGCCGCCCACCTGATGCGGACCCACAGGGTTATCCATTTCAACTCGGGATCTGTCGCCATAGACACGAGATTCATCCTGCTTCCAGCGCAGACACGAGGAACATCTCCTTTCCCACTGCTCCCACCTGGGAATAGAAACAGCTTTAGCCAGAGCCCCATGTCGCTGGGCAGGTGAGGTGCTGGAGATGTGGCACCAGAGTAGACTTGAGCATACGTGCTCTGGGTTTCTGTCACAGCTATTGGGGGTTTCCCTGCCGCCTCTATGCACATCAGTGCAGGGCGCATGCAGTATTCAGTGTAACACAAATCCTTATGGGTTCCGCTATACATTAATGCGACAGCAGCAGCAGCATGAGGAGACACTGATGCCCGTGAGCAGCACGGGCACTGGGCTCTGCCAGCCGGCTCTGCAGGGACGAAGGAGCTCTGTCCCGCACACGTATGGCGCAGCTACCCATCTCCTCCCTCCCCCAGCTCCCAGCCCTCCTCCAGGCCTGCGGCGCCCTAAGCCTGAGGCTCCAGGCTCCTGCGCGTCCTCCCGGTGTGGAAATCCCTCCCCAGACCGCCACGTTCTCCCGCCGCTCCTCCTCAGCACCGTTCCCTCCCCAGGCCTCCTTCCCCCAGCCTGGCCCCCCTCCCCCCCGCCCTCAGTCTCCCCTCAGGCCGGCATCCTCCCCACCCCCGGGCCGGCCTCGGCCCGGGTCCCCGCAGCCTCCCCTCAGCCGAGGTCCCCCTGGCCCCACCAGCACCCCCG
>WAAD01029192.1:116636-199632 GCA_013389945.1 Fregata magnificens | reverse complement strand
CCGCGGCCGCTCTCAGGCTCGGGGCAGGGCTCCGGGCAGGCCCAGCCCAGCCCGGCTTGGGCCGGGAGATGGCGGCCGCCCGGCTGGTGCGGCCTTCTCTGTGGGGAGGCTGGGGATGGCCAGGAGCTTCCACCAGCGGGGCTCTGCTGCGGCGAGGTGGTGTGGGGAGCGCAGCAAACCGTCCTCGGTGCTCACAGCTTGTTTATTTGCATGGTAAAAAAACCCCTGTCTGTTTGATAGAAGTGTTCTTGTCACCCATCCTGNTTAAGGCAGCAGAGTGTGTCAGTAAGCAACGTACCTTGGTGCTCCGCAGCAGGGCTGTGCCTCTCCCCTCCTCCTGCTGGAGACCAGGAATGGGGAGAGATTTGACTAAAGCTGAAGGAAAAGAGAATGTTTCAGGGAATTGCAGGTAACTCCCTCAGATGTCAGTATCTAGCAAGATAAGACAGTTTTCTACCAGATGCTTACACAGCAAATCATCACTGGCAGGGAAAAATAACCTGATTTGTCAGAAATAAGTTGTGGCAATTGAAACTGTTTTTCTTCTTTGTAGTTGACAATAGTGAAAAAGCAGGTACAGTAAATAGAGCTCTTGCTTTGTGAGGGTTTGGAGCACTCCTGTGTGACATGCCCAGAAGAATGCTAAAGACGATGGGCATGGGTTGCTTCTCTGCAGACGGTGCGCACTGAGCTGCTGTGCAGCACAGACTTTAACAGCATTCTTCAGCTGCGATGGCTGTAGGGTATTTCAGGGGGAGGTTTCACCAGCATCTGTCCTTTCTGCTTTTGCTTACTGTTATAGCAGTGGCTGGGGTGAGAGTAAAAAATGTGTCTAAAAACTTGCTTGTGATATCTGATTGGGTTTGTTGGCAAGAACTTAAGAAGAAAAAGGAGCAAACTTAAGTTATTTTAGTAAAATGATCAAATGTTCTTAGACATGAAGTTCAAGAAAGGCAAGTACTGCAGTCAGGAAGAGGAAGTCAGGCCCAAAATATGCCTGCCCCAAAATATGCCCTAATGCCTGCCTGTGTGTCTGCCTCTGTGCAGGCTGTCCCTTGTGAAGCCTCAAAGAGGAGCCAGCTCTGAGATCCCTCCTGATGTTCTGGGCCCAAATGCAGTATTCCCTCCTTCTTGGATACTGTTCCTCACAGCCTTGCGTTTCCCTCACGCCTGTTGGGAATGCACCAAGGGTCTCTTTCCTGAACAGTGTCTTGAAACCAAACGTTTCAGAGGAACTGCTGGTTCGGTGGTCTCTTTGCATGGGGGACTTCCAATGACAGGGGCAAGCCACTTTGTGCCCAAATGATCAAGGAGCACACTGCCAGCGCTTAAGTAAGAGCATAGTATGTGGCACGCTGTCCCACGGTATGGATGGTGTCTGGGCACAGCATCCTGATCCAGGTTAGCTTTGTGCTGCTCCTACGCTGTTCTGCTTCCTTTGCATATGATGTTGCATTACATGGAGGTTTCCAGAGGCAGTCTTCCTTTTCTTGCTCATTTTTGGTGGGAAAGGCAGTAACCACTCTCTCAGTGCTGGGGCTCTCTCAGATGTTTATTGATTTTACTGGGATTGACAAAAGCAGCTTTATGAACTCAGTTCAACCAGCGTGCCTAAAAAGCCACTGACAGCACCTCAGCTCTGAGACCGCTCAGCAGGAAGTGGAGCCCAAGGCGATTCCTGCAGCACAAAATTACCATGTCCTCCAGCCATTTGGAGCCTGCCAGAGCCTGTTAATGCAGAAAGATAAGTTTGGGGGATAATTAGCATTTGAAGGATGAGCAAATCTATCTGCCCTTCAAGAGGAAGCTTTGACAGAAATGTGTATTTTCCTCAGTGCCAGTGATATGGCACCCAAGCCTAATTATGGAATAATTATAGAGTGATGATGTATTTTCCTTTTAAAAATGGTGAGAAGCACATTTAGAATCTGTTCACCAATTAAATCTGATCCAACAGAGGAGAACAACACTGATAGCCAGGAATGCCTGGCATCTCATCCCAGCTTTGATGCCTCTCAGTAGCCTTGGAGTGGTACTTCTTTGTGACTGCTGTGCTAGAAGTCGACGATGCCATGCTGTCCCCCGGGGATGCCAGCACTACTGCCGATACTTGGCATTCCTACAGATCTTCCTCAGCGTGGATCTGGGCCAGCTCAAGGGTTGGCATTGCCAGTACGTTATACATCACAATTATTTATGATTTTGCTAGGGATAGCGAAGGTAGATGGTAGGAAAGAGTAAGGCTGTGAAACACTGGAGCTGTAGCCCTGGGTTGGCCTGCTGGGGCTCCCTGGCAGCTCTCGGCATGGTTGGATGTGGACGTGTCTGGAGCCACAGTTGTGCCAAAGGGCTCCGATCTGGACCCTTAACCTCTAGGGGGAATTTGCATTTGAAATGGTGCCATTGGTTACGGCATCACAGAGGGACGCTGGAAGCATTACAGTTGTATCATGGGAGAAGACGTCTAAGAGGCTGGTTCTTATTACTTAATATTTGGGGCTGAATCTGGTGAATGTGGAAGCAGAAGGGTCCCTGCAGCCGGTAGATGGCACTGACTCATTTCGCTGCTCGTAGAAACCTCCCAGTATGCTGCAGTCTCTCTCATGGACCTTTGTACCTTCTGCTTTTAGAGGCAGTGATCATGAAAAACATTTTAAGGTTGAGTAAGGCTCTGGCTTCCTTTTGGAACTGTTTGTACTGGGATAAAAATCGCCTTTCTGTGCACTAAGGAGGTTTTGGGGATCTGTTGCTGATGAGGTGTAATGGTAGCTGGCGGCACAGACCTTGCATTTCTCTGAAGCTTGCACAGTGCTGTGTCTGATGGTGGCTGTTAGGCTGATCCTTGCGGTAATCTTACCTGACATAAATTTGGAAGATGTGATAAGGCAGAAACATTAGTGTTGTTTCTTTCTGGCTTTCCTGGGCCACATGTTAAAAGGGAAAAAAAAAAAAATCTTTGCAAAAGGGAGGACTTGTCTGCCCTCCCCTTCCAGCCTCGAGTCCGGCCATGCTGCAGAGCGGCTGGAAGTGGAGCGCTGGAGGCCCAGCATCCCCCGTGAGCCTTGCCATGCTGGGGGTGCTGGTGGTCTCTTTTTGTCCCCCTCCAGCCTGGGTTTCATCTCTTTTATTTCCTGGGCTCTTGGGCAGTTGTTGGGGCTTGCTGGCGACTGGTTGCCCTTGAGTTGTTGGGTTAAACCGAGGCAACGAGGAGGTAGTGATCTGCTTGAGGAGCATCGCTTGGGAAAGGCTCCTTTGTCTGTATGAGGGTCTTGTTGTCAAGAGAAGCTACTGGATGCAGAGACAGAATTGTATATTGAAGTGTGGGATTTTAATCAATGAACAGATGGGCAAGTAAGAGATCAAATGCCCGGTGGTAAAGCTGTCACCCAGATCAAGGCAAGGTTGTTGTGAAAAACGGTTTTGACATTCTCTGCTGCACTGTTTGCAAGGCAAATGGAAACCACGTCCTGGATCCAAGTGCTAGCGAGCAGTGCAGAGACCAAAGGGATTTTTAATTAAAGAGAAAATAGAAGGGTAAGCAAAAAGCAAGAGCTAGATTGCATTGTGGTGATTACTTCAGCTGCAAACCAAAGACATGGAGTGAGGGGGTTCAAGGCTAAGTGAACGATTTAAAGCTCTTAGTGCAAACATTGAGAAGCACAAACAGAAGACTGAATAGATAGCTGAAAACAAAGCTCTGAGAGGGTGCAGGAACAGAGGGCTTTGTTGGGTCTCTTAACGAATAATGAGGAAAGAGCTGCTCAGATTGGGTTGCGGCACTGGGAATAAATGGACAAAAGGAAAACTTTCAAAGCAATACTGCAGCTGAGCGCGATGTTATTTCAGCTAAGCTGGGACAGAGCTGTTCTATCATCAGACCAGTAAGCTTGTTTCAACCAGCAGGTCCCAAGCAAAGCCACTCTGCAATGTCTGGGTATAATGAGGAATGCAATTTAGAGGGAAGAGGGGAATAAGGAGTCCCATCTGTGTGGAAGAAAAAAGCTCTTTCATTATTGCAGTTGCGGTCAGCACGGTTTTTCAATCAGCCGTGCATTGCTGTTAGTTTGAAGGTCTTGAAGGCTGTGGGGCACAGAAACAACCATCCAAAGCAAGCGGCAAATGCTGCTGGGCTGGTACTGTCCCCGGGCAGGGACAGAGGTGGAAATGGCAGCGCTTGGGATGCCTCCCTGTTCAAGTACTTGTGAAGAGTTTTCAGTCATGGTGCTGGGAGCTGTGGAGAACGGGGAGCAAACCTGAAAACTCTTGGAAAAAACCCAACATATTTTGTGGGAGAGAACATTGTTTCTCGTGGCAGTTCCTGTTCTTGCTGGCTGTCCTGCCTTGGAGTAAGAAACATCAGCTTTATGGAAGTTGAGGGCTGTAGAAAGCTGCAGTCATACATGATCCCAAGGTTGAAGAGGTCATTTCTCGGGGACCTCAGTCTGCTTCTACCATCAAGCCTCATTAGGGACTTCTCAGCCATTTACTCGCAGTCCCCAAACTCTGTGGGAGTCCTGCCTCAGAGGGGACTTGGGAGAGGGGTAAGGCAAGTCGCTACATGCTCGTCTCCAGCCTGTCCTTGAAGCTGAGGTGGAAATGCTGACTCTATAATAAGAGTCATTTTGGACTAACTGCCACATATACTTGACTAATGTGACTCCACACCAGGCAATCTGGAAATACATTAAACCCGTGAGCTACTGCAGTGATGATGATTTGCATGTCAATAACAGAAGGGAAATTGCCTCCCACAGCCTCCTCTCTGGGTTTTGATCCTGTGAAGTGCCAGGTATCCCCAGCTCTAGTCCATTTAATTGATTCCAGGAGGTAGTGGAGACCTCCTGGGATAATGAGGACTTATGGGGTAAGATGCTTAGCTAATCCCTTGCTTTTACCTCCCTGCTCCTCTGGCTGAGGGGTGTGTGTGGGGGGTGTCAGCTAAAAACGCACAAAAGTGATGCTTGTTAAGAAGGATTTAGCGTCAAAGTCTATGTGGGTGCATGTTCCTCCTGTCCATCCTCCTGGCATGCTGCACAGAGCTTCATCGGTCTCTGAGTGAATATTGGGGAGCACGGAAGTCTGCTTAGGACACGGCACAAGGATGAGCAGCTTCCCAATAGCCACACAGGGGTGAAAACAACCTCCTGATCCTTTCCAGGTGCCAGAGGAGCAGTTGGATCAGGGCAGCACTCACAGTGCAGCCTGGCAGAGAAGGGTGGAGAGCTGTCTGTGCTGCAGCAGAGACCTCTCTTCCAGCAGGCATGCTTACTGGGTTTGCAAGATGCATCATTTAATAGTTAAAACTCTGCACACTTGCTGTCTCCAGGGCTTGTAATCTAGGACAAGGAGGGCTAAAACAGGCAAGAGGGTAGGTGTTTTGTAGGAGCAGATTACAAAAGGAGATATTTTACCTTGTAAGATTCTCAGCTCGCCCCCTGCTAAGGCACAGACAGCTGTCAGAGCTTAGCAGGTGTCCCGCAGAGATTTGGGAGGGCAAGGCAACAGCTTGTCAGACTCGGAGGTGGCACTTCTCCTCGATTTGGCTGAAGGTGGTCCTTCCCACAGGTGGGGAGCATGTGGCTGGCACCGTTGGGGTCTCTGGGGGCCTGTGCGTGTGCTCGGGGAGATGCCTATGCCATCGGCTGTAGTGGGGCTGGAGGCAGTGGTGGCCCTGGTGGCCACGGGCACCACACATGGGCTCAGGGATCCTCTTTTAGTCTTGGTTGGCCTCAAACTCTTCCCTTCCTGGACTTCACTTAAAAAACCCACCCTGTTTAGATCTGGGAATGACTTGATCCTCATTACTCTTACCTTCTTTTTTT
Organism: Fregata magnificens; assembly: GCA_013389945.1. NCBI lineage: Eukaryota > Metazoa > Chordata > Aves > Suliformes > Fregatidae > Fregata > Fregata magnificens. The sequence continues at coordinate 193,810 of WAAD01029192.1, read as the reverse complement.
TTTTTTTTTTTTTTTTTTTCTTGGTGATGTTCAGCTGCAGGAGGCTTTTGGCAGCTGAGAATGGAGCCAGCGGTGTTGTCCGACTGGAGGCGCTTCCTCATGGGCAGCTGTCCCTGTCCTGCCTGCTTTGGCTTGGGGGACCAGGATGTCCTGCTGCTGCCTGCCAGAGCCCTGGGTGCAGGATGTCGCCAGGGGAGAGGCAGAATGGTCTGGGGACATCCATGTGCTATGGAGGGCCACAGTTGGCTGCTGAACTGGGGGATGTTTTTCGTTAAAGGTGCCAGGAGAGGGGACAGTGCTCGGTCACCGTGGCAACCGCAGCCAGCGCAGGGATGCTGGGGAGGCAGCGGTGTGTCCTGGCAGAGGTGCAGGGGGATGCTCGGGAGGCTGCGAGTGAGCCCGATCCCGGCTGGGCTGGGCTGGGTGCTGGAGGCCAGCATGGCCTGGTCCTGGGTTGATTTCCAACATTTCAGTCTTTTGATCAGTGTGGACTGCCTGCAAGGGTCTCTGCTCAGCTGGGACTGCCCTGAGCAGTGTTTGATAATGAGGATGCTCCCAGAATGCAGTCTTTAAGAGCTACTTAAGTTCCTAAATCCCAGGAAGCGAAGCAGGGGCTCTGGAGCAGAGGCCTCAGTAACTGTCGGCCGCTCTGGCTTTGCTTCTCCATGAATCTAAGTTTCCAAAGGCTCCCGGAGCCTGGGATATTCAAATGGCTCTTTGTGCGTGCTGATTGTTAAAAATACAAACCAAAACAGGTGGATGATCCTTTATAAATCACAAAGCATCTCTGTGGTTGGTAACATTGACGTGGAGATCTGATCTTGGGAAATCTGCTCAACTTTTCTCAGCACCTACACTCAGAAACAAGCAAGTCAAGAGTTAGGAGAAATGGATTTGCAAAGCAATCTGTGCTGTTCTCAGCAGAGCTCAGACGCTGACTCGAGAGTCCTCTTGGAAATACGGAGAAAGAGCATGTGTAGTTCACAGCTTTCCATGGCTCTCTGTTAATTTTCCTGCATGCTGCTAAATAACATGCGTCCTCTGAAATTCCTCCAAATTAAAACTCAGGCTCCCCTCTCCCCCCTGCCAGTAACAGTGCAGAGAACAGCCCCTGTTTATTACCAGCAGTGTAACTCCATCTTTATCAGGTTCCTCCAGCACTCTGCAAAACTTGGAGTTGTCAAACATTTCACTTTATACGGCTGGATTTAATTACTTTGGAGATGGAATGTTAAATCTCCTCTGTTGGGCTTTATGGCTTTCAACAGGAAGAGGCTGAGCCGGAACAGGAGCTGCGTGTAAATCTCTCTCTGTGCTGGTATGTAGGGCAAGCACCGCAAACTGCTTTTGCAAACTCTCGGTGTCGTGTGGAAGCTCCTTGCTGCGCCATACGCGTGCAGCTCTTCTCTGCTGATGCCAGCAGAGCCCTGGCACCGTGCTGGGCTCACCCCATCTGTTCCTGAGCCCTCATTGCTGGCTGCCTGTTCCCAAAAGGGGTGATGCTGGGGTGGGCTGTGGCAGGCTCCTGTTTGGGCTGGGTGAAGGGATGGGAAAAACCTGGGCGTGGTGTGCTGATGCTCCTGTGCCGGCTCTGTCTCGGCCTTGTCCTGCGTGTGCTGATGGAGCAGGACCAAGCTGCACCTTTCCACAGGAATGCAATGCGGATGCTGTGGAAATAAATACCATGTAGCTAGGGCATGCACATACGGGCTCGTGCCTTGTCTGTCAGCTCGGGTGATTTGTCTAAACCCGCATGCTGTCTTAGTGGTGAGGAAGCCTTTCTGATGAAGCACTGTTGTTATCGTTTCTTGCCTCATAGCCAAATGTTAGCTGCTTTCTGGTATTCGAATCTCACGCCTGCACCCCTCTGCGTGCCGCCTCCTCCCTGCAGCTCCCCAGCAGTGAGCGATTGTCAGGCTGAGCTCCGGCTTTCTGCTCTCCCTCACTGCGGCTTCCTCACCTACCTTTTGCCCATCTCCAGAAGCTGCAGCTTACATCTGTGCTGTTTCTAGCTAATGATCAGCTACTGCCAGGTGAGCCTAAACCTCAGCTCACGGTGTTGGTAGCTGAACGCAGTTCAGGTCCTGAAAGCGGTGGCACATCTGTTGCTTTTGCTGGCTGGGCCAGCACCATGCCTTTGCAACAAAGCAGTGGGTGCCTCCCTTTTCTCAGAGGTCTGTCCATTTTGGAAGCAATTATAAGATTGCCATTTCTCCCAGACATGGCAAATGGCTTCAGGCAAGAGCTAAGAGCTCTGTGGAATTACTTCAGTGGAGCTGATGCTTGCTGAATGTTTTGGTAAATGGCCAATGCTGGGTCATAATTCAGTGCAGCTCCTCCAGGGACAGAGCCGTAGTTTGGCCGGCGGCGCTGCACGGCGTAGCTGTGTGCTCAGTACGAGTGCAAGTCAGGACGATGCTCTCTACTTTGGTGGGGATCAGCATTCAAGGGCTTTTTACTCTAGAGGGAAACAGGAATGTTTCTCCTTGTTCTGCATGCATGGACTCCTGGCTGATGGCACATCTGTGTCATATACCCAGGGCTACCAAGGAAGAGAAGAGCCTGAGGATGGAGGTGGCCTCTCAGAGCCCTGTTGAGCTGTGGTCTGGGAAGATGCCTGGTAATTACCTGGCCTCTGCTCTGGGAGGGCTGGGTCACTCGTTAGTCCAGCTACCAAATTAGCGACAGTCAGATCGTGCAGAAAACAGCAGTTCGCCTGGGAACCCTTGAATGTCAGCAGTACGTAGTAGCCTCATCTTTTATAGTTACTTTATTTGCAGACGTTTAATTGAGGCTCCTGCTGATGTTTGGGTTATGTGCCTCACCAGCCGTGGGCAGCAGGCTGGGCAGGCTCCCTGACTCCCCAGAGCACGAACCTGCTAATAACCGGGCTTCTGCAGAACCCAATCTTCACTGTGTTTTTGTTCTTGTTCAGTTATTACATTTAGTCTCTAGTGACTACAGAGCTGACAGCTGGTAAAGATTTGCATATGGCATGAAATTAAGTGAGTTCATTTTAATGTCTAATCTGTGCAAAGCTGAAATTTGGTTTCTAAAAGCCTTGCTTTGCCTTATCATTGCTGGCACATCTGCTTCATGCATTAGCCTTTGATTTCTAAAAGTTTATTTTCCCTGTATTTCTCCAGGATGAACAATTAGAGCAGATCTTTGCAATCTTTTGTAAATGCTTTAACACCAGAGCTCTGGATCCTCCGGGGCGTGCAGCAAGCATTCTGCCTAGCCGTTGAGGAACATCCCTTGCATTTCCAGCGTGCCTTTCTGCTAGGCTCTTCCCATCAGGAACCTGCCATGAGAAGCTCCCCTAGTCCTTGCTGCCGTGGCATGTTCTGCAGCATACTCTGGGATTATACAACACCAGCCGTAAACGGGCTCCTTCCAGCCAGCACCTCTTTGATCACCTTCCCTCGAGTGTGGAAAAGTTACTTCTAAGCCTTCACTTATCCTCAAAGCCTGAAGCCAGCTTCAAAACTGGGCTGCACTATTTATTTCAGTTTCTCTTCCATCTTTTCTTGTTCACCTCTTGTGCGAAATGTTGAGAGGGAAACCAGCTGTGCCCAGCGTGGAGTATAGCAGGGAAATTGCTCTTAGACCTCATCTATGCTCAGGGAATACAGACACAATTTCTCAGGTGCGGGGAGCCCTGGAGTAGCAGGTCCTGCAGCTCGTAGCATTCCCACCTCTCTGTCCCTGAGATCAGAGCGTGTCCCATCAGGACTGTTTTCAGGCTCACGGATGAGGCAGCAGGTAAGAGTGATGTATGAGAGGTCAAAATAACAGCAGCTGCTAAAGCTGAACCACTGACTTGTCTCATATCTAACAAGGCTGTTTACTGGTATTCTAAGAGTGGAGAAAGTACTGGATAGATGTTTTAAATGCTGTGTAGGAGTTGTTTCCTTCAACATAAATGAGCTGGTGGACTGGCCTTCCAGTACGCTGTGCTCATGGTGCCTGGCTTTGAGAGAAGATGACAAAAGCATCTGGCAGGAGTTTTTAATGTTTGTGAGATGTCGTTTCTGATTCAGGTCTCTGCCCCAGTAGCATTTGGAAGATCTGGGAATGCAGGTGGAGCACCTGAAAGGAGGTTCTTGAATATTTTCAGGAGGGAAGTGAAAAATACTCTGAATCTCAAGAAGCAAGTGCTGAGCAGGCATCCATCCAGCTGTGGCCCTGGAGCAGAGCTCTTGCAAGCAGTTACTCAGACCAAAATGGCTCAGGTTTGTTCATGCGCTGAAGGGGAGTTCAGATCCAGGCAGCAGAGAAGGGGGATGCTGGAGCAGAGTTGCTGGAGACAGACAGGTGGGAGTGGGCTGGGGTGGCCAAGATGTCTCCCAGCGGGCTCCCTCTAGCACAACTGTGATTCAATCATGCTGGAGTTCAAGAGAGCATTTGACTTGCTCTTTTCTCATGTTCTGCACCAAAGATCTTGGCGTCATTCAGACATCAGCTAACCAGCTGCTTGGGATATGTCTCCTCCTCCTTCACCTGCTTTTTCAGGTGGGGCAGGTGAAGCCTGGGGCGGTGAGAGGACAGACTCTGATCATACAGCTGTGAAGCTGGGTCAGAATTCAGCTAGTGTGGAGTGCCCTGCCACAGCCCCGGCCTCCCTGTGTGCGCCGGGTATGTGGTCTCTGTTTGAAAAGAGGCAGAAAGCAGAAGCAGGGAATGGATTTGACAAGAGGACAGTAGTCTCGGGTTTGTGTAATGAGCTGGAATTGCAAAACTTGTGAGTCTAGCGATGAGAAAAGAGTGCACTGCAGTTGTCTCTATGGGAGGTCTGACCTTTCTGAAGCTTGAAATTCAGGACTGAGAAAGCAAAATCCTAGCTTTCTGGCAAATGATACGAGTTTTCCTCCAGACTGTCTGGAATGGAGTTTGGGGTTGGGTTTGATTTTGGTTTTGGGGTTTTTTTTTGCTTTAAAGTGGCTTTTATTTAGTAAGCAAGACATCTAGAGACTGGTTAAGGAATCAAGCAGAAGCAGGAAAAGCAGCAGGCCTGCACCTCATGCACAGAAGGCATTTCCAAAGGCTGTGATGCTGCTGAACAACCTCTTCTTGCTTTAGCCTTCCCAGCACAGCCAAGAGAGGAGCTGAAGGGCTCCTGCCTACTCTTCAGTGTCAGCAGGGTCCAGAGGGAGCTCTGTCCTGTCCCTGCCGCGCTTGGCCCTTGCAGGATGCCACCAAGCACCCTGGTTTGCCTTTTGCTGACTGAGGAGCGAGACCTGGTTTTGAAGAGTCTCCATCGCTTAGTGCTCCCAAGTGACTTGGGGTCTGAGCCCTGACATCTGTGTAGCGCCTGGGTAGGACTAAGAATGGTAAATCTTGTTTGCGGAGGCAGAGCAAGTTCTAGCAGAGATGGGTTGTGCCTTCGTCCCACCTAGGCTGCAGTGGGGTCATGCACACCTCCTCTTTGCTGGCATTTATTGGTGCTGTCGTTGGAAAGATGCTGGCATAAATAAGGCTCTTGGCTCAGGTGGCTGCTCATTTGAAGAAATCAAATCAATTAAATTGGACTGGGTGGAGGTGCAATATGGGTATGAAAGGCTGTGGCAGAGGACTGTAAATCCTGCTTTATGCAGTGCTGGAGCTGCCCCTGCGCTTTCCATCTTCCCTCTTTCTCTGAAATCAAAACCCTTTTCCAGCTCCTTCCCTTGTCCTTCTGCTCTTCTTCAGGGGAGAGGAGGTTGGCAGGGCAAGAATTGCAGAGCAGGAGAGCTGATAAATCGTTGCTGTATTTTGCGTTAAGCCATATGGGGCTGCGTGCTCCCACCGTGGGCAGCACTGTGGCCTGGACTCCGCAGAAGTGGCTGCCTGGCCGTGCTGAACATTGCCTGCCCGAGGAGCCAGCACTTCTGAGAGCTCCTTGCCTCATTCCAAAGGAACACTAATTTGCCAGGGGTAATTTATTTTGTAGTGGTTTTGCTGCTCGGGGGGCAGTAAAAGCAGACAGGTTGATATCAGCTGTGTTTGAATGCAGCTTCCCTGCCAGCTTCTGCGCATAACTGCTGCTGTGGCTGGGTTCCCTGCTCCATGATGATTGAACAAAAACACACAAACAGCTCCTGGGTTAATGAGATTAAATGTATCCAGTGGAACATCTCTATTTGTCTGGAGCGTGCTGCTTGTCCAGGCGCTATTTAAATGCATGTTTGAAGTTGTGAGGCTTTGCAAATCCACCTCTCCGTGGGCACCATCTCTAAGTTTTGGTCCGAAGTGGGGTTGAAATTTCCCCCTTGGGCTCATTGGAGCCTTCCCCGGTGCTGAGCTGTGCCGGCAGCTGGCCGACGGGCTGATCCCCCAGACCCGGGGGTGCCTGTTGTAGTGCTGCTGGTAGCTCCCTGCACTTATTTGGCAGCTGAATGGGAGGAGTGAGGATTTTGAAATAAGCACAGCAGGGAAGAAAACCCCATGATCTAAAGCAAGCAACCAAAATCTCATTTTTCTCCTTGAATTTCAGAGGGCTAAGCAGCAAACAAACAATTATTTCCCCGCGACTTTGCTGGGTAGATCTATAATTCTTGAGTGACAGGGGACCAGCACTCCAAAAGCAAGCTGCTGGCTGATGGATAACCGGGGCGACAGCGGGGACGATGATCTGCTGGCACAGAGCGCTCCCACTGCCTGCTGCACAGCTAATCAGCGCAGCAGGGAGAGACCTCCTCGGGGCTGCAGAGATGCCTCCATCCCTTGCTCCTGGGACCCGCTGTGGCTTGCTGAGCATCGGAGGTGCAGGGCTGAGGTCTGGCAAGGCAGAAAATAGCGATGCTATGAAGCAATGCGTGGAAGGAGCAAGCGATTCCATGTTGTGTTTTTTCCCCCCTTGGTGCTGGAGTTTTATGTACTGTAAAATTTGTTGTTATTGGAAATGGCATTTTGGCTGTGGTTTGTACAAGGGAGTGCTGCTAAATATAAATAAAAGGCAATTGTTATTTCTTTCAAGCGTAGCTTTAATTTTTCTCTAATGCCATGGCACAGAAATTAAAATCCTGTTCTTTTGTGGGGAAAGAAGGTGCTATTTCCCCTGCCTCTCTCAGCAGTCATTTTATAAATTGGAGATAAACCGAGTGATTCCAGTGAGGTTGCTAATGGTGGGCAGGGGGTCATGTTGGGAGCAGGGCTGTGCTCTGAGGTCCCAGGGGATGGCTCTCACTGCCTGCTGCAGCCTGTTGCAGTTTTAATTTCCAAGGAAAATCAGCAAAAGCCCCCCCAGCCCAACTGGCTCTTTTCTGGTATTCCAGTGATGTTCAAGTCAGTCCTTTGTCTAATTAGCTTGTAAATACTACTGCAAGTTTTTTTTCTCTTTTTAGGCCAAGCGCACCACGTTAGTAAGTGGAAGGAGAAATGCGTTATGCAAACCACGAGGGAAAAGCATCTGTTTCCCTCTCTCCCGCTCCCAGCACAACCTGCCGCTTAAATGGAACAAAGGCACAGCTCTGAAAAGTACCTTTTCTTGTTGGGGAAGAGAGACATTTTAAGGTGTCAGTATTGAAGTTTCTCTGAAGGACTGTGCAGCTGGGGCATAAAATGTGTTGTGGACCACGGCAGAGGGTGGGAGATGCACCTTCTGTGTTAGCGGGGGGATGCTCTCTGGGTGCACAGGGCAGGACCAGGGTGAAATCCCCGAGAAGATGCATCAGCCTTAGTAAGAGTGTTTGACTGTCCCACTCCAGCAGGAATTAGGGAGATGTCCCTGTGTCAGCTGAGTTACCTGTGCCTGGCAGTCCCGGAGAACAGAGCTGGGGTCCCCTGGCTGCTGCCTGCCCATGCAACGCATCCCTCGCTGCTGCTCCTGTGTGTCGTTTTCGTTGGGGAGCTGCTTAAAATGTGCTCAGCGGGGGAAAGTTCACAAGGCTGAGGCTGCGCCTGGAGACTGAGGCTGGAGAAATGCAATTTAGCACCGTAGCTTCTGATTAAAATGACTTCACAGGGTTGCGAGGGGCCTTGGCAGAGCCAGAGCTGGCAGTATGCTGTCCGTGGGGCTGGGTGTGCTGGGGGCAGGCAGGGACGAAGTGTGGCTTCAAACTGCGCTGGCCTCCTGCCCTCCTGCCCCTTTCCCATTTCAGTTTTCATTTTCCCGACAAAGCCCTGAGTTTGGGCAGCTCTTGGCTTCTGGAGTCATTGGAGAAGCTGTGGTATTTCTTGTTTTTAAGCTTAAAATAGCCTGGACTCAGCTCTTCGTGTTTCCTGGAGTCTGCTTCGCTTTCCAAACCTAAGCGAGAGTCACCATGATGCAAGCAGGAATGAAAAGCTGTTGCAAGCCCTGGATTGAAGTCCATGTGCATGTTACGGGCCCGCAACAGCTAACGCAGGAGCTGTTCCCCTGATAAGCATTATTTTGGATCACAATAAAAGCCACATCAGATCAACGCTTTTGGCCAGGCTCATTTTATAGTGGTTATTAAAGGCTGAAGTGAACTGCTTGGGGATGGGCCCCAGGGTGCATCAGTAAATAGAGAAAGCAGAGGATCAAATAAAATGAAACATGTTTTGGGTCTCTGAAAACCATCTTTAGAAAGAGCTTGGCATTATTATTATTTTCAATCTAATGTTGTTTTCTGCCTAAGTAATGTTGGGGAAGTGTCTTCAATAGCTTCCTAATTTGCGAGGGTCCCAAAGGCATAACGTTCGGAAGGAATTGGATTAACACTTATGAAAAATAAATTACAGGCTGAGTGCTCGTTAGATGATTTTGAATTAATTTATTGATCTGAGGCTGGAGCGTTAGAAAGTAGAGGGGAAAAATAACTGACAGCACTTTATCCCCAAACACACGCGATTCTTTTACTGAATAAACAAGGGGAATGAGCAGCAGTTTTCTGGCAATCCCTTTGATTCGAGGAGCTCGTGGAGCTGCATGGAGGGGCTAAGCCACTGGGCTTGGGGCTCCCATGGACCTGTTGGGGCAGGTGGAAAAGCCCGAGGGACTTCCCTGGCTTGGCAGCCTGCAATGGCCCAGGGGAAGAGTGGGATGCTGCACCCTGCTCCATCATGCACAGTGATAAATCTCCCTCCTGAAGATGCTGCTGTCCGCCAAGAGTCGCGTGGTGGAGAAGATGGAGCCAGGCTCTTCTTGGAAGCGCAGAGTGAAAGGCAAAAGGCAGATGGCAGGAGGGGATGCTCCACTGGGCATAAGGAAGAAACCCTTTGTGGTGGGGGGGGATCACCCCTGGGAGGGGGGCCAGAGCAATGGTGGGATCTCTGTCCTTGGAGATGCTCAGAGATCACCTGCAGAAGGTCCTGAGCTGCCTGATGTACTGGGAGGCTGGCTCTGCTCTGAGCCGGGGCTTGGGCCAGATGATCTCCAAGGTCCCTTCCAACCTCAATTAATCCGTGACTAATGAAAACAGCTCTGGATACAAGTGTGCTTTTACCCAGCTTGAGCTCCAGCTTGCCCATCCTTGTTGACCACGGCAGCTAGCCAGCACGCAGGAGCAAGTGGTGGAGGACCACAATGCAAACCATCAGTGCCCTTGTGCAAAAGGCACCCAGACAGGGTTGGCTTGAACAGCAACATTTTTTTTTGCCAAGTATTTGTGGAAACTGTAACAGGCATTTGCAATTCAATGTGACTTTCTTTTTTATTGCTGCTTTCTCGGTCTGAGCGAGATGTGCCCTCTCTTGAGGTGCTCCCTGCCTATTGTGGGCCTGCTACGGCAAAATAAGTTTCAGTGAAAGCTGGAAACTTGGCAAACTTCTGCGGTATAAAGTGAAGCTGGTGTTTTCTTTTTAAAGGCTGAAAGCAAATACATCCCAGGAACTGACAGTCCATTAAAAACAAAGATAACAGAGTCTCTGGGTGCCTCTCTGCTGGCAGTCGTCTGACTTCCCATATTTGCTTGATAATATGACGGCTAGCACAGCAGGCACTGATATCTAAAAATAAACGAGGGAGCTGTTCGTTCAGGCTCTGGTTCATCTGGTTTTGGGGAAAATGGTCCATAGTGCAAGCTCGGGAAATCACACTACTGTTTTTTTAACATAAAGTAGGATTTGCAGTACCGCGCTAAATAAATGAAGACCAGCCATAATGAGATATTTATCACAAGGCACATGGTGTGTTTTTCCACACGGGTCAGTGCAGGTGTGCATCCCACTGTGCTGCTCTTACTGGTGTTACTGGTCCTGCTCTCGGTGAGGTTTTGGTTCCAACACACTTGTTTGGGGCTCCCTGCCCCAGGGTCAGTGTGATCCCTCTTGCCATGGCATCGCTTGGAGCAGGTCAGCGGTGCTCACCCAGCCTCAGCACCATCCTACTGGTTTGTACTGGAAGCAGTGGGGTGGCGTTGCTGGGGGTGGCTGTGCCTATTGCCACCCTGGATGGGGGAAACGGCTGACCCGAGGAGCTTGGATATACCTGGAGGATTTATTTGCCCTGAAGGCTCCTGTGGCAGCGATCTGGGTGTCAATGGCTGGACTCTGCTCCGAGCTGCCAGCTGCGGGTTTTGGCCATCGGCAAGGTGGGCACTGCTTGGCATGGGCTGGCCCCACGCTGGCATGAGCCGAGTCCCCTGGAGTGTGTGGGGACCCTCAGTGGTCGGGTCTGCCGGGATGAGTACAGGATCCTCCACCCACCGGCAGCAGCGTCGCTAATTTACAGCCCGCTGTCTGCAGCACAGCCCCCCTGGACCATAACCCACTTATTAAAGTCAATTAACTCATTAACTCTGCACGCAGGGAGCTTTGTCTTAAAAAATAAAGAAAGTGAAATTTTCACTCTGAACTGGGTCAAAAGCTTTTCTTTCCTTTTTTAAAATTTCCCCCCCCCCCCTCTTTCCTTCCTGGAGACATGTTTGGACTTTGTTCAGCAGCAGCAGCCGGTGGCTCGGCTGCAGGGATCTCACGCTCTTCCTCGACAGCGGACATAAATCCTCCCGAAGGAAGGGGAAGGAGAAATACGCTGATGCTGAGCTACTGCCATAAATCCCAGTGCGGAGAAGCCAGGGCTGTGCCGGGAGCTCTCCCACGGTGAGCGTTGCTGCCGGGGCTGTTCTGGGGTCTGAGCCCAGGTGCAAGGGAGAGGGGGGTCCTGAAGGAGGAGCAACGCTTCAGATTAAAGGATTTACCAATGTCTAATGAAACAAGAGCCTCCAGGCTTCCATTAATTAACAAATTAGCTCATCAAGAGTCTCCCTAATTTGTCGAATATAAAGCTGCCCTATTAATTAAACAAGAGGACAGATTTTAATTTGCCTGGCAAAATCACACATTCAATTGATAAATTACTCATTTAAACCATTCTTGGTGAATGTTTCCAGAAGCAGTGATGGGGATGAGCGAGGCGTCAGCGCCAGGCCCCTCCGAGCGAGCAGCACCCACACCCGGGGCTCGAGCCGCCGGCTTTGCACCTGCGCTGTGCTGTGCTCCCTGCATCGCTGGGGCTTGGGGACCACCGCCCGTCCCCTGCCACTGCCAATGATCCCATCACCTCTCCTCTTCCTGCCAGCCTGCCCTCCTCTCTAGTGCCGGGCTCTGCTAGTGCTTAATTGACCCACCCGCTAATTGGGTCTGATTACATCCAACCACTTACTCCTCTTCCCCTAAATCCCCTTAGCTTGCTATTTTCCATGGCTGGCAAATTATTTAGCAGAAACGCCGCACTGGCTGCGGGCCAGTTGTCCCTGGGGTTCGCTGGGGTTGGGGAGATGCCGGGTTGGGGGCGGCGGATGCCGCGGCACACGGGAAAAGCACTCAGGGCTGGGAGTGCCCAGGGAAATGCTTTACCTGTCCCTCGGGAATTACAGCCCCGTCGTTCCTCCTTGAAGGCAGCTTCAAAACACCCGCACCGGTTCATGCTCCCTGCTAGCGATAAAAGCAGCTTTCCGCAGTCACTCAGCCCTGTGGCCAGAATTCCTTTCTCCGCTTGAAGGGCAGGGGGATAAATCGGAGGTCGCCTGACATTCAGATGATCTCCGCGTGGGTTTAATTGCTCGCACGACGTCTCCCCGGCCAGATGTGTCGGGGAAGCAGCATTGAGCTGGGGTAGCCCAGGTTCCCCTTTACCAACCTTATTTTTCCCCAAAAACTAAAGAGAAGTCTTAACAGGAGAGTGGGTGAATTATGTGGAGTCCTGCCCGAGTTTTCAATTTAGCTCTATTGATTTATAAAGTCTTTTCAATTACTGAATCCTTCGTGGTGGCAGCGTGCAGAGCAGCTGTACGTGAGCTTCATACTCCATTGGGCCGGGCGCTGTGGTAGGGACCTTCTGCATCTGCTCCAGGCCGACCGAGGCACAAATAATGAGGATTTCCTCTGCAACATTTAGTAAACAAAAAACAGGAATTAATTAGCACAAGAACTTGTCTTATATGGAGAAAAGACTGGAGGGAAATGGGAAGTGCGGGAGTTATCATGAACATAATATATGAAGCAATTTGAATTCAGGAGAAGGCAATTTGAAATGTTATTAATTTTTTTTTTTTTTTTTTATTGTGTGGGCATGGTTGGGTGATTTCTGAGGGAGCTGGAGATTAAAAAAAGACATGGACAAGAAGAAGTGACCTTCCCTTGCTGCTGGGCTCGGGCCATCCCCGCCGCCTCGCGGCTCTTGGACAGAGGCTGCCTGCTGGGGGAGACACGAGGGGTCAGGAGCCTGAAAAGCTCTGAAGTCCACCCAAAAACAGAGCAGCCCACGCTTGATCATTTCACTTTCTCTTCCTAGTGAGTGCTGGAGTATTACTAACCTTTTGGTGTAAAATTACTGCATTTTAAAAATTTCATTATGTCTCTATGTCACGGGACATAAAGCAGAGGCAAACCTAATTAAATTACTGAGAATTAAATTGCCGGCCCCTCCAGCAAAGCCTGGGGGGAGGCGGTTGATCCCTCCAGCTTTGCAAGGGATCTGAATTACTCAGCTCAGCTCTTCTCCCACCAAAGCCAGAGCCAAGCTGCCCCAAGCCATAGAGAAGGAGCCCGGCTCAGCCCCTGCACCGGCCCAGGGCAGCCAGGGCGGGAGGGAAGTCATGCTCCTGGTGGATTTATTTATTAAGGTCCATAATTAATAGTGAAGACATCCGTGGGAGAGGGAAACCGTCACCTCCACGAGGACAGGGGCAAGGCAGGATGGTTTTGGTGCTATTTAAAGGAAAATCTAAAAAGGCACCAGGCTGCAAATACTGAAGTTCCTGCAAGCTCAGCAGAGCTGGTTTCCTCCATCAGCGTGGATGCGGCCGGGGGGCTCGCGCAGGGGACGGTCCCCAGCCCAGCTCCCGCTCTGCAGCATTGCTGCAGCTGAACCTGCTTCCCCCATCCTGGGGCTGGTTATTTCAAAATACCTCTGCGGCCCTTTGATGTGGCCTGTTTCTAAAACCCCGGCAGCAATTTGCTGAGGATTTCCTGCCACTTCGGGAGAGGCCAGGAGCGGAGGGGGCTGAGCACGGCCATGCTGCCCAGCTCTGCCCGCACCCAGCGGCAGGCACACTGGGATCTGGCTGGGGCGATGTGGCCGGTGCCTTTCCAGACCCCTTTGCCGAGCCACCATTGCCCGCCGGTGCGGTGCTGGGGCAGCTGCTTCAGCAGCGTCGGGAGTGTTGTCGGTCCCAGGAAATGAGAATGGCACCGCGGCCGTGGCACATCACACCGCATCCTTTGGGAGAGCGCCGTATCCATCCCCGTTAGCAATGCCAGGGCTGTCTGGCAAGATGCGAGGTGATTAAAATAAATCTGCTTATAAGTAGAAAGGTGTGCTCCTTGTGACAGGGGACATTCCCCATTGCAGGGGGATGCGGGGTCAGACCTTCCTGCCCAGCCTCCTCCTTCCCCATGCATTTGAGAGCCAGAACAGACATCGCCAGGCTGCTGCCCTTTGCTGGCCTAGGGCTCATTGGCACAGCTTGTTGCTCGTCCCCATGGTCCCGGGGTGATGGATTGCAGCGGTGACATACGGGACCCACAGCCTGGGTCTGGCCAGCTCTGCTGAACCCATCCCACATGCTCTGGGGTGGAGTTTTAACCCCCAAACCCCACCGAGGGTACCAGGACTACCCAGCACGGACCCTTCAGGCTGTGTGGTTCAGCCTGGAGGAGCCTCACTGGGGCTGTTTGGTCTCCTGGGGCAGCAGGGAAGTTTGGTTTTCCTTTTCGAAGGCACATAGCTCTGGTGTTGATGCTGTTCCTGATCTCCGGAGAAGGGCAGGGCCAACCTCGCTGTTACGGCTGGTAGAAAGCAGCTTTTCAGCCGACCCGGAGCAGGTCCTCCTCCACCAGCGGATCTGCAGCAATCTCAGCACCGGCCCTGCTGCCTAGATGTGATGACGGTGCTTTCAGCTGCTCCTGAAACTCCCCCGCCTGAAGGCTCTGCAGGGGCTGGCTGTGCCACAGCCCCTCAACAGAAGCGAGGAACAGGGTCTTTAATCTGCTGATGGGTTGTGCCCTGCGAGATGGAAATGAGGACTGGACTGCTCTGAGAGATGGTCTCTGGAGGTGCTGCAAGCAGGGCTGTAGAGGTTTGGATAAGATGATGTCTCACCCCCGCATCCCTTGTTTCTCTGTATTTGCTCCATGCATTCATACCACGGGGCTGGTAGTGATGCCATGGGGCTGGTCCTGGTGCATGGGGCTGGTACCCTCACCGCTAACCATGGTCCACCCCACTGCCCCAATGCTGGGAGATGAGGATGGAGCCACCCCAAGTCACCTGCTCCAGCTGAAATTTCAGGTGCTCCTTTGCTCCGTACCGCAGGGAGGGCACTTTTGGGCTGGGGCGTAATATTTCTACCCACCGGGGACTATCAGCCATAGTGAATAAACAGCAGCTCTGCAAGGAAAAGCGCTTGGGAGATAATTACAACTTGTGACAAGGACAAGGGCTCTCGAGCACGATATCACGTGGAGCAAGTGGCTGATAAGCCCTGTGCTCCCTGGGGAGCAGCATCTCAGCGAGGTGTCCAAGGCCACCACATCTGCCAGGGCCGGCACCAGTGTGGTGATGCTGCATGGCCAGAGTCAGTCCCCGAGGGCGCCTGGTGCATCTCTGCTGGGTCTCAGGTGGGTGTTTTGTTTATGAAATGCCTTTTCTCTAAGCAGCAGTGTCGGAGGGAGCCGTGCTGTCCTCTGCCTTACCTGTAATGACATTTTCAAACTAAATTTCCAGGCATTTTTACATATATATATATATGTATATATTTTATATCAGCTCGGTATATCTGCAGCAGGGTTGCAGGGTCCCCCCACTCAGCTCCTGATGTGCACAGGCTGGGATGATGGGTGCAGGGACACCGCACCGCCACCCATCCATCCAGGCTCCGCATGCTCTTTGGGCATCCCGAGGGTGCTGATCCTGCCCGGAGAGGTGCCCCAGCCCCAGGAGGGGCCGTGCCGGTGCCAAGTGTGGCAGGCTGGCAGGAGGTGCCCTTTCCTTGACCATACATTCCCCCATAAACCATGTTTTTAGGCAATTGTGAACCTGACCAATAAAGTTATATATGGGGTTCTTGTTTTCTGCCCCAGTTGATAATGGAGGTGGTAAATGTAGCTCATGTGTTATTCACCGCTGTGTTTTAATACTTACTACTCAGAGGGCTCAGGTTAGAGCCCTTTCTTCCAAGGTAAAAAAAAAAAAAAAAAGCAAAATGGAAGTAGTTTAAATAGACAGTTTATGCCGTTGGTGTTCCAGCAGCTATCACCAGCTCTGTTTGGTGCAGTATGTATTATTCATGAGATTTCATTAATATGCAAATCCACACCACTTGATTGGCTCTCCTGGCACACTTCCAAGGTCCTTATAAATTATGTAAGTGCCTGGCTGCCTGGCCCCACTGCCACGTTGGGGCCGGAGCGAGCGGGGGGCTCTGGGGGCCCGGCAGCCACCCTGGTCCGGTGCAGCGGGGCCGGCTGCCGCCCCGGCACAGTGCAGCTGCCGTGGGAGCCCTGTGCCGGGCTGGAGCTGCCACCAGTGCCTGCCCAGCTCCACTCTGCTCCTGCCAGCCTCTTATCTCCCCTGATCCCCCATTTTTCTCTCCCGCTGCTTTTCCCCGCTCTGGTCTCTTTGCAGGCAAACCCAGGAGTTGGTGTTGCATTTTCCAAGCTATGACATTTAGGGGGGCTCAGGCTTGTTGGATCGCCTCTGCCTCTGCTGCGGGGTGCAATTGAGGTGGTGGGAAGCCAAAGAAGTTCCCTCCCTGCAGAGGAGGAGAGGAAAAATCCCATAAAAAGCCAGGGCTGACACTGGTGCTCAGCAGTTTCTCTCCCGGTCCCCGACATGGCCAGACGTGTTTGTTTTACACGGGTTCCTACCGGCACGCAGCGGGGAATTATGCCTCATCGCTCACATCCTGGATAACAGACGTGATGCAGTTGCATCTGCAGGTTAATTAAGAGCGGTCAGGTTGCCCGGTGCAAACCCTGCACTTCCAACCCTGCGGCCATGGGCAGAAACCTCTGCTGGTTCTAATGAGGGATGGGGGAAACATCCCAAGAGCCCAGATCCCCACATCATCTCTTTGCTAATATTTTCTGCCCAGCTGTGAAGATGTGAGCAGGACACGGTGAGCGGCCCTTCACCCAGCGCTGGGCTGCCAGCCGGGAGATTCCCAGGCTCCGGAGGACATGTGACTGCAGGAAATTAAAGCTGGATAATTGCAGAAGACCTCTGGCAGGGCATGTAATTAAAGTGAGGATTTGACAGCGGGTGGATGAAGGGGGCTCTCCCGGCTGGGCCAGGGGATTGGCAGGATGGGAAATAGCTTCTGCTTGGGAATAAAAAACCAAAGACAGAAAATATCCCTTCTGCAGGGGATAAAACATGAGCAATGATCATCCTGCCGCTCCCTGGGCAGCCCTGCTTCTTCCCTTGCTCCTCCTTTAATGCACACAGATTTGAGAATAAAAGTCCGTGGCAGGAGCGGTCCTGGTGTGCCGGGAGCCTGGCAGAGCCACTCCGGACTTACTCCAGGGGAGTGGGGCAGGATCAGGGCAGCCGCGGTGCCAATGGGGTTAGCAGCATCCCGGGGTGGTGGGGGGACCCAGCCTCCCGCCAGCTGTCTATCTGTTCAGGAGCAATCGCCTGGGAGGAAGGATGGGTTTCTCTTGGCAGGGGGAGCCTTGAGCTGTTGGTTTGCCAGCTGGGACCAAGAGGAGCCGCTCCGAGCCTCCGAGCCTCTGGCTCCAGCGCCGGGGTCTGGGGCTTCGGGGTTCTGGGGTTTCGGGGACCAAAGTGGGTGTGCAGGAGCCGGGGACTTCAAAACCTCATCGGCAGCATTTCAGGCCCCAGCTGGGACATAGGTTTGATCCGAACACGAGGAAAACCAGAGCAACCAAAACCCAGCCTGTGCATCCTCCAGAGGAGCCGCTCCCCGTGCCGCTTGGAGCCAGCCTGGGGACAGGGCTCATCCCGTGCCCACTGGGCTGCTGCAGTGAGGAAGACTCTGGTGCCCTTCCTTCATCCTCCTCGCAGAGCCCATACAGGTGATGGTGAGGGTCCCCACGGGTCCCCACGCTGTCCCCAGGATGCGGCTCCGCTTGGCTGAGGGCAGGCAGGAGGGGAGCCGAGATGCCATTTGCAGTCAGGGGCTGCAGTCTGCGACCCCATTGATTCCCTGGCAGGAGATGCTTGTAGCCTATTAAAACCATGCTTTAACGACACTGTCCCTCTTGCTCCCAATTAACTCTGCGGCACTGTCAACAGCCTCCCCGCCACTGCCCCGGCCTGGTGTCACAAAAAGAGATGGGGGGAGGACAAAGGGAGCCCAAGCCCACAGCAATTATCCCAGTGGCCAATTTAATTTGCAGGCGACAGTGAGAAGGCAGCAGCAATCCCAACATCGTCCAGCCCACACCTGCACTTTGGTGCTGCTGCTCAGCTGCTGGGGCCCTACGCAGGAAGAAACTGGGGAGAAAAGCCCTGAAAATGTCACTTCCCCATGGGGAGGCTGTGGGAGCTGCGGCCGGAGCTGCTCATCCCTGCCTGCATCGCTGCCGGAGGCTCCCGGTCTTGGTCCTTGCCAGTGCCAGAGGGCTTTCCTGCTCTGCTGGGGGATGCATTTACGATGAATTCATCTCTGTCAAATGAAAATGGTGATTTTCCTACCTGGCAGATGCCACTTTGACTGCAGGTCTCACGACGGGTAAACATGAATTGTGGCACACCTTTAAATAGGAACAAAAAGTGACAGGACTGAATTACTTCACTCCGGTCCCCGGATGCCAAGCTGGAAATCATGCGCTGGAGTTTATAGAGACTTCATGTGTCTTGGCCGGGCAGGATCAAAATTTTCTGAAGAATAATGACACATTAATAATAGCCTGCCCTGGAGATAAAATTAGCAGAAGGTTTTTTTTTTCTTCTATTAAAGTCAAAGCTGGGTTCTTTTGCCTTCATATTGGTCTCTTACATGGAGAGAAATCACTCGTGGGGTTGGATGAAACGGTGCTGAGCTCCTTCCAGTGAGGGACAGCAAGCCCAGAGTGTCACCAGTGTGTCACCAGAGTGGTTATGAACTGGTACATCCATTAGCTCATCGATAAACTCTTCAGTAACTGAGCAAGTTGTTCATTTATGAATGTTTTGTGTGACATCCCTTTGCCATCATGGCACAGGCTTGGTGCATCGTTAGCCTGGCTGTTGCTGGCGAGAGCACACATTGTCCGTGGCAGTGGATGGGCAGGGTAGGTGTGCCGACTGCCCACTTTACACCCTCTTCAACCCCCAGAAATTCATATTTGCCCACCCCCAGGTCACACAGCCCCGTCATGGCCCAGGGGGGCTGGCACCAGGTAGGCAAACCCACCTTGAAGGAGCGTCACCGTCAGGATGAGGGATGTCCCCGCTGCAAGACCCATAAGGGTGCAAGACTCGTTGGGGCTGAGCTGAGACCTCCTCAACTCATCACATGTGTGGGTGCAGAGCCAGCCAGGCCGTGGCCATCACTTCCACATCCCCCAGGACCTGCCACGAGCTGGGTGACCTGTGCCAGTGCCCCAGAAATTGCCGTGCAGCATGTCCTACCCGGCGCTGATTGCCAGCTGGTGGGTGTTAAATTACTGTGAGCAGCAGAGGTGACTCATTTTGGCCCCGCTCCTGGGGGGCTGCCAGCCCTGCTCCCCACCCTCCTGGCCCTCTAGCCCCCCACTCGGCCCCAAGGTCGGTCCTGACCCAACCCTGGTGCATCCCAGGCACCTGCCCAGCTCCTGGGGTGATGCCACGCTCCGGACAAGCTGCACATCTGGGAACAAAGCTGAAATTATTTTTTTTCTTTGTAATTAAAAATACACGATTCATTATGTGCTGCTGCTCTGTGAGCACTTGCTGTGAGCCAGGGTGTCCTGCTGCTTGCGGTCCTGTCCCACTCCGCAGGTTTCCCCAAATCCCTCATCTGTGGGGATGCTCTTGCCTCTTACTACTGTGCCAGATTTACGGGTGCTGCTGGATCAGCCGGTTCCGGGCAATCCTGAAGATGCTTCTTCAGTGCAGGATGCATCCTTCTGAGATCATAAAAAATGTTTCAAACCATCACCCTGAGTCAGAGGGGGAAGAGCCGTGTTTTCCAGCGGGGCTGTAAATGGGCACGCGAGCCTCCGGGATGCAGGGAAGGGGGTTCTGGTATCCTTTGTGTTGCCTTGTCCTGTCTGCTCCAGACAGACGGACAGATGGGTGGTGTTGGATCAGGCTTGGAGTTGTCAGGATGGATGGATGGATGAATAGACAGGCAGCATTGGGTGTACAGCCAGGAGGGTGAGTCTGGGTGCGTTCAGAGCGGTCCAGAGGGATGGACGATGCTGGAGCGGTCTGGACAGATGGACAGATGGAAAGGTGATGCCGGAGTGCTCCAGCCAGAAAAGGACACTGACAGCCAGAGCCAGCAAAGGTGACGGTGGCCACACGTTTCCTCTTCCTCACCCTAAATCTCCTTAACAATAGATGATAGATTTTATTTCTAGGCTGTGGCTTCCACCTGGATGGAGTCGACTCCACACCTGGCTGGAGCTGCAGCAAATAGCTCCTGGTACTTTGAAGATCAGAGCTGTAACGAGGCAGGGATTTATGGCTGCCATCGAGAGAGGCGAGGGGCTCCGCTCCCCCCAAAGTCCCCCCCGGGTTAGATTAGGCTGTCTGCGAGGAAACGTAATTGATTCTTTAGGTTAAAGCCTTTTCATCTGCACAGACAAGCTGAAGCATTAATTCTGTGTAATGTGACATGGAACATTTGCATGCAGCTCTGCAGCATGGCTTTCCCTCCCCGTGCTCCCTTTCGGGCTCTGATTTGGTTTTTTTCCAAGGCAAATTCTGGATCTGGCTTCCATCAACAGCACTAATTAATCCCTTTCGATAAATCCCAAATTTTTTTTTTTTTTTTAAATAATTTTCAGATAACGGGTGCATTTTGGGAGCAGGCTTCTGCCCATTGTGCCAGTCCCAGGGGAGGATTGCATCCAGCACAGGGCTGAGCTTTGGACATCAGGATGCTCGAGCCGCGTCCAGCCATGGGAAGAAGCTGCGGGGGGACCTGGGAAGAAGCTGTGGGGGGACCCCAGCAAGGGGGCGGCCGATGGGATGCAGGTATCCCTGCAGCTCCCCCAGCACTGCTGGGCAACTCTCTCATTGCTCCAGAAATAGTCCCACCGCTGGCACGGGCTCAGGAATAAAACATATTTTGCTGTTATTTTTAACAGGGCGGGGGGAGCGCAGCCCCAGGGACCTGCACCAAGGCCACCCCCCGGTCAAAACAAGACCGAAAATGGCATCGCTTGCTTGGAGCCGGCAGCTGGAGCAGCCGGGACCTGGCAGGGATGCTGAGACCTCGCAATGAAGCAGTGGCTGTACCCATCCCCGCCGGCTGCCGGCAATGGGAAGCGGGATGAGGCCATCAGCAAAGTGGGAGAGTGCCGGCCGACCGCCGAAACACTTGTCTCTGCAAAGCCTTACTCCGTGGAGCGGTGATTGCCCAGAAATTAATTGAAAGGAAAACTGGATTTATACATTAAAAAAACCATAAAGAAAGGTTTTATTATCAGGGTTTGTGCAGTTGAAACCCTTTACTGTTATTAAGACAAATCCAGCTGGTGGCTTAAATAATTGGGTATTTCCCAAGGGGTTTATCAGCCGTGTCACATCGATGGTTCTATTTTTGCTGTGAGATTACAGGAATACTCGCCTCTATCCGTACTTTGCATCTGGCCGCTGCAGTCCCTGCGCAGGGGACACTGGCTGCGGGAGAAGCACAACCTGCGGATTTTTAGGGCGATGCTGAAGTGTAGCATGAAAGATGAGCCCGTATTAAGCTTCAACAGTTTCATAGCCAATGCAAGCCATTAAAGCGCTGTCAGCATCGTCCTTCCCCCCAGTGGGATGCTCGGCATCCAATCCCGGAGCCCTGGCAGGGCTGTGTTTAAACCCCCTCCCTCCTAAATTCCCCCAGGGCCAGGGGTTGGTGGCCACTGTGCCACCAAACGAAGAGAGCGGGGACCTCAGGAGAGGGAAGGGATGCTGACACCGAGCCGCATCCTCGCACCCACCGAAGTCCGGAGAAGCCATCTGAGCTTTGCCCGATCACAAATGCCCGAGTCTTCCCGTTTTCCAAACCCAGAGCTTGTGGGTTTTTTTTCTTCTGAGATGCAGACGCAAGCAGACCTGGCCTGAAGTGGTTTCCCACAGAAGATGTCACATTAGAAAAAATCCACTCTGAGTCAGAGAAAAAGAGACAAATGCCACATTTTCCGCAGGAAAGGGTTTCAGGGTGATGTGGCACCCAGAGAAAACACTCAGTTCTGGCAAAATTAAAAATTTGGGGGTAAATTGGGGGTGCAGAGCGGGGACGACCTGTGCCAATATCAAAATCTGCCTGGCGACTAATCTGTTTTAAGGCTAATAAAAGCACACACACATGCACAGCATCCCCCGTGTGCCAGCTTGCTCTGCCCACAGTGAGCTGTGGAGCCATTCCCTCCCGCCTCTGCCGAACAGCTGGAGGATAAAAATCCCTAAAATTAGATAAAGACCATGAAACGAAGGTGCAGTACCACGCTTGGAAATTCAACTTTCTGGCCGTTGTGTTTCCAAACCACCTTCCAGCAGAGGAAGAGCACAGAGGAGTTTGCTGTGCTGCACCGGCATGCAAAGGGCCCCGGGGAAACCTGTTTGTGAATGTGAATCCCAAAAGATTCGGCCGTACGTTCAGTCTCTGAATATTTATGGAAAAGTGCTTGTTGGGGCTTTTTCCAGATTTATAGCCATGTCCCAAGGTGAAAAATGTAATTTTATATTCACCATTAATCTTGTACAACAAAACACATGGAGAGGATCCTGCGGGGAATTCAAATTAATTCATGGAGGCGGTAGGAACTGATACGTAACTTGCAGAAAGAAGCCGAAATCGTTGTCGTTTTAATCCCTTACTTGGTGGCCTTGTTTCGTGGTCCCGCCACATCCATACGGCCGTAGCTAGGACGAAGGGCTCGCAGGACCCGCCGGCACCTGCTGCCTCTCTTTCCTTGGTGGGAAAGAAAATAACTTCATTTTCCCCTTTATTAACGAACCCATTCCCTGGCACAGGGATTTTCTTTCCGCAGTGAGCAGCTTCAATCACGGAGTTTCTTAATTTCACTCGTGCTGTAAAAAAAAAAGTGAACCCAGAGGGGGGAATTAAAAGAACCTCTTTAAAAAAAAGTGTCACATTAAGATGTTTGTGGTTTTAACCTAAAACCTCGTCCTATGGGTGGGCACGATGGAGATCTCCTATCCTGATGCCCATCCACACACCTGCCCAGGAACACACCAAAACCCACGAGCTCACGAGTCTCCTTGGCTGAAGGTTTATCCTGAAGCATCTCCCGCAGCTCAGAATTTAAGGGTGGATCAGCTGTGTCCTTACTACAGCTTATGGCCGTGCCATTAAATTTCTAGAGAGTAGAAGAATGAGAGAGAATTTAAATGACAAATGGGCTCGAATGAGCCATCCGGCAGTGGGACCATCTCCTGGGGGGGAGCCAAGTATTTCAGAGCTCGGAGGTGTCTCATCATCACTGAGAGGCACTGGCTTTACAGCAAGTGAACTAGATAGAGACCCTCCAGGGAAATCCTGTCCAGAGACAAGAAATAAAAATAATTTTGAGGAATTTTATTTCTCCAGCCGCTCTGAGCAAACAGAAATGCCCCGCTATTGCGGAACGGTTTTGGGCTGCAAGGTGGCTCCAGGACCCTGGGGTGGCTGAAGATGCCGTGCTGGGATGATGTAGCTGCCGTGCCAGGATGATGCTAACGTGGAGGCACCTCCCTGGGAGCAGCTTGCGGGCCCACCCAGCGTTGCTGCCTAGTCCCTGTGGTTGCTCCTGCTCAGCAATAACCTGTAACATCTACGTGTATAACTCCCTGTGCTGCTCCATCCTCAGGCGTGGCCGTATCCAGCGTACCCCCACCATGGGGATAAAACGCGTCTCTCCAGACTCCTCCTCAGCATCCTCCCACGGGAACCGGCAGCGCTCGGTGCTCAGGTGCTTTTTAGCCAGATATCCTAAAGAGAAGAGCACTGTGCGCGTGTGCCTGCGCATCTTGCTTTCCTCCTCCACCAACTCGTCAGTCTTTTTTCAGTTTAACTTCTTCCGTATTGATCAAGAGAGGTCTCAGAGGCAGCGCCGGCGAGGGGGGAGGAAGGCTCTCGCTCATCTCACCCCATGCAACGCAGGCTCAACCCCGGTACGAGATATCAGAGCAGCCCCCCAGAGAAAGGCAGAGGAACCTGCAGCTGGGGTGATGGTTTTTGGATACACCCCAGGACCTGCGTCTTTTCAGTGAGATCAGCCTTAAAAATCCAGGGGCTGAGGTGTGAAATTTAAAATGCACTAAATAGGTTTATTCTCCCCAGGCTGGGCTGGTTGAAGGCAAATCCCCTGCAGCTCAGCTGCAGCCCAGGGACTAATTCATCCTCTTGTACCCTCGGGAACTGTTCCCCCTGGAAAGTCCCAGCATGTGCTAATTAACCCTGCAACCTCAATAAAAGGGAGCAGGCTCCCTCCAGCACTGGTTGTGCCCTGTGATGAGGTTAGTCTGGATGTTAGTGCTCAGCTGGGGTGAGGGGAGCTGCTGCCCTCCTGGGACAACCCCCTGCAGGGATGCTGTGGTGTGGGCTTACACCGGCTTTGCTGGGGACAGGGGCTGTGACCACCCTGGTTCCCCCCAAGCTGGGGGGCTGGAGGCAGCTTGGAGATGCTGGGTTGCAAACCAGGTAGGAGAGACCATCCCTCAATGTCCCCCATGAAGCAAAGGTGAAATGGAGCTGAGTTGAAGGTTTTGGCTCTACATAAAGCCCCTGAGCTAATGGCTGGCGCTGGGCTGTGAGCCTGGGGGTTGCGGTGGGGACCCCAAGCACCCTCGAGGCTGTGACCCAAGGAGCTTTGCTGGGGCAGATGCTGCTGGTGATTCCTCATCCTGGACCGTGAGCTCCAGGTATGAACCTCTGTGGGATCCCTGTACTGGGAGGGGACCGGGAGGCTCCCAGGAAGACCTGTTGCATGTTTGAGCCTGGGAATAGCGGGATGATCCACAAATATCAGCCCCGCGATCCCAGTTTGTTTTTCCAGCTCCTCACCAAAGGGCTGTTGGACATGTCACTGTTTGTGGTGGGGGCTGATTTCTGAGTGCTGGAAGAGCAGTGCCCCCAAAGACGGGGCGAAAGCAGGTCAGGGTGGATGCCAAGGGAAGATTTCATAACAGGATAGATTGAGTGCATCTCGGGCATGTGGGAGATGTGCCCCCGAGCAGGGCTCTGCAGGGGGCGATGGGGCAAGAGCCTGCGCTGCCTCCAGGGACGTGCCAGCTGGGGCCACCAGTGCTTACCCCTGTCATCGTTTGCCTGCAGGGCAGCCATGGTATGTATGGGGGGGGAAAAGCAAAACCCAAACCAGTCCCAGGGTTTTGTAATGAATCAAGCTGCAGGAAAGAGAAATGCAGACTAAAGCTGTGCAGATGCCCAGTGTGGACACACCAAAGCCCTTAGCTCTGTCCCAAGGGGCAGATGAGGTGAGCCTGGCTCGCGTTTTGATGACGTGCTCCTTACCAGACTAATTGCTTCCTTGGCAGATGTCGGAGGCCAGTGGGTGTGAGCGGGCTGGGTCACCCGCACCCCTGAGTGGGTGAAGCGCTGCCTGTGGCTGCAGGCAGGGAACCCAGGGCAGGGTGCCCTGTGATGCTTGGGACGTTTCATCTCCTGCTTTTCATCTCAGCTGCAATGTCCTCTAATTACCACTGAAACTTACTGAGTGCCCTCAGCCCCTAATGAGCGCTGGGGGATGAAGCACTGTGTGTGGGAGCTTGGTGCTGCTCCTTGTCTCTCTCCCTTTGCAAAGGGAATTGTTATTTCCCCCTCGGGTTTTACTGCTCCAAATAATTTTTTTTGGTGGAAAGATGTAGGAAACTCTTGTTCTCACCCCGTCCCACGTGGCTCTGGGCAGAGGCAGGGCCTCCTGTGGGAAAGGGGTGAGGCTGGTGGTTCCTGCTGGGCAGTCAGCATCCGCTCATCCCAACTGTCCTTGCTGCCTTGGGGACCGAAAGTGGTTCCTGTTGAGGAGAGAGAGACCCCAGAGTGCTGCTGGATCCGACCATCCCAAGCACCAATGCTCCCTGTTACCTCCATGGGAACCACCTGAGATGGGATTTGATGCCAAGGGCCACATCTGCTTGTAAATCTCTGACCGGGTGATGTCCTGTCTGTCACCTGCTGGGGGGCTCGAAGGCAAGAAACAAGTGACTTGATAATGCTGGAAAGGATGTCCTGCACTGGTGTTTAAAAATAAAACAAAGTGCCTGTGCCCAGCAATCCCTCATCCCTGTGCCTGGAGCTGTTGGTGGCCCTCGACAACTCCTGCACAAATCACAAACTGCCAATAAATTGCCCAGCACGGGTGCATCCATCACTGCCCCGGCTCAGCTGCTCTCCCCAGGGGTGAGCTGTTGTCCTGCCCCTCTGGCAGCTTCTCAACCCATTTTGGGATGGAAGTGGGTGGGTAGCAGCTGATGCATGGGGCTGTTGATGGGGCAGGGTCCTGCTGGCAGCAGAGCTGTGCATCGGGGTATTTGCAACCCGGTGCAGCAGCCCTGCTTTGCAAAGGGTGTTTTTCAGGTGCCAGGGGGTGAGAAGGGGCAGTGCTGGAGCCGTACCCCAGCCCATGGGTGCGCATTGCTCTCCTGCATGCACCACTTGTGTTTCTGAGGACAGCTCAAGTACCTAACAGTGCTCTGCAGAGCCCTTGGGGATGCTTTGTCTGAAAAAGGCACCGTATAACCCATGGATGATATGTTGGCTTTAAAGCTCCCTCCTTTGCATGGCATGATAGCCCCAGTGTGAATTGAAGGAGTGTTTACAACTGCGGCTCTCCTGCTTAACAGGAGTCTGCCCTGCCCATGCGAAGCCCGACTATGGATGCGAAGGCAGTGGGGGACTGAATTGCCCATCCGCTGTAAAAGCTGGTACATGGTGGTGGCTGGGGTGGTATGGCTAATGCAGCTGGAGGGAAAAGCATCCTCCCCAGAGGAGGCATCCAAGAGCTGTCCTGGGAGGGAGGCACGAGGACAAATGTTGCAAAATTGGAGACAAACGAAGGTGGGGAAGGTGCTGGGAGGCACAGCAGGAGGGCGGTTTGGGGCTGAAACAGCAGCTCTGTGTGCCAGCCTTGCAGCCTGCCAGTGGTGTAGGGATGCTTTGGCCAGGCTGGCCCACTCCTGCCCATCCTGACGGTGGTACACGGTGCCTCCAGCAGTTTCCAGCCTTGGGAGTGCAGCGGGTTTCGGCAGCATCGTCCCAGTGCAGATGTGGCTGTGCAGAGTCCTGCTGGGTTCCCGTGCTGTGTTGCTATTTATAAGCCCCATGTTGCACAAGGTTGGGACTGTTTTTTCCGTGATTGTATCAAATCAGCGAAATGGGGAAAGCAACCAGTCTATTTGACATCCTGTATGTGGGCTTTTTATTTGTGCAATGAGTTTTCATTTCCACTTGGATCGTGAGGCAGTAACGGGATATGTAGCTGGTTACCGCAGTAGGTCGTGAAGCCAAGAGCAGGAGGGATGAGCTCCCCACAGCCCGCCCGTGGGAAAGACAGGGCAATCATTGTCCGTGGGGATAAACCCAGCCCTGAACCAGGGCAGGGTTTGGGGCCGGGAAATGCGGTGGGAGCCCCGTGTCGCGTCATGTCCTTGCAGCTGAACCCAGCCCCCTTTCCAGCCTTTTCTTGTGGTTTTTTCCCCGTGGCTCTGCCCAGGGTGAGGGAAAGTGCTGCTGAATGACGGAGAAAGCTCCCCCGGAGAGGGAAAAGCTTCATGCAATTTCTTCCACATTAAGTGTGACATCTGCTTCAGGATGACTCAGGCAGGTTCCCACTGCCCGCACAGGAGAGGAGAGGAGGGCAAGCACCCGTACTGGCTGGGTCGGACCTGCTGGGCTCCGTCCTTTCACCCTGGCTCGGCAGGGAGGTGTTTGGGGGGTTGTAATAAGCCTAAATCAACCAGTTCCCAATACCGCTGAATCTAAAGCTATAATTGCCTTGCTCAGTGCGGGTGGCACTTGGTGTGCTTGCCAGGGACGTGATGGATGCCAAAGACTCCACCGGCTTTGGTGCCCGGCATCGCCGCGGGAGCTGTCAGCCCCGTGCCCGTGCACTGAGCTGTTCCCCATGGCTGCTTCTGCAATGCCGTGGCGTTTCTGCGTGGTCACTGTCCCTGCGAAGGGGGTGTTTGTCCTTCCGTAGCCCACTGCTGTTTGCAGTGGTTTGCTGAGCAGGCGATGCTGAGCGCCTCGGAGGAAAACCCCAAACCGCAGCGCAGGGCAAAGGCTCGGGATGTGACATTTTATCCCAAGTCAGTGTGTTTTTAACTTCACCGCCTTGTTAAGCACAGGAATAAGTGCCTGTGAGTAGGATCCTGCCTTGCCCAGTGGAAATGGCAGGTGCCTGGAAAAGGACTCGGTAGCAAGGGGATGGACTGATCCTACCCAGGCACATTGCTCAGCTCCTGTCCCAGTGCTGTGGGGTCTGCAAACCTCAGCATTGCTGGGGAAACTGAGGCTGTGCCAGGTCTTGGCTCAGGACCCCTTGGTGCTGCCGGGCTGTCTGTCATCACAGAACGCCATTGCTGCGGCACTGTGCCCCGAGGTCAGCCCTTGGCAAGGCCATGTGCGGGACCATCCGTGGCCGAGTATCCCCATCCCCACCATGCCCTGCGGTGGTTTTTGGGAGCCCTTGGCTCCCACCATGCTGCCTGTCCCATGCACGGGCTGCATGTCACCCATGCTGCCGGGGCCGTGTGTCTTTTCGGGTGTCATCCGGGAGCTGGTCTGCAGTTGCACGGTTTGACTCCAAGCACACTGAAGGAGATAACATTAGTTTGCGGTTATTTTTCCCCCCTTGCTGGCTTGGTCTGCGGGATGCTTTGCGGGCTGTCTTTACAGCCAACAATAATTAATTAACCTTAATTAATTACCCTTAATGTATGAACATCCATTCTGCTAGGGAGACAGGTGAACTGGCTGGTGGCAAACCCAGGGCAGTGCTGGTGCCGCTTGAGCCCGTGCTGGGTGTCCCGACGGGGCAAATCCTGCTCCTTCCCCAGGCTGCGTCCTGCCAGCAGGAGGACGGTAAAATGGGGGCATTGCCCCCAGACCTCTTTGTGCTTCCGAGGCAATGCTTTTGCACCCAAACCCTGCTCTGGCTCTTATCCCGGCTGGGTTAAACGCTGGGGCTGGGGTGGCTGCGGCTGAGGAGCGTGGGGGCTGTGTGGGGAGGGAAGGGATTTTCTCGGTGCCACATCAAGCGCAGGGTTATCTGAACCTCCTGCTCTGCGTGGGTGGGGGCTGCGCTGGAAAACCTCCAGGTCTCCTCCCCTTTTGGGGCTGGGGGCCAGGGTCCCCCTGAACCCCAACCCTGCATCCAGCCTTGCCTGTCCCTCCTGCCTGGGGGAACCCGGTGCCTCTCACAGCCCACCGGTGCCCCCCAAAAGACTTTCTTTGCATGAGTTAATGGGGCTGGGGGGGTGATGGAGCTGCTACCGCAGAGCCCCCCCGTGGGCTGGTGAGCCGGGGCTGGGGGTGCTGCCTGGAAGCAGCTGCTGCATCCTGGTGGTAATGAAAGCCATTGGGGAAACCAGCCCCCGAGCAGCAGCAGCAGCGGTGGCGGCGTTTGGGAGCCAGATTTGACGAAGGGAAGTGACTCAACGTCTTGGAAGGAGTTGGGGGCGGTGGGGGGGGTGGCGAAGGACAGCGGGTGACCCGGGGTGGGGACACCGTGGCGGGATGGCTGGCAGCCACCTGTCTCCCCTCAGGCTCCCTGGCTGGGGCCGGCATCGCTCCGGAGCCCTCTGTGCTTCGTTAGCCCTCGTTAGAGCGGTGTGCTCCCGGCAGTGGGGATGGGACAGGAAAGGAGGCCCCTTGGGAAGTGGCTTGTTGCTTCCTCGCGCTAGGTCGCAGCAGGATCTGGGCCAGCGTTCCCAGCTCCCGGCGTCACACCCTCTCCCAGCTGTTGCTTGCGGAGCATCGTGCTGCCAAGAAAACGCCGGCAATGGATGCTGCCGCGACTCCTTCCCCCTCCCCTCGCCCTTAAAACCGGCAGGGAGCGGCACCAGGGTCCACGCGGGGATGAGAGCCCGCTCGCTCCCAGTGAGCCTTCAGCACTGGGGCTGGGCTGAGCGGCTCCTCTTCCTCACTGGGCACGGGGTGGCCCTGGCACCCCAACTTGGTCCTCCGCGGCACGGAACAGAGGGAGAGCGTGGCACGGCACAAGATATTTGGAAAGGTCGGTGGAAGGCTCAAGAGGGGGATACTGGGGGACTGGGGTGTGTTACTGTGGGAGGGGACAGCAGAGCCAGCCTGTGCAACCCACCCCAGCCAGGACAATGTTTCTCTTTTATTTTTTTTTTTTTAATTGCTTTTGGGAGTGAACTGCATTTACCGCTCCAGTGGGGGGACTGCTTCACCCAGGCGCTTCAAGATGCAAAGGGTTTGCATCCCGCTGGGGACCTGCCGCATGCCACAAATGCCACAAGCATGGCATACTCTGCGTCACTGCTGGCACCCAGCACCCTGCAGAGCTGCTGACCCACCCCAGGGGTCCCGCAAGCCCCTGGGAGCGGTTCACCAGCATGCTGATCACGAGCCACCTGGTGCAGACATCTGGGCTTTTTGGGTCTCTTCTCCTTTCTCCGGGCCAGAACCACTGATCTGAGTGCATCAGCAAGTTTCCTCCTGATTCAGCTGCAGGGGATGTTGCAATGCGTCATTGTGCAAAGGCGGGCATCAGCCCGGGGTCCAATTCCTCTTTTTCAGCCCCTGGTTGTGGGAGCCTGGCCACGTGTGATGGGGGCTAAAGTCCCCACCACTGGGGCCGCAATGCCCCCACCACTGCAGTGGCTGCAAGCTCCCTGGAGGCATCACTCCTCTCTGGGCATCCATTGCTCGCTGTCCCCTGGGTCACAGTTGGGTGGCAATTCTCCCCTTGCAGTGCCGCGGGCTCCAAGGAAATTGGGATTTCTCCCTTTTGCATGGCTGAAGCAGAGCGCTGGAAAACACATTGATATTGGTGATGGCGAACGGGTGGGGGCTCTGCCCCAGGCTCGCTGCTGGCTCCAATTGAACATGATGTTCCTGGCGCAGGTGCGAGGTGCAGGATTTTGGTTCAGCCACTGCATGTGCATGTATTTTTAGTGTATGTCTGTCTCCCTCTGCATGGGCTTCCCTGGCTCGGTGTGGAGGTTTGTGGCCGTCCAGGCTCAGCCCATGCCGGATCGCCAGATGCACCGTGCACGCCACAACCCCAGCAATCACCACCTACCTGCAGGCACGGGGCTGAGGCAGGCTGGCGCTCGGCTGCTGCCCCTCTGCTTGGGGTCCTGGTGCAAACCAGGTTGGGCCGATTCATCACTGGGAACTCATTGCCGGATTCAGACCGACCTTGGTGTATGGGGGCTCAGCTGGATGAACAGCTGGGAACAGGCAGGACCCGGCGAGTGCGCCGGAGGGAGCGGCATGGCAAGGAGGGACGCGCTCCCCTTCTGCCATGCACCCCAGGGATGGCTTTGGGTTACCCCTCTCCTGCGTGTGCAAGGCCAGGCGCATCCCAGGCGGTGGGGCAGGGATGTGGGTGTCCTGGGGAGCATGGACGTGGGGCAGCCTGGGGTGGAGATGCCCCATCCTGGATCGCAGGGGTCCTTCAGCTGCACTCACCCCTCGCCAGGATCAACAAGAGCATGGCTTTTTTGCACTGGTGGGAGATGCCCAAACCCTGCGTGAGGGGTCCCTTGGGACTCCCGAGCCGGCTGCAGGCAGCGCAGGGGCCATGGTGGATGGGATGCAGCACTGAGTGCAGCTGGCTGCCCGGTCCCCTCTCTGTGTCCAGCTGAACCGTGCAAGAAAGCACCTCTACCCAAGGTCCTGAGTCCCCACATCCTGCTGCCGAGCATTGCTTCCCCCTTCCCAGGCACTGCCCATCTCCGCGCTGAGCCCAGCAGCTGGTTTATGCCACCGGCTGCGATTTTTTTTTTTCTCGTCCTCCCATTGGCAATACGTGTGCGTCCTTCTTGCGATGAGAAAGCTCAGCAATATCCAGGGCGCCCTCCGCGCGGATGCCGAAGCGACGTAACCCAGGGGTCGTTTGTGTGCAAGCCCTAATGAGGTTATAGAAGAAGCTAATCCAGCCTCCATGCGCTCAAAACCCACTGGGATATATCAAGCTCAGGTAAATACCTCTGGGTGTGTGTATATATATATATATGAATATATATATTTCTATATATATTTGGGAGGGAGGGTTTTGCTGCAGCCAGCTGGAAATCATTGCTTTGCTCAAGGGACTTGCAACTGGTTGACGTGTTTTTGCTCCCCTGCTATTATAAAGTGGGTTTGCGGTTTGACACGGTGGAGGATGGCAGTGACCTCCGGGGTCCCAATGTGCAGCATGCGTTGGGACCCTGGAGGTCACCGCCGCCCACCGTCGTCTGCCCAAACCCCCTATTTTTTTCTAATTTTCTATAAAATCCCCAGCTTTTTTGGAGATGGTGTTTGCAGCCTGTGGTGGTGGGAGCCCCCGTGGTGGCTTTGCATGTGGGAAAGCTGCACAGAGGGGAGAGGAATGGGGTGCGAATTTGGGGGGGGGGTGTCCTTATAGCGTGGCAGTGTCACCTCGGTGGGGACAGGGAGAACAGGGGACTTTTCTTTGCTGTGCTGATCAGCATGCAGCTGGGAGCACGGCATGCAGCTGCGAGCCGGAGGCTGGAGGATGCTCCTGCGGATCCGGGGTGACTTTCTCACTTGGGGGGGCTGAACTCTGCCAGCCCCGACCTTCCCCCATCCCCAGCATGGTCACGTCCATCCCTCCGGCAGCAGGAGGGGCAGACCAGTTTCTTTTTCTTGGTTTCCTTCCTCTTTGTACCCTCGAACCCGAGCGGTTGAGAGCAGCTGGAGCAGCCCCACAGGTGGCACGCGAGCTGCTGCCCTTTGCCTCTACACGGTGTCCCAAGGTGCATGCTGGCTTTGTCCCCGAGCAGCCGTGATAAAGCCCAGGCCATGGTTAGGGACATTCTCGCTGGGCTGAGGCAGGTCCTGGAGCCCTAAAGGGGACGCAAATCCCCTGGGATCACAGTGTTTCGTGTCCTATCCTACCCACCAGGGAGGATGCTCAGGAAAAGGGAGTTTTATTGGCCTTTTTATTGCCTGCAAAATGCCGGGAGAGCCTAGAATTAATAGCAGCCTATATATTAAAAAAAAAAAAAGGAGAGGGAAGAGGAGATGAAAGAACTTTTATTACCTCAGAAGCAGCTTGAGTCATTTTAAGCAGCACAGAAACACAAACCGCCCTTTTTAAAGAAAATCTTTGCCTCTGTAGGTACAAACACCCAAGATTTTCCCCTTTAATAATCAACCCTTCACAAGAACAGAAAGGACAGGGAGCAAAGGGCCGGGGCAGGGCTCTTACTAACAGGGAGGCTCTTAACAACCCGGGCACTTTGTGCCAGGGAAGGTCGGGTTCCTTTGCCAGGCTCCTGCAGGAGTTTTGCCCTGGGAAGAGTCTCGCACGACCTGTGTTTTGAGGTTAAACACCAGTTTCTGGCTGGATTGGGGTGCGCTTTCCATCGGGGTGACCCCACGCCGTGGCTGGGGGCAGCTCGTGGAGACCCAGACCCGTCCCGACCCGCACAGCCTGGCCGTCTCTGCCCAGATAAACATTGACTCATGCTGTTATTCTGTCCCACCCTGGGCACAGTCGGCTTTTTTAAGGCTGCCTTTTTCAGCTGTTCCTTTTTTTCCCTGTTCACACGGGTGGGGGACGAAGCCTCAGGTGGTATGTGGGGAGCAGCCAGGGGTGCCGAAGGCTGCCAGGTGTGGGGGTCCCAGCGATGAGGTGAGGGTGGCTCCACAGCCGTGAAGCAGGGATGCGTCTGAGTGCCGTGGATGCAGGCAGGGCTCGGGCTTCCCCACCGTCCTGCAGCCAGCCTTGGGGCAGAACTCAGTGCCTCAGTTTCCCCTGTGGGGACTGGCTTTGTCCCCTCCCTCTGCTTCAGGTGACTTGGGGGAGCTGCCAGCCAGAATCCTCACTGGCAGGAGCCTGTGTGCTCAGCGTCAGGCTGTTGTGGGTGCTCACCATGCTGCTGCCTCTCCCGTGGCATCCTGCATCCCCGTCCCCTTCTCAGCCAGCTGGACCTGGGCAGAGGCTTCAGGGATGGGTGGCAGGGCTGGGACTGTGGCCGGGGAGCAGCTTTTGGGCAGGCCAGGGCTCAGGGTTTTGCGGTGGCGTGGCCTAGGTTCCCTTTTGATGGGCATGTGGCTGTGTCCAATTTACATCAAGGGCTGGGGCTCCATCCTGGGCGTCCTCATAGGGAGTGGGATGCTGCGCAGCAGCTCTCCCTGCAGCAGCTGTTGCCATGGCAATTGCTGGCTAAAATAAGGGTGAATTGGAGCTCGGTACCCAGAGCTGCTTTCCCATTCCTTTTGTTTTCTTGCTCCCCCCAAGTGCTGGCAATCCCTGGTGTGGGACTGAGGGCTGCCACCGTGGGGCTGGATGCTGGATCCTGGCAGGGACGTCCCTCCTGTGTAACCCCGGGCTGGAAAAACATGGGTGCTGGAGGGATGGATGGGGTGGCCTCAGATGCCAGGTTGGGACGGGGCATGCGTCCATCTTCCCTAGGGCATGCTCCTGCTGACAGCAATGGGAGCTTGCTGTGCTCAGGATCCAGCCTGCAGGGTGGGACTCGAGCTCGACCAGCGCAATGAGCCCACACAGGACTGGGACCAGCGTCTGCCATGGGGGAAAATCCAGGGCTGCGGCAGGGCTCAGAGGTGACCGGTGCCAGCAGGTCCCAGGAGACGTCGAGATGCTGCTTCGCCCCGTGCCCTTCCCAAAGCTCCTCAGATGAGCGACCATGTGTTTTCCCCCAAACATCTGCCTGCAATTCCCATCTCTCATGGAGCAGGGCCGTGCCGGGGCTGCCTGCATTGCGTGGGCAGCCTGGCTGCACTCCTCCCACATGTGCCGGAGGAAGCGGGTTTGGGTTTGGGGTGCACTGGGACCTCGGAAACCGCTGCTGAGAGGGAGGGGAGGGGAAAAGCTCAAATGAGAAAAAGGCAGAGCAGCTGCCTGGGGCCGGCAGCAGCTGTGCAGGCAGGGGTGCAGGCAGGGACACAGTGCACAGGGGCTGGCAGTGGCAAGCAGAGCCCATCCTGGTCATCTGCCTGCTTCCCAGGGGAATTGCCTATTCTGTCCCTGGGTGTCCCTTGCACCCTTAGTACCCTGTGGGTGCTGAGCGGGTGCTGTGGGGGGACAAGCAGTAACCAAAGCGCACCCCCAGTCTCCCCAGTGCTGGGGGAGTGCTTGTGGGGACCCCCGTACAGGCACATGCTGGTCCCAGCCCGGTTTCATAGCATCATGTGGGTAAAAGCATCATACACTTTGACAGCTCAGGCAGGATCTTGTGTGCTCAAAACCTGGTCTGCTTATTTTATTTGATTTTATTTGATTTTATTTGATTTTTTTCCCCCTCAACCTGTATCAGTACCTCCAGTAAAAGCATTGCCTGTAGGCGCTGAGGGAGGCAGAAGGCAGCACTGGCAACCTGCCTGTCTCTATAAATGCCTGGTGCAGGCAGCTGAGAGCTCGGGCAGCACCCGTGCCCGGGCGGTACCCACTGCCAGGGGCCTGAGCAACCCCTGCCCTCCCTGGACATGGCCGCATCCCCGGCATGCGGATCCGGCTGAGCTCCCCCTGTTTCCCCATAGCCCCGGTCACATCCGTCCCCCACCCGTCTGGGCTGGCCACGGAAGAGCTTTCGCCCAGAAAAGCTGCATTTGAACATTTTCTGCTGTTCTCTCCATTTCCTGTTGCCTTCCCAAGAACAACATCCCTGACCTCATCCTCCCCCGGTGTGCGCCGGGATGCTGCCGATGTACGAGCCGCCCATCAGGAATCCCACCACAGCGCCTGTGGGCCAGACTCAGTCTTCCTCCGGTACCAAGACAAATACAGCTGCAGAAATGATGGGGCCGTCAGTGGCTGGCTGGGCTAAAAGGCTATTTTGGGTAGATCCTGTGCTCTTTTTTGTTGAGGTGGGAGGACAGAGATGAATAGACTGAATGGGGAACGAAGTGATTTTGGCTCGAGCAGCGTGTTTTCAACCCAGAGAGGAGCACTGAAACACGCTCGTGGTTATGTGGCTTTTTTTCCCCAAACTTTGGGGTTTTTGCAATGAGAAATGGGGAGGTTTCACATGGCCACCCCTCAGGCTCCCCATTTTTGGGGAGGCAGGTAGGAATTTGCTGGGTAATTTGCTGGTGGGTCTGGACTCCAGCACCGGTGACCACCACAGCCCTGGTGCCCAGAGCCATCCCAGGATGTTCACAGTGGGTTTGGCAGCTGCCTGTCCCCTGTCTTAGGGTTTGCGATGGCTCAGCATGAGCCCTGGAAACAAACCCATCATCTGCCAAACCCCAAGGGGAAAGAGAGCCCTGCTGCTCCAGTTGCTCTCCAGCCATCGTCACCCCCTCGTCCTGAGTGGGGACTGGGGCCACCCTGCTGCCTGACCCAGCAGAGGTCTGGGGCAGGTTTTTTTTACATCATCTGCCTTGCCCATCTTCCAAAGGGCAAATGTTAAAACCCAATAAAAAGAAAGGGGGGGGGGGGGGGGGGAGGAGGGAACAGCAAAATACACAGAAAATTCAAATAAATAATCCATTAGATACAGCTTCGAAATGTCAAGCTGAATGTCATTGTGCTTGCTGGGCTCAGTGATTAAAAAAAATAAAGAGGAGATTTTACATTAAAAATATATGAGTGGGCACAACTGGAAGAGGGGCCTGTAATGCTCCCGCCCCCCCTGAGCAAGGGACTGATGGGTGCCGCAGCAAACGTGGGGTTTGGCTGACCTCATGGTGGTGAGGGGCAGTGGGCTGTCCCCGGGGGTCCCTCGCTCACCCCACGGTGACACCAGGGTGGAAATGGCAGGTGGGTGGCATTTCCTGGGGGTCTCTCCCTGCCGGCAAAGCGAGTCCTGGGATTATCGGGGCTCTCCAGCCAAGGGCGGTGGGGTGGGATGCAATGGGATGGGATGGACGTGGGGGTCTGGGCTCCCCCATTTTTCTGCGGCTTTGCCTTTGAAAAGGTGATGACATGAAAACCACTGGTCCGTAAAGGCAGCGGTCAGGACGGCTCATTACCTGGGAACATTAATAGTCAGAGTATAACAGCCAGTTCTGCTGATACTGTTACTTCCACCGGATCATCAACTTTAATTCATCCTTTCGACGATCAAGGTTTTGCCGGGGCAAGGCCTCCTTCCAGCTCAAACTAATTCACCAGCCTTGTGCTAAAAACTTATTTATTCTGGCTGCTTATCATCTCCTGGAGTTCGGCAAGGGGGGAGGCAATGGGGCTGTGATTTAAGCCCCTGGCCAGGGACTTTGCAGCGATGGGAGCAGCAGCAATTGCAGGAAGGAACAGGAGGAAAAGCCCAGGGAGAAACAATAGGTTACAACAGAAACACCATGGGGATTTCGAAGCAGGGAGGGTGATGATCAGGGGGACCTTTGAGCTGAAACTCCCTGAAAACAGGAGGGTCCAGCCTGGATGGGCAGAGCCACGTCCTTCCTGCAAGGACAAGGTCGGGTGCAATGCTCCGAGCCGGGGTTCGCACAGAGCTCATCCCTCTTGCCGCAGCTCACTCTGGCATGCTGGGGCTTTGCTAATTGCCTTTGGTGGCTCTTGGCTTTAACTCACTGTGACTGTTCACAGGGGAGTGGTTGAACCTATTTACCGCAGGGCTCTAAGTGGCTGGTGGGGACCGGCTTCTGATGATGGCAAACAGCACTGTTAGTTATGACAATTAACATTTTAAAACACACAGTGCACCAATTTAATCAGAGAAATAACCGTATGAGAGTCCAGGCACCTCACACATATTTATAGTTTTAATTATTTATAGTAACGTTACCGTGGGCTTGATTGTAGAGTTCTTTGCATGTACTTACTGATGCTGGCTTATGTCGGATGCTTGTACTGAGCGTATGGTACGGGATTTCTGTACTGGGTTATCCCAAAAGCTACTAGGATCGTGGCAGGACCCCAACTTCACCAGATACATGGTGGGGGGTCCCCGGGCCAGCACAGCCCCCGAGGCGCAGGGCAGCACCAGCCTGCCAGGGAGGCTGCACAGGGTTAAATAATTGCAGCAGTGGCTCAGCCTCTGTTTCCTCCAGTAACCCCACATCCGAGGGTGAACGGCCTTTGTTTGATCTTGGCTTTAACATTACAGCTCCGTCCCTAGACCTGCACAGAGGGAGCTGCCTTTGTGCCGTAGGACGCTGAACCACCGCCTCTCCCTGCATCCCGACAGGCATCCAGCCTTGGAGCTGTGCTCACCGGAGAGGGAAGGTGAGAAGGTGTAACGCTGGTTTCACTGGGCCGGGTGCCTGGCATCAGCAGGGCACATGGTCCACTGCGTGCTGGATTTTCAGTCTGATTTGCTGGGTGCTAGGGAGAAAAAACGAGAAGAGCCGTAATATTTTGCAGATTGGAAAGTCTCAAAGCTGTTAATGAGCTGTTAATAAGCATCATCCTAGTTTTTCCTCTGGAAGTAGGTGGGTAATAGACATTTTTTGCAGGATGAGGCTACAGCCACATCCTGGTGGAGACGAGGGACTGAATCACGTCCTGTGGCTCAGGGAGCTGATGTCTCTCTTGGCCAGAGGGTGGAAACCTGGTGAGGAGCCATGGGAGCATCTTCCTCCAGGGCCAGCGGCGGGTTCCCCATGGGATCCCCCATACCTGCGTGCTCCTTCCTCTCTCTCTGCAGCCCCTCGTGCCTGCGTGCATTGTGGGGCTGGCGTCCCTCCCGCGGGCTGTGCTCGCTGTGGTTTACACCATGTGTTTGCTCAGCAGAAACACGCAGAGAAGCATCGCCAGCCGGAGAGCCCAGGACTGACCAGACTGTCATTTATTTACAGATAATGGCACTTTCCAATTTGTCCAATTACTTGGATGATCTCGATAACTACAGTGACTACCCAGATTACACCTATGAGGAGACCAGCAGCACATGGACAGACCCATCCCATGACCCAAAGGATGTTGCAAGGATCCTCTCTGTTGTCATCTACAGTGTGTCCTGCGTGTTGGGCATCCTGGGGAATGGCCTCGTTATTGCAATCATAACTCTAAAGATGAAGAAGTCAGTCAATGCCATCTGGTTCCTCAACCTGGCTGTTGCCGACTTCCTCTTCAACATCTTCCTGCCCATAAACATTGCTTACACAGCCATGCGGTACAACTGGATCTTTGGGACGGTCATGTGCAAGTTGAACTCCTTCCTCCTAATCCTCAACATGTACACCAGCGTCCTGCTGCTCACCACCATCAGCTTTGATCGCTATGTGTCGGTGGTTTTTCCTGTCTGGTCTCAAAACCATCGATCGACCAACCTAGCATATCTAGTTTGCTTGATTATCTGGACCATCGGCATCATTATGAGCTGCCCATCTCTTGTCTTCCGAGACACGGCACAAGCCCGCAACTCCGTGATTTGTTTTAGCAACTTTTCCCTCTCCAGGAATAAGTCTTACCAAGCCCTGGCACTAATGAGGCACCGAACAGTGAACATCACCAGGTTCCTTGCCGGGTACATCCTTCCCATAACCATCATCACCTTCTGCTACATTGCCATCGTCTTCAACTTGCGTCGAAACCGCCTTGCCAAGTCCAAAAAGCCCTTCAAGATCATTGTCACCATTATAGTCACCTTCTTCCTTTGCTGGAGTCCCTACCACCTGCTGAACCTCCTAGAAACAGAGCCCGACATGATCCCGCGCTCTGTGTTTGAGATCAGCATTCCCATAACCACGGCGCTCGCTGCCTCCAACAGCTGCATGAACCCCGTCCTCTACGTCTTCATGGGCCAGGACTTTAAGAAGTTTAAGGTCACCATCCTCTCCAGGCTGGTCAACGCCCTCAGTGAGGAGACGGGCCACTCCAGCATTGTTCACAGGAGCTTCTCCAAGATGTCTTCAATGACCGAGAAGGAGATGACAGTCCTCTAAACTCAGCCTGGGTGCCTGCAGGAGGGCCGTAGTCCTCCGGTGTTGCCCATGCCCACCACTATAATGGTGGCCAAACTTGCAGCGGCCCCTGGTGTGGGATGAGCATGATCCAACGCTGTGCTATAGCGTATTCTTTGACTGGTCTTGCTGCCTGGGGGCTGGCAGGCGTTTGAGACCACTGCTCTGTGCACGTGGAGAAGATACAACTGCCCTTAGTCTTTCTTCGCGATTGCAAAGATGATTGCACCAAACTATTTAAGAAAACATTTCGGGGCATTCCTGTCTAATCTATGCATTGCCTGGCCTGGCAAGGGCATTCCTACAGTTTCCAGAGACATTGTTATGGGGAGATTGGGCAGAAGATGTGCCTGGGAAGGCATCTCTGCTGCCAGGCTCCCGAGACGGGTGGCTGGGTGGGCACCCGTCATGGATGCTACCTGCTACAGCAAAACCGATGACACTCTTCCTATGTCCTATGTATGCATATAGCTACTCATGTTAAAGTCCTAAAGTATATTGGTACTAGCGCAATATGTTTTTAACTGTGTTGTGAGCACTTTGTACCCAGCCAGACCCTGGGAAGTGTCTTCGTGATAGGGGTTTGAGTATCCCAACTCTGATGAACTGGGAAATCTCGCATATCTTCTAAGTGATCCAGACCCAGGGCCATCTGCCAGGGTGGGGGATTGGGCTCATGCACAGGGTCGCTGACATGGAAAACTGGGAGAAAAAAGGGGGAAAGATTCATTTGAAGTGTCTTTTGAACAAGCCCTACTTTGATGGACACGTTTCACATGGTACATTTTGCAGAGTAGTTTGATGCTCGGGGCTGTAGGTCCCGGCGGCTCCTTGCAAAGTGCCCGGGCAGCACCAGGGAGCAGGTCCACGGGCTGGGCAGTGGGGTCTTGGGGAGGGACCTGCCGTTCCCTCCCGGATCCAGGTGGACCTGGGGACTGGCTACATTGGTAGCTGCTCCCTTGTGTGATCAGTTGGTCCTATGGGAAGATTTTGTCTCTTCCCAACTAGGCAGCAAGTAACCTGCGCATCGCTGGTGGGAGACTCTGCCGCCGCACACAAAACTCTGCAGTGAAGGACGAGCCAAGCCACTGCCTCTATCCAATTTCATGCACAGTTAATTTGGGAGATCCTTCACCATTTGAGCTTCTTGACTGTGGCAAGTGAGTGGACACCACTGTCACGCTTATTTATGTGTTGGTTTCTCCGTGTCACCCACAGCCTCTCATTCCCAGGAAAGCAAGGAATGACCGAGCCCTCCACCTGCGCCGGGTGTTGGAGCAGAGCTGATCCCTGGAGCTGGGTTCAGGCAGTCCCCGGTGGCACCAGGGACACTTTGGGAGCTGTCTAGGGGTCCCTGCCCATGCAATACCCGGTGGAGCTTTCGTGCAAAGCCCTGGTGCCTTGCACAGGGGCCAGCACATCAGCAATTGAGAGTCTGCTCACAGGTGCCCACAAAGGCTGAGATATTTATTTATAGCTTTTTAAAAAAAACCTAAATATTTAAAAAAAAAATGAAGAGGCAGCTCCCAGGAAAAGGCACGGAGATATTTACAGGCTCCCGCCAGCAGCGGATCATGCCAGACACAGCTAGAAACCGAATCACAAAGCCCCAGTAATTGAGCTGCAGCGCCGAGCTGCGGGAGCACCGCAGATAATAGACGGTGCGGCGCGAGCTGGATTTCAGACAGATTATCAGGTGTCCCCTCCGCCCCCGGCACAGCCTCGCTGATCTACCTTGGTCTGCATAACCTTGTTAGCATCGGCATGATGGGAGGGAGGGCAGCACTTGCACCCCAGGAAGCTCTCCGCGCTCCTCTCCCATCAGATGGGAGTAGAGGGATGAGGCACTGCCTGCAGCATCCCTGCCCGGCGCTGCCAGCCCCTGGCCCTGCCTGCGTTGCCCCTGGGACAGGGATGCCGATGGATCTGGTGCGTTTGGCTGCAGTTTTGGTGCTGCCGGATGGTGTGTGCTGGGGCATGTTTGTCCCCCACACCAGGACAAGGGAGGTGCCCGTCCTCGCCAGTGTTGTGGGGCATGCTGCAGATCCGGTCTGCTAAAGTGGGGTGCAGGGGGGTGGGGGATTTATCCTGAAAATAAAGGGTGTCCAGCCTGTGCCCAGAAGGGGAACACAGTGGAGGAATGGGGATTATAAGGGAAATTAATGGCAGATTTGTGACTGCCACCTGTTGGGTGCTGCTCTCAATAAGACGGGGTGGCTGCAGGGCACCCAGCACCCAGCCACAGGCATCTTCACATCTCCTGGAGGCTGGGAACCGGCAGGCTGAGCGGCACCGGCCGCTTCCCCAGGGAGCAATGCCCCGTCCCTGGGCCGCACTGCCTGCCGTGGCCAAGCCCGGGGCTGCTCCTGGTGCCAAGCTGCCTGCAGGGACCATCCACACGGTTTTTTCCCACAAAACCTGTGCACGGTCCATAGCCTTGGAAGATGCTGTGATTGAGGAGGCTGCAGGGGAGGAAGGCTTTGGCGGTGGGAGGAGGCTCCCCTCGCTCATGTTACACAATATTTAATTACCTGCTGAGACATCGCAGGGTTCCTATCAGCAGTTGGACAG
The DNA here is from genome assembly GCA_013389945.1 of Fregata magnificens. NCBI lineage: Eukaryota > Metazoa > Chordata > Aves > Suliformes > Fregatidae > Fregata > Fregata magnificens. The sequence goes on along the minus strand of WAAD01029192.1, from coordinate 151,718 downwards.
GACAGAAGGGACAGACAGGGCAGATGGACAGACAGCCGCTCAGGGAGGTGAGGGGGACACGCAGAACTAGCAGAAGCAGAGCAGGAGCCCAGGATCTGTTTGGGGGACGGGGTGTACCCTGGAGCCAGCAGCCACTGATGCTTTTTGGGCTCAGGATTTGGGGCAGCTGAAGAGCTGGGGCAGGAACAGCCAGTGCATTTGGGGTCCCCTTTCCCTGCCATGGGGTAGGTTTGGGGTCAGTGTGGGATGGGGGGCGAGCTGGGCAGCCCATGTCCCTCAAGGGCCCAGTGCCCCTTGGTCCGGTGCCATGATGCTCCCAGGCCATGCTGGAGTGGGGATGCTCCTCACTAATTTTCGTGGCTGGATTTTGCAAGCCCATCTATTATCACTGCAAACAGCTTTCCAAAAAAAAGTGATGACTTGGTACATAACCTTGGGTTAAATCATCATTATAATGACAGCTTGGGAAACCTAATATTTGAGGTTGTCTTTGTAGCTGTTTGCCTATTTAATAAAAAACCTGTTTTACATACAAATACCCCCGGCACGTGCTCAAGCTCATTGCATGGAGTAGGAAGGATCCCAGGGCTTTTCAGTAAGCAGTTGCTTCCTAGTGTGTATTCTGATCCCCGACATTGAATTTGGGATTGCAGGAAAGCAGCTGGGAGCAGAGGGGCATGGGGATGTGGGGCTGGGGCTTTATGGCTGGGAGCCAGCGACTGATGTGGGAGCGTGGTGCTCTGAGCCTCTTGTATGGGAGACCTTCCAAAGATGGTCTCTGTAGGTTTCCCCCTTTAATTTGTCCCTGAAGAGGCCAAATAGCTCTTTAGGGGGAAAAAAAGTATCTGTGCAAAAAAAAGCAGCTGAAAGAGCATCATTTCCCCTGTGTCCACATGTGGTGCTGAGTCCGGCAGTGGGGCTGGTGTCCGCTCCCCCCGACTTGCTTTGTTAATCTGTGAACCGAGCCGCTGCCAGCCTCTCCCCCCGGGTTTGTGTCAGCCCTGTGTGTTCTCTGTCAGATAAGATCTGGCAAATGCTCTGTTATACTAATTTGAAAGAGGAAATATTAATGCCAGCACTGAGATGGGTCTCTGCTTGGGAGTTGTCTGCATCTCGCCCGGTGGAGGCTGGTTCCCCCATCGCCTCCTGCACCCCACAAGCCCCCTGCAGACCCACTCTGTCCCTGGGGCTGTTTGGGGGGATGGGGCAGCAGGGAGGGGGTCGGCTCCTGCACCCCAGCAGGCTCCCGGTGCTCTGTCCTCCCACCCCAACATCCATCCAGGCACCCCAGGACAAGCAGCACGTTGCTGCTCCGTCCCCTCCCACTGCTGGTTCCCCCCATCCCGGCAGGGTTTGGGATGAGGATGAGGAAGAGAAGGGAAAAATCCCCCGAGTTTCGCCTGCTGGACCCTCTAACCTGCCAGGCTTTAAGCGAGCCTCCCCAGGGAATATCGGTGATTTCTCTTCCCATGTCGCCCATCAAGGCAAGCAGTGAACAGATCAAACAGAGAGCATTAAAAATGCATATATACAAAACAGAAACAGGGCAGAAGTATTCATCATAAGACTTCAGCAGCAGAACCACTCAGTGCACATGAGCCTCTTATCCAGATTTTTCTTTCCTTTTCGGCAATGTGGCAAAGAAATGCAGCTCAATATTGCCCCGATTCCTCTGATATTGCCTAAATACTACAGGCATACACTGGCATCTCGTAGAGCGAGTGAAGATGTGTCCTTTCAGTTCTCCTTTTTTTTGCAGTGCCAGAGATTTTGTTCATCCAGGGGAGGGAATCTCGCCCTGCTGTGTTGGCTGCACTCCCCTACGGTGATGGGAAGGTCCAATATATTAAATTGTGGGTCCTTGGAGGCATCCCGCTGACCCCAGCCCACCCCGCTCCTGCAGGGACTGATAGACTCGCCGCTCACCTGGGAGACGTCCTTAGCTATGAATTAACACCATCCTCTTGATTAATGCCGGCAGGAGGCTAATGACACTGCAGCCAACTCGAGGGTGACGTGCAAAAACTGTAATTAGCATCCAGGGAAGGGGCTCGGCGGGAGCCGCAGCTCCGGGGCTGGGTGGCACAGCCAGCCCGGCTCTGTGCCGGTGCAGTGGCAGCCGCCCAGCCGGGGTCTGCAGCCCCTTTTGGGGCAGGAGTCAGTGAAATCGGTAACTGGGGATGCACCTGGGTTTAGCATCTAAGAGTCAAGGGGTGAATGGGATCCAGAGCCACCACCATCTCCATGGGACCTGCAATTAAGGCTGTCGTGGGGATCATGATTTTAGGGTAGGTCAGGGCTGGCCAGGAAAGAAGAACAGCGGGTTTCGGAGCTGGGACACTGACCCCCAGCCCAAGACCCCCATGCCCAGCCCTGGGACCCTGGCCCCCAGCCCAGGACCTGCATCCCCATCGCTAGGACCCTGACCCCCATCGCTAGGACCTCGACCCCAGCCCAGGACCCCATCCCCATCACTAGGACCCTGACCCCCAGCCCAGGATCCCCATGCCCAGCCCAGGACCCCAATCCACAACCCTGGGACCCCGTTCCCCAGCCGCAGCCATCCCACCTCTCCCTACCCCATGAGCCCATCGGGGTTCCACGTGCCCCACATGCTGCGGGGCTCAGGACCCCCGGACCCCCGGTGATGGTGCTGCAGCACACCGGGAGCCCATGGCAGGACCGGTCCTCGTCCGGTGCATCCTCGTGGCGTGTCAAACCTGCCTTGTGCCTCTCCATGCCCCCAGCCCGCTGCTGCCTCCCTCTAAATACCCACCACTCGCAGGGCCCTGAAACTTGGGGCTGGGTCTCATTTCACATGAGCGGTTGGGAAATTATTCCAGAATATACTGAAATCATTTCTGTGGAACACATTACCGTCTTTAATGACGGTTCTTTTTCAATTAGCTGTCACGATCCTGAAATAAAGCTGTGCTTTCCTTCGCCGATTAATCACTCCCTTTATTTGGAATTGGAATTAAGAAAAAAAAAGAATAAACATATTACCCTTTCCCTTTCCTCGATGCCAGGTGGGTTGGAGCCATGTTTCAATTATCTCCACTGCATTCAGGCAGATTGTCAACTGTAAATTTTACAGAAAATAGTAAAACCAATAAATAAACATGCTTCTTTTGTCAGAGATTAATATTAATGCTGCTCAGATTTATAACTCGCATCTCCCCTACATCACAGGGCTTTTGTGTAAGTGCTGTTGCAGCTTCTGTATTATGCTGCTGAGGTGCATAATTTCCCTCTCATTTAAACAGCAGCATGAACTTCATGTGTGATTTAATTTGGAAGGAAGGGGAGCCCCTTCCCTCCAATCTGCTCTGAGCCGCCCCAGCATCGTTTGCATCGCTGGGGTCATTGCCCAGAACCCCCTGAATTCACCCCAAAGGGGCATCTGCTGCCTTGGCCAGGGAAGGGAGCTCCAGCCCAAGCTCCTCTTGGGCATCATCTCTTCCAGCATCACCTCCTCCACTGCAGGGACCGGCCTGCTGGGTGCAAAACCCACACGGAATTGGGGGAAATACAGGGAGTTTTGGTGCAGACAGCGTTGCTAGGGCAACGGCTGAGTAACCCATCCAGCACGGGAGGGAGGATGCTGCAGCCTCCACCAGCGCAGGACCAGGGAGGCAGGAAAATGCTCCTGGGGATGAGATACTGCAGAAAAAGGATGATTTTTTAATACAGAAAGCTGGGGAGGGTGGTCAGGGTCACCCCCCCGCAGCCCCCAGCCCCACACTGGGGCCGTGCGAGCCGGCTGCTCCTGCCCAGGGATGCTCAGGGCTCACCGAGGCTGAGTCAAGTGGAAAGATTCACTGCTCTTAAAAATCATTGTGGAAATGCTGAGTGTTGCGTACCCTGCCTGCACATTTCGGTACTCTCCAACGAGCCAGGCTAATGGCATTACAGAGGCAGCTGAGCTGGGTGGCTATTACATGTCAAGAGCTTTGCACATGAAAATGATGCAGAAAGGACGGTTGGCTTCTCTTTCCAGGGGTAATATAAATTTTATTATTGCATGCCAGTCCCAGGTGGTAAAAAAATAGCCTGGCATTTAATAAATAAATAAAAATAAAATAAACCATAAAACTTCAGCTTCTGCTTGTGGCTCGGCTGTGTGTGCGGGGTGAGCAGCCGCCAGCAGGACGGTGAACGCTGCTCCTGCGTTAGCCGGGATTGAGGCGAAGGCATGGACCCTCGCAAGCTGGAGGGGTGCGTCTGTGTGCATGTGCAGCCTGACGTGGCGCACACACTTAGAGGGAGGTAATGACTTCTAATTGCTCCATTTCATTGGGGAAAAAAAAAAAAGAAAAAAAAAGCAATTCTGGTAAAATAAAGGCATTAAGCTTCAGTGATCCTTAGAGCCACAGGGGACCAAAAAAAAAAAGGTAAGCCTATACTGCTGGTGGTCAGGGAGCTTCCCCCATATGCCCCCTGGGCTGTGCGGATGGGGAGGTCCCCGTGCTGGGGGTCCCCAGGCTGGGGTCAGCCTCCCTCCCCGCTCCACACGCCTCCCCTTCCGCCTTACAAGCTGCAGCCCAGGACCCAGAGCGTGGTGGCTGCACGCAATGTTCTCTTAATTGCTTTATCTTGGAGATTAATTGGCTTTTTGGGTTTAATTACTTCCGAGGGGCGGAAGGGAACGCTGTCCCTTCTGCAGATGATGCCTGTCAGAACAAATCACGCCCGGCGTGCGTCTAGATCGCTGCAAACCCAATGCTATAAAAAAAAGGGATTTCACCAACTCCAGATAAGACGGTGATCGCCCAACAGAAAAGGAATAAATTGCACCAAGCCTGCTCTTGCTCTGGAGCCAGGGAAGGAGAGGAGGCAACGGGAATAAAGCCCACAATAAATCTCCGCGCTCCCACCACGCACCTGAATAAACCTGTCTTTAAGGACACTATAAAGGTAATAAAACTCCCAAGAAGGAGCCACTTTGGTTGCATTGTCAGTGGTTTAGATGCAGGAATAACATTAATGTGATTAAAGGCTCCCACATCCCAGGGGATGTCCAGCCCCTGGTCTGGGATGGGTAGGGGGTGCTTGGGCGGCCCCACAAACACACAGGAAGGCAGAATAGCAACACTCTCCTTTAATAGCTGGATTGACCTGAGGATTTGTTCTGACCGAGGTAGGCAGCCCCGGGGCCGCCGCGAGCAAAGAAGCGTGGGGTCAGCTTGATTCCCACTGCCGGGACGGGGCTCACCCACTCTCCTGGAAAACCTCCAGCCATTTGTCAAGGGAAGAGTTAAAAACAAGGCAGCTGCTCCCCATAAACACATTCGCCCACCTCTGGCTCCCAGCAGCCCCGCAGAGTCTCTGCGTGCAAAGAAACAGGGACTGGGAGCCCCCCAGCCCTGGCATCGCTGCCCATGTCCGCTCCGCACGCACGTTAGAAAAATATATTTTATTTAAATTCTCCTTTTTCTCCATGGAGTTTTCTTCTCTCTCTTTGACTATAGATTGAGCAGTGTCTCTAGATTTCGACCTGTGCATGTATTTCTATCAAGATCAAGAGTTAAAAGCCAATTGTTAAACACCTAACTCTAGAAAAGGCTGCGTACAATATATGGCTTTTGCACCTACATCCAAAGGGGACTTGCAGGTTGGAAGGAGGGGAGGGAGCTCGTTTGCGGCAAAGCCAGGCTGGGGACGGGCTGGGAGGGCGGCGTGGGGTGGGGGACGGCCGGGGACCGCATGCAGTTCTGCACAAAGCCAGCCTGGTGAATGGCATCTTCCCGATGTGCACGGAGATCCTTTGGTTTCGCTTGCTCATCAGCAGGCAGCGGGCGAGGGTGCGGGCAGGGCGGGGGCCCCGCGGCGGAGACGTGGGCAGGATTCGGCCAGAGGGACACCAGAGAGCTCAGCCCCAGGTTTTGCTCCCCGCTGCCACATGGGCTCAATGCAGCCGGGCTGCAGCATGGCTCCTGCTCGCAAGGGGCTCTTCTGGTGCATGAGCTTTGAAATGAGGCACGGATGTGCTCATGGGTCCCACAAGCTCTTCTGTCCAGGGCCAACGTCCTCCTCTTGAACATCACCCACACGCATGGGGGTGGCTCCCACCCGCAGCCCTTGGGTGGGATCGCTGCAGCCCCCTGGGTGGGCGTCATGGGTCCCCCCGAGGCACCGGGGCTGGAGCAGTGACCACATGGATGGAGCAGCAACGTTGCCCAGTGCTGCAGCTGGGGATGCCAGCCTCGCCCCAGGGACCCCCCTGTTCCCAGGCTCAGGGAGGGTGCGCGGGGGGGACACGACCACCTCGTTCAGCGGCACCACTCTCCCCAGCGCAGCCCTCCTGCTCTCCACAACCTCCAACTGGGATCCACGAGAGCAGCGCCCACGCGGTGCCAGCCCCCACCGCCCCGGTCTCTTCTCCTTTGGGAAGGCCAGTGGGCTCCATCCAGGGACGGGCAGCAGCCTTCCAGGGATAGCCAAGGAGCAAGGGGAGTTTGGGGATACCCACCCCAGGGGAGCTCAGCTCCTGTGGCAGCGTGCCGGTGCTGGGAGGTGTGTCAGGCACAGCACAAGCAACACAGCATCCCCGTCAGCCAGCCCGGAGGAAAGGGCACAAATATCCCGCTGCATCGCCAAGGAGGGCTGTGGCAGCCGAAACGGGAGCGGGACGGAGTAGGAACCCTGCGGCAGGGAAGGCACCCGCATCCCCTCGGCGGTGCCGCCGTGCCCAGGTCCACATTGGCCAAGCAAGCTCAGGATGGCTGGGGACCGTTCGTTGCTCATGCAGGGAGTTGATTAACAGCTAATAGCAGCAGATGGAGAATTAAAAGAAAAGCCACCCACTGGGTGGAAGTAGGCAGAGGCCAGGGAGACCGAGCCTCTCCTCGCCATGCAGGGTCAGGTCCCCCCGCCGTCGTCACCATCATCTCGGGTAGTAGTCATCCGGGACCCCCGACAGATTTCGGAGTTTCAGAGCCGTGTCCACCGTTTTGATGTAGCCACTGATCATCTTCCTCATCTCGGGGGTGTATGGGTCATACTCCAATTTTCTCAAGCCGGATCGCTTGAAGTTGCCGTCCTTCTGTCCCTCGACGCAGAGCAGCCTGTCCTCGCAGGCGGTGATGCCCAGCAGCCCCACCATCCGCTGCAGCTGGACGAAGAGGTCCCGCTTCAGGTCCTCGAAGTGCACCACCAGCACCTTCTTGCCGTAGCGTAGCCAGTCGAGGGTGTGGGTCGCCCACCACGGCGCGTAGTTCGCCACGAACTCCGGCCACTCTGGAAGGAGCAGAGGACACGGTTAGTGGTTGTCCCCTGTGTCCCCTGCATCCCCTGCATCCTCCATCCCAGGGCCACTGCCTGCGCTCCCTGCTGAAATCTTCCAATAATCCTCTTCGCTAACTGATCCTCCCATAAAAATCAGATGATAAAAGGGATATTGAAACATCAATAATAAGCCACAACCCTCCTGGCAGTGCCGTATACATCTCACGATGCATGAAAGCTCTGCGTATCTGCCTCTTCCTCTTGTCCTCGCCCAGAAACCAATGCCTGATTAATAGCTTAACTGTATTTAATTCCCCAAAGAATCATTAAACACAGTATCTGTTTCATTAAACAGATACAGGACAATTCACCTTGTGTAATCATATCACATAAAACTTTGCTTTGGAACCACTCCAGGGATATCGTAAAATTAATGTCATGGAACCAAACAGGGGTTTCACGGCGCCCACGGCCTCTGCGGGCTCCACGCAGGGCTGAGAACAGGGCGGGGGAAGGAAAATCCGCCCCCAGCACCGGCAGCTGTGGGCGAGGCTGGGGAGAGGACACAGCTTTTTTCCAAAATTGCCCCAAAATTAGTTCCTGGGAGAAGGAAACGGTTTGGGGAGCCAGGCTGCAGGGAGCGCGGGGCTTTCTGCAGGGACGGCTGGGGATGGCAGCCCCGCGCCCCATCTTAATTACTCACCTTTAATCACTTTCTTTTTTGTCCTCTGGATGATTTATTTAACCACGCACCACACACCCGAGCGCTAATTGCAAACCTGGCACAAACAAACTGTCCCTGTTGAGCTTTCGCTTCCCACGCTGGCGGGAGGGCAGGGTGGGTGCTGATGATCCCGCAGGGACCCCCGGGCTCCACGGACTGAGTCCCCGCGTGGGGTCAGCAAAACAGGGGTCTCCAGCCCCTCCCTGGTGCCGAACCACGGCCGTCAGCAACCGTCCCAGCCCAATTAAAGTCCTCAAGCGGTGGAAAATCTCCATCTTTCCAGGCAAGTTGTTCCAATGGTTAATTAACCTGACAATTAACCCATCAGCTAATTACATCGTACATCCTCCGGAAAGAATTTGGTGATGTATTTTGATGCGTGTCCAAATCGGACCGTGCTGGGGTGGAGGAAAGGGTCCCCTCTGCCTGGCTCCCCCCTCCCCTTGGGGGCACAAGGTGTGGGACAGGCGTGGGGGGGTTTGGGACTGGGAAAGCTCAGGAGGGTTCCTGTGATGCTGGGGCCCCAGCAAGGGAATCGTCCTGCATTCCCGCTCCCGGCTGTATCCGCAATTTGCAGTTGTCCTTTGGGATGCAGCAGATGGGGATAAAAACTAGCAAGAGGCTCCTACCCCACCATGGCGGGGGCAATGCCAGCCCAGGGACCTGCCCAGGGAGAAAAGCCACCGAGGAAGCAGTGGGACATTTCTCTTCCCTGGTTTTACAGGATGGGGCGGCAGGGAGAGCGGGGCTGGGCCATCTCCGGCACTGCAAGCACATGGCGATAACGAAATCCAGGCACATAACAGCAACAACAGCAAAAGCTCCCCTTAAATAAACTCTGAATTAAGGGCAGCAGATGTTCAATCAAGCTAAATATTTTAACTCTTTCCAATGAAGTCAATTCCACAACAGCAATTTGTAAATTGCTATAATTAACAAGCCTCCACAATATGCCTGTGCATGGGAAAGGTAGTGTCTCCGGAGCAGCTGGGCGCACAGAAATAACACCCTGCCACGGCCTTGTCCATAGGGACGGGCGGCTGCCACTGCTTCTGCTGCCAGTGCCAGCAAGAGGGAGAGCGCAGCAAAGGGGTACGGGGCTTCCCCCAGCCGGGGATTTTGCAGGAACTGCCCTGTGCATCAGCTGGGTCCGTTCTGCGCCTCTGCCTTGGGGAAGGACAGGTAACTGGGGCTTGGAGGAGAGCGCCTTCCTCCTGCTAATTAGAAACTCAGGTGCGTGTGAGATGGCACTGGGAAGGCAGAGCCGGAGCGACGCTGCCCCGTGGCGCTGCCCGTGCCAGGGCTGGCTCTGCTGGGGAGCAGGGCTGCCCGTCCCCTCCTGACACCCGCCCTGGGCAGGGTGGTCCTGCTGGGACCTGGCTTCGGTGGCAGCATGGAGATGCCGCAGCCCCACACCGACACATGTGCCCACCGGGTGATGGATGAAGATGTCTGATGGATCCTGGTACTTTTTTAACCTCTCCTTGCTCTCCACCTGCCCAGCCAAGCGTTCAGGCCAGCTGCCTTTGGCCTCAAAGAGCTGCTCTGAAGAAGGGGCAGAGTTTGGGTCCTTGGGCTCCTCCCCACCCGACCCATTCCCTCCCTGCTGGCACCAGGCTGCTGTCAGACTCATGACCCCGGGCACTGCCACCTCTCTGCTGCTGCCCTTGTGACTCAACACAGCACCGAACAGCATCTCCGCTTCCCTATCCCTTCCCTTCCCATCCCATCCCACCCACGCGGGAGCCCTCGGCCGTGCTAGGCGATGCTGCGGGTCGTGCCAAGAGATGGACATGGGGACCTGAAAGGGGTGGCACAGCCCGGGCTTCCCCCATGGGGACCAGACTTGGGCTCTGCTGGGCTTTAACAACAGCTTCATAGCTCCGGCAGCCGGGCTGGAGCTCGCCCACCCAGGTCCCGTGGGAGCGGGGCAGGGGCAGCCAAGCCCACCAGCCTACCTTTGCCCTTCCAGTGGGTGTGAGCCGCGAAGCCGATGTGCCCCCCGTATTTGCGATTGAACTCCGCCATCAGAGCCTTGTAGGGGTTTCGGATAAGCAGGATGGCAGAATCAAAGGATTCGATCTCCTTCTGGCCGCTCTCGTGGGTTTTGATGCAAATTGTCCTCCCGCTTCGCCAGTGGTCCCTCTCACCCTTGAACCCTGCCAGGACAGAGCAAGCAGGCGCCTGAGAAGTAGCCGGTGCCGATGTCAATAAAAATAATAAAAGCGAGCTGGGAAAAGGGAATGATGGGGGATAGCAGGTTGCAAAATACAGTTGGATAAAAGCAGTTGGGGCTTGAAGTAGAATTTGCATCCTTCTCCCAGATGGAAATAATTTATTTGCCTGAGTTATGAGTCAAGCCATGATGTAAAATTCATGTACGAGAGGGTGGGTAGCAGGCACGGGGACCGAGCAGGGCTGCCTCCTCCCCAGCCGTGCTCGGCTCTTCTCAGTGAGATGGTCTGCAACAGCCTGATATTGCACAGCCCAGCTTTCATCCAGGGCAAAGCACACTAGCATTAAATAACGGCATACTGCATTAATGTACCTTATGCTTATATTGGTGGGGTCAAGAACATATTTTTATAGCTATAATCTCCCCAGTCACAGCATTTAAACCCTCCCAATGAATTAAGAAGGGTAAAAAACCCCATGCTCATGGGGCTGCAGATGAGCCCAGGGGCTGCAGTGATGCCATGGGGCATCCAGAGAGGGGACTGCCATCCCCCATGTCCCCTGCACAGAGTATCGGGGCTGAGCCTTGGCATCGCTCCCAGCCCCTTTGCATCCCCGACACCTGCAAAGCACAACCCTAACTACCCGGGAACAGTGTGTCGGCAGCGGAGCTGAGCTGAGGGGGGAGATAAGCTGTAAGTAGGTGTATTACATCAATTATAGATGTGTAATTTGCTTTCGACAGCCATGCCGTGCGACGCAGGGACGTGACGGCTAATCTGCCAGTTGCCTGGATACCTCCAGGCCCTCTGATGCGCTCAGCCTAGAATAAACATGAAACCCGCACTCGGTCGGATGAGCAAAACCTTGCCAAGGCTTTCGCCCAGTGATGTTCCCCTCCATGGGACACGCGATGCCAGCTGTGCCCCAGGTGGGTGCCAGCGCCAGGGGCTGATATAGTCCGGGCTCCCTCACTCAGCGCAGAGCATCTCCATCTCTGAAAGGCTGAATTTGGCAAATCTCGAAGAAATGTGCATTGCTGCCAATGGTGTCGGGCAAGCGGGTCTTTAGGGGGTAGCTGCGGTACAGACCTCGGCTGGCTGTGTGGGCACCCTGGGTACAGACCCCACCAGCTACATGGGTACCCCAGCCACGGCTGAGGAGGGAAGGAGGATTTCCTCTCAGAACTGCAAAAGGGGAAGGAAAAGCACAAGAAACCTCTGAAGGTCTATGAATAAAACTATTGTAAATGGCTATAAAATGGGGGAACTGGCCTTTCCCTCCCCCTTGCAATATGGTGGGTTATTGGGAGGAGCTGGCTTCTGCCTGGAAAAGCTTCATGCCTGCCTCAAGCTTTTTTTGGCTTGAAACTTATCCTCGCTGCTTAATTGGGGGTCTCCAAAGCCCACGTGCTATCAGCCCTGGCACCAATACGGTGGGCACAGCGTAGCACACAAAGAGGTGGGAGTGACAGCATCCCTCCTCCACGAAATATTTACTGGGCAAATACCTGTGTCACCCAGGACGGGAAGATGGATCTCCACCAAATCCTTCAGCCTGAGGAGAACAGGCAAATGAGATCAGCTCCCTCCTCCATCCCCCCCCGTGAGCTCATCGGCGCTGTTTTACACTGCGAATATTCATTAATTTGGGTGTTGGTCTTCCCTGGGTGCCCTGACATGTCGCTGTTTTTAACTGCGGCTACTCAGGAACCGCGTGGGCACATTTGTCCTCCAGGATACTGGTGCCACCAGCACCACCCGCTCCCAAATCCCGAAGCTGGAAGGCTGCATGAGTCCTTCTCACCACGCAGCGCGACTTGCATTTGCTTCTCACTTTATGCATCCCGGGACGAGAGTGCCAAGCCTGTGGGGAAATCTGATCACAAAACCCCATCAGCATTTTCTTGGGGAAAAAAATGCAGGAATTGCCTTGTTTGCCAGGGTCAGAGCCGCTCCAATTCCTCCTCTAGAAAGTTCCAACCCCCACGGCAAGTTAAAAACCACCAGCGTGATGGAGAAACCCCAGTTCTGCCCCAAATCGGCCCTGGCCAAGGTTAGTGGGCAGCACGGGGAGGTTATGGGCAGGGCACACGCGATGTCGGGTCCCTCTGATACCCTTTTAACCAGGACACATCCAGCGCAAACCATCCCACAGAGCAGCATCCGTGTTACCCGGCTCTGCCCTCCCCTTCCTGCAGACCCAAGGGATGGCACCAGGACCTTCTCCCGGCTCAGGTGGGACCGGTGCACCCCCGGCAGCGACCCTCACCTCTCACCTTTGTTGTAGAGAGACCCGTCGAAGTAGTAACTGCCGGTGTAGAAGCCGGTGGCCAGCTCGATCAGGTGGCGTGCCCAGGTGTTGCCGGCGCCAGGGAAGCTGGCCAGGGCCACCAGCTGCTTCGCATGGGTGGGGAGAAACCTCCTGTCCATGCAGCGGTTGTCTGCAGCAAGAACCAGCCAAGGCATGTCAGGGCTGCAGCACGGTAACGTGCTTTTCCTACAGAGATATCCTGCTTCTTTACGGCATGCTGCTGCCTCCCGGGAAGATTCTGGGGCAGGGTGTGAGGAGGTGGCCGCTACAGGGAAAGGCGCCCTGCCTAAAGCAGCTAGGGACACCCCAAAGAGTCCTGAACACCCCAAAGAGTCCTAAGAGGAGGGCAGGAGGTGCTCTGCCATTACCAGCTGCATGCATGATTGGGGGGAGTGAATAACACAGGTGCATTTGCCAAGCAACGTTCCTGCTTTTTGTGTCGACAAATGCACAAGCACAGCACACCCTCAAACGCTGAAGCAGGGATCGTGTCGAGACCAAACCGCTCTGAGGCAAAACCACCTGAATCTGGGACCTCGCTTGATCCATTCAGCCCTTTCCCCGTCCTGCTCCGCCAGTAGCAGGTTTCCCCTCACCCTGTGCTTCCCTGTCCTCATCGGTCCCACTGCTGGGACCTGCAGGGCGGTGGGGGACAGGAGCCCTCTCTGTGCAGCCTCCTGGGGACTTTCTCCCTGGTCACAGCTTTTTTCCCCCCATATTTTTCCCCAGAGCCTGTCCCCCCTGGCTGGCAAAGCTCCGCCTCACCGGTACTGCCGGTGACAAGGAGGGACAAGCGTCGGCAAGGAGGGATCCTGCTGGAGGCAGATGGCAAACTGCTCTCCCCTGCAGCTGAGTCAGGCAGTAATTAAAGCTGTTTGTTCAGGGGAGATTGATTTCCCAGGAAATTAAAATAAATGGTAATTTTTAGTGAAAGCCAAATAGAGGCTGCAAGCTCACACTCACTTTCTGCCAGCGTCCCTGGGAAGGGGCTGGGAAACCAGTGCTGGCACCTGTGCTGGAGTGGTCCCTGCCTGTCCCCCTGCCCAGCAGCAGGCAGGGCAAGTCTGGCGTCGGCTCACCTTGCACTTGGGTCTGGTAGACGAGGAGGTATTCGGCGGTGCCACAGCTCTCAAACTCCTCGCCGGCGCATTTCTGGGCGCAGAGCTGCTCATCCTCGCGCTCGTGCAGGGTGAAGAGCGTGGTGGGGAAGCCGCAGCGGCAGGCGGTCCCGGCCAGGGCTGACAGTGGGTACTCCTGCGGGGATGGGTGGAGGGAGGGCAGCCAGCGGCACCGTCCCCGTCCCCCGCGGCAGACCCTTCCTCTGCCCTCCGCACCCATCCTCGCCACCCCGGCCCCACTGTGCAGCACAGGGTGGTTTGCAGCATCCTTCCAACCGGCCGCAGCATCCCTTGAGCCAGTTGCACAAGCACATCGTTGCAGACACCCAAAACCACCCGAGCCCTGACCTTCCCGTGGTGCAGGCAGCAATGCACCAGGTGCCGGTGCTCCCGGCAGAGCCGTGGCACATCATTTGTGAGTTTGCCACCCACACCCAGGCTACCAAGAGCCCACAGACAGTCCTGCAGCGGCCTCGCCGATGTTTCCAAGGCCAGAGTTACGAAGACCATTTGGCGGCTGACAGGTGATTTACTGCCAGGCTGCGGCAGCGCCAGGTTAATCAAGGGGCTCTGGTTATTTACACCTCCCGGCCCCAGCTCTCCAGGCAGCGATGGGAAAGTGGAGCCAGCAACGGAGCAGCAGCTCGTATTGAACTGGTGTGATGGTTTATTCCCCACTGTCCTCTGCTGGGGAGGCCACAAAGGGAGGCCAGGACTGTCCCCACCCGCAGGCCTTTCTCTTCCTCTGCCTGATAATTTACCTAACTTTAATGAATAAATACTCCAGCAATGCCCGCTGCCAGCATTTCCCCTGCCTGCTTAGAGGCATCGCGCCCCAGGAGCAAACTGCACCGCTGCACTCCTGGACCAGAGCAGGACCCCGCGATGCTTCTGCCCAAATCCCCCCGGGGCGACTGCTGCCTGCTGGGGGGGGGCAAAGCCACAGGGAGCAGGCAGGGCAGGCAGTGGGTGCTGCCCCTGCGGGAGCTGCAGTCCAGTCCCTCCCCGCGGCAGAGACACAGACAGTCAATATGATCATTTGTAGTTTGGATATACATAATTATTATAATAAAGCAGATTAAAATTTACCCAGTGTGATCCTTTCTGATGATGAAGATTTAGATTATTAAGCTTTCGACCTGCACCCCCCCCAGCCCCCTGGTACCTTCTCGGTGCAGAAGTCCACACACTTGTCCACTGACATGTTCAGCATGAGCTGGCTGACGGGCAGGGCGATGGAGACATTGTCCGGCTGGCGGAAGCACCCCCGAAATATCGCACTGCCGTCTGCGAGGGAGAGGGGCCACAGCGGCACTGAGAAGGATGCTGGCCCGGCCATGAGGAGCAGGGGCCGCACCCCAAAAATGATGCCGCTGCCACCCTGCGCACCCCAGGCTCGGGAGCAAGAGCCTCTGTGTGCCCCGGCATCCCCATCCCCCACTGCTCCTCTCCAGCCGCCCATTGGCACAGCAGCTACTTTTCTCCAGCTCTCATCACCCCCCAGCTGTGAAGTCGCGTTCGCTAACAAGCTCACCCGGCTGCTTACGATGCAAAATCAGAGCAACAGCCCCAGCAGCAGTTGGGTTTATTTTTTCCTCCCTATTTTTATCAGCTCAGTGATCCCACGCTGCAGGAGGGATGGAGCCAGCGAGGAAAGCAGGGCTGGGTCTGGCCGGGTTTGCCCCCACTCAGCATCGGTGCCCCGAAGGGTCCGATCCCGGGTCCTCGCCCACCACTGCACATACCAGGCACCCTCGGCCCCTCTCCGCGGCTGCTACTCTACCGGGTGGCTGGTGGTGGGAGCTGTGAACGCTGCCACCCTCTTTCCCATTGCTTGGGGATGAGGAAAGAAAAGCAGCAAATGTGGGTAATTATAGTGGTGCCTAATTGGGAGCCAAATGAGCACTTCTGACAGGGAGCACTCTTGGCTCCCTCTGGAGCTCCGGTGCATCCTTCATCCCACAGCCAGCTCCACCAGCAGCATACATTGAATACAATGATGGTCCTGTTTGGCCACCAGGAAAGAGGTCTTCATCCAAAGTCCCCCAAAATGCCCTGAATTCCCACTGAGGTCCTTGGGGCTCCCTGCTCCACCCAGCCCCGGCTGGCAGCCATCCACGCAGGGAGATCCCCGCGGTTCGCAGGAGCAAAACTACCCCAGCCACTGACCTGAACCGCTTTCAAACCACCTCTCCCAAGCTGCGACCCGGCTTACACAGCACAGGGACACCAGGGCTCGCACCCATTGGCACCGTGACGGGTTCCCCTATTCCGGGGCCGAGCCGGGAGCCGCATTGATGCCACCGACTTACATCTTCTGGCGGACTCCTGGGCCAGCTCCAGGCGGTAGATGGAGAGGCGGTTGACCCCGCCGCAGGTGTTGCTCCTCTCCCCCTTGCACTCCATGTTGCACTCGGACTCGCTGGCGTTCGAAGCCTGGACCTTGTGCCCGCAGTAGCACTCGGCGCCGAATTCCAGCCCTGCGTAGAGGTAGCCCCTGGGGAGAGGGAGACGGGGGGGGCTCAGCACATCCCTGGGTGTCCCCCTGGCTCTGGCTGCGGGCTCGCGCGGTGCCTGTGTGGTTTTGCAAGAGCACCCCCGCGGCAGCCAGCTCACACCCAGCACCGGAAGCAGCACTGCACCCCAAGGATGCATTGTTGGACTAGATGATCATTGTAGGTCCCTTCTAACTGAAAATATTCTATTCTATTCTATTCTACTCTAAGGGAAAGGGCTCCACCTGTCACAGAGATCATAAAGCAGGAGACAGTGACATTTCTTACAGGCAGGGAGGATGTAACGGGTGGTGGCAGAGCAGGTATAAGTGATGGCGACTTTGCTGGGCTTCAAAGCTGGAGAGCTGTGCTGCTTGATACAGACTGGATTTGCAAGGGGGAGGAGGGCAGCACAGGTAGGCGCTTGCCAAGTGCCAGTGGAGCTGGAAACCTGCTGGAGAGGGGCAGTGCCGGACTGGCAAGTCCTGCCGCGGGGAGCCCCACGTTGGCACCGCCGAGGATGCACCGCAGCAGTCAGCTCAGCTCACGGCACGCGTCCGTGATGGCGAGCATCCTGCTGAGGTGGATGACCCCTATGCAGGGGACGTGCCACCGCCCCAGTGATCGGCAGTGGCCCTTTGCAGCAATGTCCCCAGGTGCCGTGGAGTGCTGCACAGATGGGCTTTGGCTTCAGGGGAGTTTGGAGGCAGCAAACTGCCTGCAGTGCCACCTGCCCCGCTGGCACAGACCACGTTTAGGGCACATCCTTCATCTAATGCTGGGGAAAGGAGAAAACTTCTGCAGCAAGGGATCCGTGTGTCTCCCCAGCCGCTCATGGATGCGCTTTGACAGCTGGGAAGGTCTGAGGAGGGTGTTTTGGTGGGGGACAGTGTTATGGTGAGGCCACCCCTGGGTGGATGGAAGCGCTCGAAGCTCCCCCAGCAGCGAACTGGAGCCCTTACACCCCCCGCCCCATATGAGGACAGAACATATCATCCCCCCTGACCTTTTTCCAGGGGAGGAAACCGGAGTCCTGGAAAACACCAATTACTTTAAAAAAAAAAGAAATTCAAAATTACTTAAATCTAAAGAAAAAAGAAGGAAGGCAGAAGGCAAGGGAGGGGAGCAGCCGGGGCAGGGAACTGTGACAGCAGAGATACCCTGGCGGTGTGCGGGAATTGATGAAGATGCGGTGCCCGTCTCCTGTCTCCCGCCCTACCGTTCAGCACAGTTGTCCTGGCAACGGAAGACTGTCATCTTCTTGTAGTCAAAGAAGGACACGCCGCGCAGCGTTCGCCGGCGAGTGTTGTCCATGTAGCAGCCAATGTATCTTGCTGGGGGGAAGGTAGAGGAGAGGGGGGTAAGAACCAGTTGGGTCTGAGCCCACCGATTCCCACCCCCCCTTTTGGTTTTTCCCTAAATAGGGATGGGCAGCTACGCGCCCTGTTCGTTTGTTTTAAAAACACGTGCTCTGGGTACAACATGCCCCTGCAAACGCTGCAAGGAAAGGTAGGTAAAGCTCAGAAACACCCACTACGGATAGAAAGGATGCTGTAGCTCTGCACCGAGGCTTCTCCTCTCCGTGCTCTTCCTTCCCGCCGGCCTCAAAACAGAGCAAAGCGGCTCCAAAAAGAGAAGAGTTATGTGGTAAAATAACCCATCCCCTTCACTCTACCCTGCCAGGAACACAGGGGTGGGCAGAATGGAGAAATACGGTTTAAAACAAATTTTCCTCAGCCAGTAGCTCCTTTTCCCCAGCCCCAGACATCGATGTGGAGGATATTTGCCCAGCGCTAACTCTTGGCAAAGTAAAGGCTGATGCCTGTGCTGAGAGCAAATGAAGATGCCAGTAGACAGGGAATAGAGCTGAATAAATAGTTACGATGAAATCATTTATTTGACAAATATAGCCTTTCCCAATAATCTGAAAACAAACAGCCATCTCCTTACCTCCGTGCCTGTTGCAACGCTCCGTGTTGACTGTGGGTTCTCGTCAGGGGCAAGTGGGTCCATGAGCTGTCCCTGGGCAGCCCTGCACCACCAACACCCACCCTGTCCCCGCTCAGTCTCCTTGTTAGGTGCCCTCATTAGCACCCTCATTAGTGCCCTGCTCCTGCTCCCACCTGAGCATTTGCTGTGGGGAAGATGTATTGCCACCGAGGCAGGGATGCGGTGCTGGTGCAGGGATGCTCAGCATCCTTGCTGCTGCTGCTGCTGCTGCCGCTGCCCAAGGAGGATGGGGGTTTCAGGAGCCGGTGGGATTAGCCATCCGGTAATCAGCTAACAAGGTGTCCATTAACGTGTTCGGGCAGAGGATGTGCAGATTGGCCACCCAGTGCAGGTGCCCCAGGGAGAGGGGAGGGCAGCCCCAGGGACCAGTGGCCAGGTCTTACCGCCCCGGGGGCAATGGCAGAGCTGCCTTGGAATCCCAAACCAGTCTGGTTCACCTCGCTCCCTGTCTCAGGTACGCATCCTCGACGAATATAACAGCAATCTTTCGCTTTTCATTATCCTGAAATATCTGCTCCACTCTCAGGGCATCTTCTGCAGGATGCTGGCATGGGGCAACCCTGTCCTGGAGAAATTCTGGAGCCCGTGCGGTGGCTATTGGCCTCTGGCTTTCAGCTGCTGCTGCAGAGTCCCAACATGGGCACACAAAAGGAGAGGCTCCTGTCCCTTCAGGGCCACTAGACCCCAAGCCAAGGAGCTGTTTTTCACAGCACCAAACACCCTTCCAGCTGTGCCACACAGGGCTCTGGCCCCAGCACCCCGGCTGAGGGGCTCTGGGAAAGCACCGGGATATCCGGCAGCACAGAACTGGGCAGGAGCCAGGACCAGAGGTGAGGGCTCCCCTGCACTGGTCAAGAGTGAAGCCATGGCTCTAGGCAAGCAAGGTGCATCTTCCTGTACATGATTACCACCCCGTGCCTCTCCTTCCACATGCGTGACTCCATCACACACCAAATTATCCCTCTAATAGCAGAGCATCTCCATATGTGCCACTCCAATACCAAACCACACTCTGGGATAATACTTCTCACCTCCTGCTTGCATTTTGCATCTCTTGGGGGGGTCCCTGAACCAACTCCACCTGTACACCCCACTGATGGTGTGCCCCACACATAGAGCCCCACTCTCCCCACCACCCTGCATGGTGCAGACCCCACCAGCGCTGCAAACCGGCTTCCCCAAGCCAGCCTGCAGGAAGGTGGAGGAGAGAGATCGAGAGAAATGTGCCTGATAACTTTAACCACCAAAGAGTCATAACTCATTGCTCCCAATTACTCTCAGCATAACGTGGCATTTCCGCAGTGCTGAGCGGGTTTCGGCAGGTCAGCTCATTTTGGTCGTGACAGATCTAATCGGTGCAGTATTACTCCAGTCATTTGCACAGAGCCAGTGACTGATGTGCATTACCTTCAATCCACTGCTCTTGATGTACGCGTGCTGCAACTTATTAGGAAGGCAACTGGAATAATTAGGGAGATACAAGGACAATAAGTGAAGGAGGAGCAAGCAGGGGGAGATGCTGAAAGGCATGTGGTCGGGTTAGGCACAGCTTGCAGGAGGGTGCTGAGCAGCGAGAGGGTGACCTGCCCCAGTACGCAGCTCTCAGGGGGCCAAGAGGAATTTCGGAGCACGTTGGAAACATGAGTGTGCACAGACACACAGATCCACCCAACAACAGTCATTAAATTCCCCAAACGTCTCACCCTTTCAGGAGCTAGGCTGGTCACTGGGGCCGTTGGCATTGCAAATTCATGTTGAACATGTTAATATAAAGCTTAACATAAAGCTTGGTCTTCCAGAGAGCACCGCAGCTCTTGGCTGTGGTGCAGCACATGTGCACAAACCGCTTTGGCGCTGGGGTCCCTGTTGGGTGCGGGCACAGGGTGCAAGCATGGACCCCCTGGGTGATGCGCCCGCGCTTGGGGCCAGCTGGTGACCCCGCTTGCGTGGGGAAGTGAGTCGCACCCCTGCAACACTGCCCCGATCCGCGGGGTGCACTCAGGGCTGCTCCCCTGCCCCGGCAGCAATCACTTTGGGTCACAAATGATCCCCCCCGGGACCATCCCAGCAAATCCCCCAGCCATGCTCTCCAGAGCAGTGCCATCGGGACCCAGCTCCTGTGAGCCAGGAGTTGGCACTGCTGGTCTGTCTGGGGGCAACACCTCTGTCCATCCATCCTCCCTCTCTGGTTGAGCAGCCCCAGCCCCTCGCCAGGCTCTCCCAGCACCCACCACTGCCATTAGCAAGCTAAAGACAGAACAGAAGTGTTTGCACAGGGCCTGCTGCAGGGTGATGCTTGAAACAAATATCTGCCCTTGATTTTCCAGCTGGTTGATCAAAAGCCTCACGCTGGGCACTGAGCCCCCCCAGCCCCCTGATGCTCCCTCTGCAGCCATCTGCCCCACAGAGCACCGATGGCTCACCGGCAACGGGCCGGGAACTCACCCTGGCTGTATCAATACAAGTCTGGTATGTGAGAAGGGAAATGCTCCATGTGAGCATGGGAAAGAGCAGGTGGATGTTGGTGGCGGCAGCTTCAGGAAGGGTGGCCTGTGCTGACCGCCCCTGGGACAACTGCATAGGTGTTGGAAGATACAGGGACGTCTTTGGCTGCGTGCCTGGGGCGGCCCGTCCCCCTTTCTTCATGGCATTGCTTGCTCGTGTGTCACGGTGGAGTCCAGCCCCAGCTGGGGATGGCTGGAGACGGCCAGCAAAGGACCAGAGATGGATGTGGCAGAGAGGAAGCGATGCCGGGCGTTGCCAGGCTGGGGCCGGTGCTTACTCCCTCCAGCTTCACCGTCCAAAAATATCCCCAGATTTGAGATAGGAGATGTGCCTTTACATGGGGATGCAGACGAGCTGAAGCCATTCCCTGGCAGATGGGGCTGCCCTTGACCCACGCCTTGGCCTGACCCTGGGGCTCCACCAGCGTGGCCGGGAGAAGGAGGAGGAGGAAGAGGAGAAGGAGGAGGGAGGCACATCACCCCGGCAAGCCAGAGCCACACATCACACTAGCTAAACCAGAGCTGATTTTAGGAGCAGTATTCCCTCTGGAATGATTTCACGTGGCAGAGCCTCCACAGCTACCTTGTTAAGCTGTCCCCTGCTTAATTACCACCGCTGTTAAAATCTGCCTGCTCCTGCCAGACGGCCCGGGGAAGCAGCGGGCACTTTGGAGAGGAGCAGAGAAGCGAGGCGGGTGCTCAGCGCCCGTCCCCCGAGGCTCCGCCAGCCCCACAGGCACGCTGGGCACGCTGGGCTCGGGGGACTTCTCAAGCTGGAGAATTTCTCTGCGCCATCCTGCTCGGGGGCTGCCAAGATGCTTGTGCAGTGGCACCGCATCCCCTCCAGCTGCCAGGTCTGCGCTGGCTCCCATTAACCGCTGCCCACGCCGAGCCTTCCCACGCGAGATTAAAAAGGGGAAAGACGATATCCCCGGACGGCCTACGAGCAGCTAAAGCCAGCGATGCCCGAGCCCAGCATCCCTTCCCCATCCCTCGCAGCCCACGCCGCGGCCGGGCATGGGGAGGCGGTGGTGCCAGCAGAGGTTAATCACGGTGGACGCGTCACATATGGCTGGGGACAGGAGTGCTGCTTGGGGTTTTTATGGTGACTGACAGCTTGGGCTCGCAAACCATCTGGTGAGGATTCGCTAAACGTCAATTTGCATTAATGGAGCAACACGGCCACACGTGCCTCAGAAATGCTCCCGGAGACCCCTCTGTGCAGGAGCATGACGAAACCTCCATTTATCTCATTTTAGCATGAGAAAGCCCCTTAAGCACCACAAGCCGTTTTTCCTCCTGCTTCCAAGCCTGGGCTGTGCATCTTGCCCGGAGTGACTGTGAGCACAGACCTGCCGTGGGGCCACTGGCCGAGGAGGAGCCCCCTGCACCCCAGGAGCAGCCTGAGTCGGGGGGACCAAGCCTGGCTCAGCATGGTGACCCCTGTGAAACCCCCAATTTGTCACGGGGTTGGGGGTTCCTGCTTCTCTCCGAGCCACACACCCCCTGCTCCATCAAGGGTCCAGGGAGCTGCAGCTCCCAGCCTGGGATGCCCAGGGAATTGCATGTGCCAAGCCCCGTGGGGCAGCTCCTGAGCAAGCCTGGCTTTGGGGCACAGGCTTGCTCGTGCAAAGCAGGCTTCCCGGGCACTGGGGCTCCTCACGGGCGTGCATCCCCCCACCAGAGATATTAGCCCACCCTGGGGCTCAGGAGAGGGGAGCAAGCAGCGACAGGCAGAGAAGAGCCCGGCAGCATCCTGACACCTCTCCTGCAGTTCCTGCTCCCAATTCCCTTCTGAGTTTCCTCGACAGGCTGATGCTGCAGCTCCTGCCCTGAACGCCGAGGCATCCAGCATGCTGCTGCCACAGCTGCGCAGCGCTGGAGCAAGAAGCTGGATTGCTCCTTCCTGCCAGCCCACTTTATTAATGACAAGGAATCATAACGGCTTTCACAGCAGCTGAAGGCACGAGATGCTACTTTGCTGGGGGGGGCTGCAGAGCCGGCAGAGAGGGGACGCGGGGTGTGTTTGGCTGAGATCTGCTAGCACTGGGTGCTCGTGGGTGCCAGCAAGGGAGTCGGTGAGCTGAATAACCACTGGGATGCAAAAGCCCTGATGGGCAGCTCTCAGTCACCCGAATTCAGAGCGAGCATGCAACTCTGCATACAGCTGCCTTCAGGATAAATAGATGACATTTTAAAAATCAATGACAACTACTACGTTCGCTTATCCTTGTTCATTAATAACGGTCCCACTCGACAACATACCACGCACCCCAGGCAGCAGCCAGGCAGGGATCTCCTGGCTTGAAAGGCCAAACCCCAGCCCTGCCTGCACCTGTGCCTGCCTGCACTTCAGTGCCTGCAAGGCAATCACAGCCAGCCCCTGCCTGAACACCCCAGCAATGCAAACAACAGGCCACAAATCTGTTCTTAGTGTTCATTGGGGCCAACAGAATTAAAACTGAATTTGGCCCGTGGCACAGCCGAAGGATGGGGTGAAGATGGGGTGCAGCCTCTCCCCAGCTGGCACCCCCAAAAGGGCCTGTCCCAGCAAGGAGCTTGATGATGCACAAGTGGGAAAGAGTGAAAATGAAAAAATGAAAGTGGATTATTGGCACTTGGGGAGGGAGGAAGGAGGGGAAGGAGGGAGGAGAACTTTCTGGGAACTTCCTCTGCACTACTGGTCTCCAAAGCGGGGTGCTGCATCCCAGGGGATGTGTAGGGCAGTCCGTTGGGGTGTGGGAAGAAAATCTTAGCGCTCGAGTAGCACATGAATATGGTTTATAAAGAAATAAATACACATTTACTGGGGGTGCATGCTCAGAAATTTGTTCCTGGTAAGGGTACATGACCAAACCAGCTCAGAACCCACTGCCCCGGTGCTTTCCCTGGGAGAGGCCAAAAGGAGGGACCCCCGCCCGGATGCATGTGTCCCCAGCCCTTACCTCTGTCTTCCTCCTTCTCGCGGCCGTTCCTGCCCCTGAGCGCCCGGCTCCGGGTGCTGCTGTAGTCTCCAACTTTGCCCCTCTCCACCGGTTCCTTGGAGGTGCTTTTGAACCAGGGTCCATGCCACCGTCCCCCCTCCGGCATCGTCGCCGCCGCCTTGAAGCCACGGCTCAGCTGCATCACCCCCAGGTAGGGCAGCCCTAACCCCTCGCCAGCCCCGGGGCTGCGCTGGCTCCCCGTCACTGTGGGCTCCCCAGCAAAGCCCGAGTGCAGGAAAACCAAGCTGCCGGCTGCCAGGTAGAGAGCCAGCAGCGTGAAGAAATGCACGGGTTTTCGCCGAAAATACCGCTGGAGTTTTACCAATAATTTGGCCATGGCGTCTTCATCCCTTCCCCAGCAGCTGGCGCCGCGGGGGAGCTGCTCTCTGGCCCCAGTGATGCTCCGAGGGGGGTTTTGTCCCTCCCCGGGCTGGGGGTGGCTCCCGGTTTGTACCGGGGGAGCAGATGGGTGCCCTGAAAGCACAGCAGGGGCTGCAGGGTGAGACTGTGCAAAGCTATTGCCCAACCCTATAAAGTCCTATAAAGACTGGGGAAGGCAGTGGGGGAGGATTTCGGAGCCCCCCCGCCGTGCACAGGGGGCTTCTCCAGCGCTGGCTGTCACCGCCGTCCCCGGTTTATTCTCCTCCCGGCAAAGCCCCCCAGCTGTGCCCCGGAGACTTGGCTGATGGAGGGATCATGTTAAGGAAATCAAGGGTTTGAAGGTGATTTGAAAGCCGATCAGCTGACGCAGCTCTTCTTGCTCGCCTTTCCACTCGGCAGCACCGGCTCTCGCAAGCATCTCTCTAATGGAAACCGGCACTGTCGCCCTTTCAGACAAAGAATGAAAAGTCCCTGGACGCGTCTCAGGGCCTGAAATGCTGACTGGGACCCTTTGTCTAGCGAAGCCCCATTCATCTCACTCCCAGGGCAAGAAACCTCCACCTGCAAGTCAAAGAGAAAGGCACACTTAGGAAAGCAACCCAGGACATGGGGAGGATCGCAGTACCTGTCCCCCTGTGGGGTGAGGAAGGATGCCCAGGCTCTCCTTCGACTTTCAGCCCTGCAGAGGGGCAGTTCAACCTCCCCCCCAGCACAAGGGTGTGGGACAGGTGGGAGATGTTGGTGCAGTGGGAGCGATGCTGGCTGCCAGCAGCCCGGCGTTAGGGACAGGGATGCGGGGGTGAGTCCCGGCTCCAGAGCCCACACGGCTCTGCCTCATCGTGCAGAAGAGGTGCTACAGGATGGCTCTGGGGCACGTGGAGGATTTCTGATTTCACCTGATTTCACCCACAAGAGGATGAGCTGTGCACACCCACATGCACGCACACATCCACCTGTGCATGCACATACATGCACACACATGCATATGCATGCACGCACATCCACACACTCGTGAACACACATGCACGCACACTCATGGACATACTTATGCACACACACCCATGCACACTCCTTTCACCCCTAGACCTGAATGTCTCTACGCGCCGGCCAGCCCCGAGCAAAGACCCCAGAAAGTGAGCGCCCGCCCTGCGAGCCGGGTGGACAGCGGGGCAGGAGGCTGCTGCAAGCGGCTGCTCCAGCATCCGGGCACCCTGCAGCGCTGGGAGGCCCCACAGGAGCATGACGTCCCCATGTCATCCCCGGTGTGGCTCTCCCACGTACTCCCATGGCTGCGTTTCAGCCTGTCGTGCTACCAGCAAGGCCTTTGCAAACGTTGAGGCCGGGGCATCCTCTATTCTCCAGCCAGGACCGAAGGGCTGACCATGCCCATTCGCACCCTGCCAGCCGGGATCAACACCGTGCTGCCCTGGGGAATGCCACGGCTGGGGCTACCCAGGGCCATCCCTGGCAGCTCTCGGCATGGGGAGAACAGCCAGCCCAGGGGCGCGACAGTCCTCTCCAGCCCCCCCAGGGGCTTTTCCCTTGGGGGGATTTCTTTCCTCCAAACCCCCAAGCTATGGAGGATTCGCTCCAGCCCTGCCCAGGACAAAGCCACGCCAGGTTGCACGGTGGGTTCACCTTCACAGTGGGAAATGCCACCGCGCCCTGCCGGCACGTCAGCGGTGGCAGGGTCAGCCCTGTGCCTCGGGTGTGCTGCCTGTCATGGACCTGTCTTATTTTAGGAAAGGAGACGAAAATAAATGGAAAGACAAAGTGCCATTAGTTTAATGGCCTCTATGTTCCTGCCATCTGTCTGCAGTTGATTAAATAAAAAATATTGGTGGAACATATGGCATGAATTATACATAAATATTTTAATTTGGGTTCCCAGAGTGGTTATTCAAATACCTCTGGCTCTGCCGGGTGAACTTTTGTGGAGCTCAGGGCTGGGCAGGCTGCGCGGGGTGGATTGCTGGTGGGGCACGAGCCCCTCGGGCTCCCCCAAACCGTCCCCTCCCCCACCATGCTCAGGGCCAGTGCGGCCTGAGCAAAGGCTGAGTAAATTCAGAGTAGCAGCCGAGCAAGGAGACTGCTTGCTATTCAGGCTTTTGCATCTGCAGGCACCTCCGTGGTGGAAGTAAGGCACAGGCAGCACCCTGGCGCAGCCAGGGCAGGTGGTCTGGCCCCCACCACGGTGGGCGAGCATCCCCCAGCCCCACGGTCCCATGGACCCATCGGCGCTTGGCTGCTCTCCTGCGCTGCCTGGCCGGCGGCCAGTGGGGAAGGGCTGTTCCGTGGGAACCCACATCTTCCCTTCCTGAATGAGCTGCTGCTCCGCGCTTCAACCCACCTTCCCCAGGCTTTATACAGGCGCTGAATACGGGGCAGTTTGGGACACCGCTGGTGCAAACGGGACGGCCCCGGGGCTGTTCCCAGTCCCCAACGTCCCGGCTGCCGCCCGCCCTCCTCCCCACCTGTGCTTGGTCCTGCCAGGCTACAGCAAGGAAGCAGGGCATATAAAGAAGGGGCTTAAATTACTATCATTAAGCCATCTGGAGCTCATCCTTCTCCATCATGAACTGCGGAGTCGCAGGTCAATTACTGCACATTTGCATATATTCCATTAATGTTTCTGCTAATTGTCTGGAGGAGATAATGTGCTCTGCTTACGGCTCCCTGGCTGGCTACGGTTTACAAACAGCGAGTGGGGCAAATAGAGCTGGCACCGATGCTCCCTGCGTCAGCGGAGGCTTGGGACGTCAGGGGGCTGACTGGGGGGACCCCACCCTGCTGGTGGCCATCCAGGATGGGAGATGCTGGCAGCACTTCACAACACTGCTCCGTGCACCCCACCAGCCCTCCCCATGTTGTAAGGATGGATGCACCCCTCCGGTGCAGCAGCATCAGGGTGGAAGGACCAGCCACCTCAGCTGGACCCACACCGCAGCCTGCAACAGTGAGTGTCCCCCGGGGGTTGTATCCCCCCCCCCCGCTGCCTGCACCCTGTGCTGCCTGTCCCGGCTCTGCCTCCTGCGGGCAGCGGGGCAGCTCCTGCCAGGGGTTTGCTGGTGCCAGCCCAGCCTGCGGCATGGCTAGAGGACAGTAGTGACACACTTTACCAGCCAAACTAACGAAGCTAACAGGGACGTTAATCAGCCAGCGCGGTGCAGCAGGCAGCGTCATAAGCATGGGCTTTCGTTGGCTGCTGCAGGCAGCCAGGTACAAAGGCTGTTAGGAAAACCGCTGCGGGCCAGGAGCCACGTCTGCTGTCTCGGCACTGGGACAGCCAGGGTGCGGAGGGGATTTATTCCCCAGCCCTCGCGTAGTTGTTACCCACTGTCCCCAGCCACTGCTGGCTGCGGCTGTCAGTGGGGCTCTGCTTGGGTTCCCGGGGATGGATCCAGCCCCAGGGAGGCATGTGGCTGGAAAGCTCCCCCTGCCAGCAGCACCGGGGCTAGAGCATCCCTCCCTGCGTCCCCGGAACCCCCTTGGCACCTGGAGCCGAAGCACGGCAGAGCCGAGCAGGAACATTTCCCAGGCACTTTGCATTGTTACAAGCAGGCAGCAGGTCCAGCTGGGATGGGGGGCTGGCTCCTCGCCTACCTCTATCGTCACACTCCTGCCAAGAGCTGAAATCCTCGTCCCGGCAGCGGGATGCCCGACTGAGCATCGCTCTGCACCCAGCCCACCTCCCTCTGTGGGGGCAGCAGTACCGAGGCCAGCAGAAAGCAGGTGAGCTCTGCCCCGCGGGTTTGGGGCTCTGCAATTACTTGCTGCGGGGCCAAGGAAATCCTCATTAATTTGCAAGGTTTTTCTCCCCCCCTGCTCCCCGAGCAGAGCCGACTTGCGGGGAGGTGGGCACGGGTCCCGAGGGGGCTCTGCCGAGCGGTGCGAGCGTCTCTGCCATTGCTCGTGACCGGGATGAGCGAAGCACCGATAAATTATACATTTGGGTCTTGTCTCCAAATTGCTCTGCAATTATTGAGCATCAAGGTTCAGTTGCCTTCAAGCACCACCTCACATTTGACCACGGCAAAACACACTGAAAGGCTCACGTGGTTCCCCCAGCACAGGAGAACAATCAGCCCATTAAAACCAGCAAATTAACGAACACAAGAGTTCCATTAGGAGGAGAAGGCGACCGAACTATCCAATTTCATCACATCATTAGCATTTCTTATCAGAGGGACAGGGAAAGAATAGGGCTTTAAAATACAGAGGGATTGGATGGAGTCTAATGACCACAACAGGGCGATGTGCCCTGGGTCCCTTGTCCCGCCGGAGGGCTGCGGTGCAGGCGTTAACCTTGGTCCCGCGCCCGCAGGGCAGCCCTGGCATGGGGGGGAGCACGGTCCTGCACCCTACTGACCACCCTTGGGTGCACAGCACAGCTTCGCCCAGAAATACTTCCGCTGAGACCTGGAAATCTGGCAGTGTGCAGGACCCAGTGCATGGCATGCAATACCCAGTGCACGGCATGCAATATCCAGTGCACAGTGTACAACATCCAGTGCACACTGGGCAGGACCCAGCGCATGGCATGCAAGGACACAGTGCACGGCATGCTCCCTGGACCCTGTCACCCAAAAGCCACCTACTTTGGTGCAGGGACCAGGTGCCTTCTAAGAAAGCCCCACGCCCCTCCATCCCTACCCACAGCTCTGCAGGGTGCCGGCAACGGGTGACCACTGCCCCCGCAGAGCAGCTCCTGCAGCTTCACACCCTTGTGCCTCCCTGGCGCAGGCAGCGGGCGACGGCACCAACCAGTGACACCAGCATGAACACCCAGGGGCACCGGTCACCCTTGGTGCTGGCATCCCTCGAGCCTTTCAGCCTCCGTCCCTAGGAGTGTACTGCGGCGGGAGCTTGGCATTGCTGCCCGGGCAGAAGTTGGGGAACTCGAGCTCCCAGGTAAACCTGCCATCATCCTCTTCAGCCCCATGAAAACAGATTTTCAGCCTTTCTCACTCTTTAAAACAGAAGCAGCAAATGAGATGCATCGGGCTGAATTTAAATACCGTTACTGCTGGGAACGAAACTGAGCTAAACTGGGACATTGAAAATTGAGGTTTCTATCGCAGCAGGGCACGTCTGGACCATCTGATGCATCTCCCCTCGAGCACCCAGCACCCGCCAGAGCCTCTTCCAGGGTGAGCTGGGCACACCGAGCAGTCAGCTGCCTTTAAATTGAAGCAAAGTTTATTTCTTCAGCTGCTCCCTGCCTTAATTTTGCTGAGAAACATGTTTATGCATCCCCTCCGCCAGGAAGGGCATGCAGGAAAGGTTCACGTGTGCTTAAAAACACCTGAGTTGGCAGCTTTCGGGTGTTGCAGCGAGTGGTGGCTGCTCCGTCCCTGCCCAGGGAAGCAGCTCGCCCCAGGGAGCTGCACTGGAGTCAGATGCCCCCCAGGCGTGTGCTTGCCTGGGGAGCTTTTAAATCCCTTCTGTAGGCCGAGTCACCAAGATATGTAAAGGAAAAACCTCTTATTTGGGATTTATTGGCCTCATTTGTAAATCCAGAGCAGGACTTGCCCATCTGCTGATAGATTTCTGCGCAGGATTTCCAAGCATGTTGGAGGGTTTGTAAATCTTCCTCCTCACTGGGAATCGATGAAGGGGTTTAGACTGAAATTAGGTGGCTGAATTTCTCACTTATGGGCAAAACCTGATTTTTAAATATTCCGGAGAAGATTTATCGACGGTCTCAGCACTTGCCCAGGGCGAGGGGAAGCCGCAGCCACGGGCCCAGCTGGACCCGAGGCAGCGAGCGCAGGAGGTATCGCAGATCCTTTCATCCGGAGGGACAAGTCTGCCCCAGACTAATTGATTAACGTCTGTAAAAGACCTCAAGATCCACAGAAACGGGGCTGTGCTAATTGCACAGCCTCCTATTAGCGCTCCCTCCACTCTCCAGAGGATGAAAACCTGCCGTGCACCAGCCCTGTTTCTGCGAGGGCTGAGTTATAAATAAACCCTGGGGCGATGGGCTGGATCCTGCCCTGGGTTGTTTCAATGCACCGAGAATGACTGGCCAGGGCTACGCAGAGAAGCCCAGGGCCTGCAGCACGTCCCAGAAGGGCTATTTTATTTGACCAAGCTGATTTAAGCAACCTTAGCCCCATTTTTAAATATTACATTTGCTGTTGAGCTACCCGGGATTGCAAATTCCCACGAACGCCCCAGACCCCCGCCCAGGGGATGCTGATCCCCACCCAGACCCCGCAGCCATCGGATGGCACGGGGCTCCCAAAACAAATCCAAGCCAGGGTGCAGCAGGGTCGTCCAGCCCCTGAAAGCAAAGAAATGCAGTTGCCTTCAGGCCACTGATTTCCAGGTAATCCTGCCTCTACAGCACACAGAAGCTTGCGGGGCTCCACTTGCTTCCACTCGCTTCCCTGTGTATTTTGCTTTACAACAGCCCAAGCGGAGCCGAAAAGGGGGGGTTTTGCCTGGCGCTCTGTTCCTCCACATGCAATTACATCAAAGGCTGTTCCAGCCTCTTGTGGGATGAATTCCCCTTGGAAGTGTGAAAGTGGCTCATAAAGAAAAATGTTTTAAGCCATGAATCATTTAAAGAGCACACGCCACGATGCTGAAGGCAGAGAAGGAAATAGCCATGTATTCCGGAGATTTAAGCAGGCAGAGGATACCAGGGAATTGGTGGGATGATTTAAATGAGCCGGCACAGCAGAGATGGTGCAGCCGTTGTACTCAGTATCCCCATCCCGGCTGCTGAAATGCACCCTATGTTACAGCATTATTATTATTATTTTAATTAATTTGCAACAACCCCAAGTGCGTGTGTTATTTTACTCTCTCCATCAGTGTTATCCCATCTGTCAGTACCTGGGTTTCCTTTGGTAGGGCCAGAGCATGCTTGTGGAAGGAGCGGGGAGCTCCCTCGTTTGCTACCACGGCTAATTGCGTTCGGAGAGCCACACACAGGGCAGGCGCTGGGGAGTGGGCAGGATCCATCTTTGCTTTCAGCAATAGGAACGAATAACCCAGTGCAACCCTCGCCCGCCGCATCCCCGCCAGCCCCTGGCATCCCTCCCCGAGCATCCCTGCTGCCAGCATCAGCCCTATCTCCACGTGCAATGCTGAGAAGCCTCTATTTCCCCATCATTTCCACGTTTTTCCTTGCGAGGCCAGAACGGGAGCTCCATTTGGATGTCAACAGTGTCAGGCCTGTGTGGGTGGTAACCCACAGCAGTATTTGGGAGAGGTCACCCCCGGGAGGTCTCCCGGACACTAAGAGATGCTCCCCAGACTGCCACGGGGTCTGCAGTCCCTCTCCCCCTTCTCGCCATCCTTGCCCATGGCACCCTTTCTACACTTAAGCCCTATGAAAAAGGTGATTTAACGTTACTCAGACGACACCGTGTATCTGTAAATGCGCTTAACCTAATGAGTTTTAATACGTATTATGTTCTAGGTATTTTATGCCCAGTCTGCAAAATCCAGTTATGGTTTTCAATAAGACTAAGCGAGCTGAGACGTGTACTGGAGGGGATGTGTGCTCACATGGGGTTGCTCCGAAGGGGGCAAGGAGGAGGAGGAGGGTGGGAGGAAGGCAGGGGCTGTCTCCCAGGGAGACACAGCTGGATCCCAGCCAGCTGCTGGCTCAGCAAACCCCCCCCCAGACCAAGCGCTGCCTGCAGCCACCTCCAGCAGCCCGGGAGGATGAGGTTTAAGATATAAGGGCTGGCCTCTTTCACATGCAATGCCAGGGCTGGCCAAGCTGGGGAGAGCACCGCCGGCTGCACTGCAGCAGGCAGGGCCAGCCGCCGTCCTATGGCGGGGAAGGCAGTGGGCAGCCAGCCCCCGGCGGGTGCACGGCCCCCCGTGCCCATCTGTGCAGGCCGCAGCTCTGGAGGAGGCACTGCTCATCGTCCCCAAAGCCTTCTCCTGCAGCTGGCTGGGCCGGATCCTGGCACCGGCAGAGGGGACAGCGCAGGCAGAGCGCGGCTGCCTCGGCATGCACGGACACCTGCATCATCCCCACCACGGTGGCAAAGCAACCCTGAACCACAGCCACTGACACATCCAGAGCCTGCAGGATCCTTATTTCAGAGAAAGCTACGACGCTGCTGTTTTTCTCTCTTGTGCTTAACAATGAGGAGCAAACCCTGCAGCCTAACCAGAGCGGCCAAGTGGCATGGTTTTATCCCGAGGTTTTGAGCGCCGGAGCCAGTCCTGGCTCCTGGATTCACAGGAGGTGATGAGACTCAGCTGCCACATGCCAAAGGCAGATCCCCCAGGGGAAACCCAGATGCATCCTACCAGCAGCTCCTACAGGACCACTCCCTTGTGGTACATATAGCAGCATAAATCCCATAGAGACCATCATGGGGTCCATGGGAGCCATCAGTCGGGAGCTGGGAGGTGTGACCCCCCGGAGGGGTGGCTCAGCCTCACCGAAACATCTTCCATGGACGCTACAGGAGGGCCCGGCACGTTTGGTCCACGACTAATCCCCACGGGCCTCCCAGGCAGGGAAGAGCCAGAACTAATTTGCCTGCAAAGCCCACGCTCAGCTCCTGCAGGTCCCTGCCACGGAGACTTCGCTCGGTAATCTGGGATTATATGCAGCGCTGGGGCAATTAAGAAAAAAGGCTTTTCAAGCAGCAGACAATGCCTTCTGCAGCCTATTTAAATTAATATAGTGAGAAAGATTATTTCTTGTGCCCTTGGTTTAAAGCCTCCTTTCCCGGGGGGGCTGATTTCTTTCTTTTCCTGCACACCCAGCAGCATTACATCCTGCTGCACGTGGGAGATGGAGGCCCAGTCTGGGAAGAGATCTGCCTTTCCTGTGAAGACTATAGGCTCCAGGAGGGACCGGGGTTACCCTGAGCCCAGCCCGGCCCACGGGACAGACCAGGCTGGGAGTGGGTGGCCGGGGCAGGAGACAGTGACTGCCCCTGCTTCTCCCCATGGGACGGAGGCATCGCACAGCTGCCATCTCCCTCCAGCTCCCGCAGTAGTGCCGCTGGAACCATGCACATCACAGCTCACTGCAGAAAGCCCAGCACATCGCAGGCTCTTTCTTGGAGCGTCGCACTGGAGCGCTTCCCAAAATGACCCGGCTGAGATGGAAACCCCCAGACCCGCTCCAGGGGCAGCATCCCCCATAGCCCAGGGGGAGCGGTGGGCAGCGGAGGGTGAGCCCAGAGATCGCTGCAAATCCACAAAGAGAGCAATTGGCTCCGCAGGTCACATCCCAACCCTCTGATGCATTCCCCTGGGTCTCCCCACGTTGCCTAGGCTCGTGCTAGCGAGAGCCAGCCCCTGCTCCTCTCGCGCCCCGGAGATCCCTGTCCCACCTGAGGCAATGGATGTCCCCGGCAGTGAGGTGGATGTCTCACTCCTTGCTGAGCAGCACTGAACAGCAGGTCCCCCTGCTCCATGCTCGTCCCCCAGTCCCAGGCTGAGCTCCAGGCTCCAGAGGGGACCAGCACATTGCGAAGGAGAGATTTCTATCCCGGAGCAGAGCGAGCTCCCTGCATGGCTCGAGCCAACTGAGGACTTGGTAGTCCCAAGGGGGACGGGAGGTTAGAAGAAGCAAAGATTTTCCTGGGGTCTGCTGGCCAGCAGGGCCTGAGCTGGGAGAGATGCTAAACCCCCACGGAGGCTGTATCCCCTGTGGGGTGAAGCTGGGAGAAGGGGATCCTGCCTCAGCCCTGGAAAGCATGACTTTGGGTGGGAGCCTGGAGGGCTGGGGGTGCTGAGGGGTCGCCCTGGGGACCCAGCCCAGCCTTGCACGGGGCTGCGTGGGGACTCCGTGCTGGGCAGAGGCTTGGCTCCAGCATGGGGCTGCAGTGAGCACGAAAAGGAAATAGCGGCGAAGGAAACGTCAGAGCGCGGTGCAGCTGGAAGCTGGGGATGGGGTAACCCCGTTCCAGGCTGGCAGGAGCCTGTAGGCTGGTGGCCAGGGTGAGAGCGAGGGCAGCTTGCTGTGGCACTGCGGGGCTGGTGGCACCCCGGTCTGCTGCCAGGGCTGGGGAAAAGATCCCCCGAGAAGGACGAGGCTTTTGTCTCTGGGAGAGGAAAAACAGCCGCATATCCTGGCTGGGCTGCGAGAGGACGAGGGCACCATGGGGGCTTCCCCGTCTGCCCAGCCAAGGCTGCAAAGGGGCAGCGCCGGGACCCTGCGCAGCAGGGACCCTAAAGCCAGGGGGGGGATTTGGGCAGGGGTGAGCCATGACGGACCCAAGTGCCTGCAGCCTTGCTGCCGCAGGCTGGGCTCGCCTCCTCGGGCACAAGGCTCTGGGAAAGCCACCCAAAAGCTGAGCAAAACCCCACAGGGAATTTCCCCTGGCCGCACATCGCTCCCCGCCAGGCCTGTGCATGAGCGGTGCATACAATAAATAACTGCTAGTGAACCCCGGCTCAGAGGAGCCCCTCGCGCTTAACCGTGTCGGACATACCAAGGGCTGGCCAGCGTTTGCCACCCAGCCGGGCGAGTGGTTTCCCGAGCCCAGGGAAGGGGCAGCCCATTATAAAGGATAACTCGGCACAAGTCCCCAGAGAGGGGAAGGTTACGGCACTCGCAGGGTGGGAAGGTGCAGGTGGGCCAGGGCCAGGCTGGGTGGGGGCACCCTGGGGCTGGCTGCTTGGTCCCCGCTGCCTGACTGTGCTTCCCAGCTCCGGATTGCCGAGAAACTTTATTTAATCCTGCCTTCACAGAAGAAATGGTTTATAACGCTCAGCTCAAGGTAACCTTCATGCGGTTCTCCAACTGCCTCTGCTTTTCCTGCACACATTTTTTTTAACTTTATATTAAAATATGCCAATAAGTTGTCAGCATGGATATCGAAAAAAGAAAACACATAGGGGAGGTGCATTTGGAAGGATTACCACCTCTCCCCATCTCCCTTGCCGAGATGTTCCTGCACAAAGTCTCGGGAGGAGGAGGAGAGCTCTCTCCCCGCCTGCCTCCCGCTCCTCTCCGAAGCGAGAAACCCCTTCGAAAGCAGCAGAATTCAGAGCGAAAAATCTCTGCCAAGGCGAGAATTATTAACAACTCGGGCAAAACATCCTTAACCCCTGGGGGGCCGGCAAGCTCCCCCCCCCCAACTTCCCCGCACACGCAGCCCGCACCTTCCCACGCACATCCCCACCGAGCCCACCCCCTGCCCCTCGCTCGGTGCC